>CM029608.1:44039880-44639880 GCA_017311375.1 Mytilus coruscus
CTATAAACAGTCTGAGAAATAAATTGCATTGTGCAATGCCAAACTATAGGTATCGACAGAAACAAAAGTATGACAGTTGTTCTCTATTCGTTTGATGTTTTTTAGCTTTTGATTTTGTCATTTGATAAGGCCCTTTCCGTTTTGAATTTTCCTTGAGTTCGGTATTTTTGTTATTTTACTTTTTATTGTATAACCAAACAAATTCACTTGTAATCTAATGTATAAAATTAAGTTAAACCTTTTTTCATTCTATTGACTAAGAGCACATCGTCGTCATAGGGATATTTTTTTTCTAAATATTAAAAATGGATAATTGATACAGCATTTTCAGTGTCTAAAATATGTCTCCTAATTTTGAGTAGATTAAATAAAATGAATGCACTCGCTACGACAAGTTTAATGTATGGATTAAGCTTAGCTAATTAATTTTCTAAAGAAGTTTCGTCTGTTGGCGTACTCAAATATCATGTGTATGTACTAAATAAGGGCATTGTGTCAACCTCAGCTATCGATATGAACCAAATATATTTCATTAGAGTTCATTATAATCAGAAATATGGCGTCATTTGATTAAAACTAGACGTTGTAGTTGTCCTTGGCAGTTTAAAGACGTCATCGAAACCCAACTTGATAATAAGTAACTAAAGAAATTTTCGATTTCGTCTTTCCTATATATTAAATTTATTCACAAACCGGTGTTTATTATGATAAATATAAATAAAACTGCATTTGTAAGTGCTTGAAATTATAAAATAAAAGCAGTGCATTTGTGATAGTTATGTTTTATTCCATGAGCGCAGTGCGTATGATTAAATTGGAATTGTTATAACTTTTTGATTTTCTTCAATGAGACAGCTGTTACGGGAAAATTACGATTTTTTATGGTTTCTAACTTAGGGCAAGCACAAAGAACATTACAGTGTGTACTGTAATAACATTAACGGTACAAATTTTTTGCATCACCAGATGCGCATTTCGACAACAAATGTCTCTTAATTGATACTCGAGGCCATTTGAATCATATTTGAAAATACAAAGCTTATGAAAATAAGATAACCTAGTAAACCAAAAAGAACAGAAAAGTCGTAATAGTTATAAATTTCATTTCAGTCGGAATTGATAAAATTAACAATGCAGGATGCAGTCAAAAAAAAAAAAAAAAAAACCTTTAGAAGATTTTTCTAATAGAAGAAAATATATGAAATCTCATATTTCCATTGTTAATTTATCATTTATTTATCTCTTTATATTTTATAATACCCGCAATAAAGTTTAAAGGAATATCATCCCGGTCGTACAAAAGATAAAGAGAGATAATCAAATTAATTTACTGTGATGTTCTAATAGCATAGCAGTTCACCATAATTCTATAAAAAAAAATTTGGAGGGGGGATATTTTTGTGGGGTGGGGTTTTAGAGTTGGAAGGGTTAGTGAAATTATATGAGTAAAAGTGTTCTCATTTTTACGTATTTTTCTTTTATTTTGTATGAAATTGCAAACAAAATAAAGAAAGGTCGAATAATTCTCTATTTTATTCTTTTATAAGTTCTTTTGGTTTTGTTGAATGATTGGTGGGAGAGGGTGGTGGAGGAAGTTTGTTGACTTAATAGGAAAGAAAGGGTTTACTGAGTTTTAAATGCTTATCGATATGAAATAACAAATAAAATGATAAGAAAACAATAGAAGTTGTGGTTCTTCAAACTAAAATTGACTGCTCATATCTTGTTTAACGTCAAACAGCTAGAACGCTCTATTTTTGCAGATGTTTGTGCTGTCATAAATGCCTACTAAATTAGCATAAATAGTGATAATTTTGTAGTAATCAAAATTTTTCTTTCTACTAAATAACGAATTTTATTTGTTTGTGCCACAGTTGAACCACAAGCAAATAACGCCATCTGTGAAACATATATTCCATAACTGTCAATTGACTCGTGATGGCGTCCATAAAATTTTCAAAGAACCAATTTGGATTTCAGCGTTCCTCACGAAGTTATATCCAGAAAAGTACTTATGACGCATGAAATTTATATTGCTTTTTATTTTTTTACCTCTTTCGTTTAAAAGCGTCGTTGTAAGAATCAATCCTCTACCAAGGAAATCATGATCGGAAACGCAAGCTTTTGAATATCGTATCAACCTGAAGATATCTACTCTATATGATATTCCATAGATATAATAAAAAAAAATCCATAAATGGGACGCTGACATCTTTTCTTACTTCGTAAAGTTTCTATTTTTTGATAACATGTAGATGTCAGTCATTATATACATCAGACGTATCTGTGTACTTATCCTTGATTTTAAGTTGACTGGGATAGAAACGTTCACTATAGACGTCATACTTTGCATTATTTAGTAAGAGGAGATCATCTATACAGCGTAACATGAAGTTCAAGGATAATCCTATCTTCTTTTCATTCTTCATAAGAAGCTCCTATCTGTCTGATGAATAAGGAAACAAGTTGGCAGTAGAGGAGCACATATTGTTCTGATATGAATCACGTCCTCCAAACGTTACACATATGTTACCAATCAAGATATGAATCAAATTGACAATGTCAGTTTGAGAGATTTTTAGATTTAACCATGTTCCTTTGATCATTATGAAACAAAAAGATTAATACCTGTAGTTTGCTCTAAAGTTTTCCATAGGGAATACCTGTATAAAGGATTACATGAACTCTAACAGATCTTTGGTTTTATTCATATCTATGTCTGATATTGGGTTTCATGTGAATTTTCAATACCGCTTATTACTTTTTCAAGGATTTAATCTATTGTGAATTCCATACACAGACGATTTTTGGATAGGCTTTATCTGCGGGGACAACAACATATTTGTCATGAAGGTAGGAGGGTCCTTCACACAATTTGGTTCTTTGAAGATAGGTGTAAATAAGTGTTTATAGACTATCAGCTTTTTTCTAAATTCTGATTTGTATCCACAACCTCACTACCTTAACCAATACGAAAGGAGTATATGAGTCTATTTTTCGTGTGTAGCCTTGCATAATTTTCGACTGAATCCCTTAGTATTTTAAAAGTAATGTTTCCAACTGATGAATGTAGGCTCATAGTATTTCGGGTATTTGAATAACCCGTTTAACAGAGGAGTGTTATTGACAAAATTCTGGTCACCAGTGATTACGTAGGTAATCGAATTATGTGTGAATAAAAAAACTAGCACAGATGCCATCTGCAGGCCTAGGTTCAGACTTGAAGTATTTAATCATGCAGCACATGTTTGTAATTGAAAATTTTAATCCTAATTTGCTTGGTGTAGGTATGCGATATGCTAGTTACAGACTGATCTTGAAAGAAGTAATGGATTTGCGATTGAACTATAAAACTCTCCAAACATAGGCGTCGTTTGGATGGAATATGGGATGTTTAAAAATATAATACTTCATGTTGGTATTATTACGTTACAACCAATACCACATGTAGAACATCTTCCATGAAATTAGCAAATAGGGGTCTGTAGAGGATCTGTAGGGAAGCATATGCCGGCCAATATCCGTCATACCCGTAATATCACTGTACAATCAACAATTCATCAACCATAAAATTGGTCTTGATAACCGTAGTGATAACAGGAGACACTAGTTAGTGTTAGTAGTTTCGGCTTTCCATTTTGGATCACATTTTAGTGTTGTTCGTGTTGTTTAGTACTAAGCGTTCTATTTGGTGTTTTATAGACCTGCATGTATTTTCGTCACGTTCGTTTTTGTCATGTCTCTTAGCAACTATTGGTCACCTTACGGCTTTCAACAATGATCGAATCGCTTTACTTAACAAAGGTAAATCTAAAAAACGAAAAACAATGGCCAGATTTATGATAAAATGCAGAAGATCCTGTCCAAGCAATACAAATCAATGTCAATTAACTTTTGGGCGGTTGGAGCTGTTGTATCACTGACAATTATTTCTCACATTTCCTTTTAATCACAATACAATCTATCTCTCGCGATGCGTTGATATTCAATGAATAATATGTTTTGATTTTACTATCGAATCGTAATAACATAGAATTAAACTCAATAAGACACACACAAGTGCATTATATGAATGTTTCTTGATAATACGATATTACATCAAAACAATTCAACACAGCACAAATACATAGTCTAATTAATATTATACTAATTTTTTTTAATAATAATCTTTATTTACCAAAGTCATAACAACTATATGTATACAATATATAAACTACACAGTATACATTGATAGCAAAGGTAGTGGAAACATATTACAACATGTTAGATCATAATTTTGTGCACGAAATATTAATTTAACCGAATCACATAGTTTTCTAAGATTATTCGAACTCTATATATATTAATACATAGAAGGTTTTCTCAATAATAAGGTTTAATAAAATAAGATCTAAGACCTTGATAAGTGGGACGTTTTAAAATGAAATGTATCTCATAATGTCCACATTCTATAGCTAAATTATGACTATTAAGTCTTATTTTGGTAATACATGTCTTATAAATAACTGGTATTGGTTTACATACGTAATATTGTAACCACAAATTTTAGCCAATTAGCATAAATAGTGATAATTTTGTAGTAATCAAAATTTTCTTTCTACTAAATAACGAATTTTATTTGTTTGTGCCACAGTTGAACCACAAGCAAATAACGCCATCTGTGAAACATATATTCCATAACTGTCAATTGACTCGTGATGGCGTCCATAAAATTTTCAAAGAACCAATTTGGATTTCAGCGTTCCTCACGAAGTTATATCCAGAAAAGTACTTATGACGCATGAAATTTATATTGCTTTTTATTTTTTACCTCTTTCGTTTAAAAGCGTCGTTGTAAGAATCAACCTCTACCAAGGAAATCATGATCGGAAACGCAAGCTTTTGAATATCGTATCAACCTGAAGATATCTACTCTATATGATATTCCATAGATATAATAAAACAAATCCATAAATGGGACGCTGACATCTTTTCTTACTTCGTAAAGTTTCTATTTTTGATAACATGTAGATGTCAGTCATTATATACATCAGACGTATCTGTGTACTTATCCTTGATTTTAAGTTGACTGGGATAGAAACGTTCACTATAGACGTCATACTTTGCATTATTTAGTAAGAGGAGATCATCTATACAGCGTAACATGAAGTTCAAGGATAATCCTATCTTCTTTTCATTCTTCATAAGAAGCTCCTATCTGTCTGATGAATAAGGAAACAAGTTGGCAGTAGAGGAGCACATATTGTTCTGATATGAATCACGTCCTCCAAACGTTACACATATGTTACCAATCAAGATATGAATCAAATTGACAATGTCAGTTTGAGAGATTTTTAGATTTAACCATGCTTTGATCATTATGAAACAAAAAGATTAATACCTGTAGTTTGCTCTAAAGTTTTCCATAGGGAATACCTGTATAAAGGATTACATGAACTCTAACAGATCTTTGGTTTTATTCATATCTATGTCTGATATTGGGTTTCATGTGAATTTTCAATACCGCTTATTACTTTTTCAAGGATTTAATCTATTGTGAATTCCATACACAGACGATTTTTGGATAGGCTTTATCTGCGGGGACAACAACATATTTGTCATGAAGGTAAGAGAGGTGCTTCACACAATTTGGTTCTTTGAAGATAGGTGTAAATAAGTGTTTATAGACTATCAGTTTTTTTTCTAAATTCTGATTTGTATCCACAACCTCACTACCTTAACCAATACGAAAGGAGTATATGAGTCTATTTTTTCGTGTGTAGCCTTGCATAATTTTCGACTGAATCCCTTAGTATTTTAAAAGTAATGTTTCCAACTGATGAATGTAGGCTCATAGTATTTCGGGTATTTGAATAACCCGTTTAACAGAGGAGTGTTATTTACAAAATTCTGGTCATCACTGATAAAAAAGGCAACCGAATTATGTGTGAATAAAAAACTAGCACAGATGCCATCTGCAGGCCTAGGTTAAGACTTGAAGTATTTAACCTTGCAGCACATGTTTGTAATTGAAAATTTTAATCCTAATTTGCTTGGTGTAGGTATGCGATATGCTAGGTACAGACTGATCTTGAAAGAAGTAATGGATTTGCGGTTGAAATATAAAACTCTCCAAACAGAGGCGTCGTTTGGATTGAATATGGGATGTTTAAAAATATAATACTTCATGTCGGTAATATTACGTTACAACCAATACCACATGTAGAACATCTTCCATAAAATTAGCAAATAGGGGTCTGTAGATGATCTGTAGGGAAGCATATGCCGGCCAATATCCGTCATACCCGCATTATCACTGTACAATCAACAATTCATCAACCATAAAATTGGTCTTGATAACGTAGTGATAACATGAGACACTAGTAGAGTAGTTTCGGCTTTCCCTTTTGGATCACATTTTGGTGTTGTTTGTGTTGTTTAGTACTTAGCGTTCTATTTAGTGCTTTGTGGACCTGCATGTATTTTCGTCGCGTTTGTTTTTGTCATGTCTCTTAGCAGCTATTGGTCACCGTACGGCTTTCAACAATGATCGAATCCCTTTCCTTAACAAAAGGTAAATCTAAAAAAACGCGAAAACAATGGCCAGATTTATGATAAAATGCAGAAGATCCTGTCCAAGCAATACAAATCAATGTCAATTAACTTTTGGGCGGTTGGAGCTGTTGTATCACTGACAATTATTTCTCACATTTCCTTTTAATCACAATACACTCTATCTCTCGCGATGCGTTGATATTCAATGAATAATATGTTTTGATTTTACTATCGAATCGTAATAACATAGAATTAAACTCAATAAGACACACACAAGTGCATTATATGAATGTTTCTTGATAATACGATATTACATCAAAACAATTCAACACAGCACAAATACATAGTCTAATTAATATTATACTAATTTTTTTTAAATAATAATCTTTATTTACCAAAGTCATAACAACTATATGTATACAATATATAAACTACACACAGTATACATTGATAGCAAAGGTAGTGTGAAACATATTACAACATGTTAGATCATAATTTTTGTGCACGAAATATTAATTTAACCGAATCACATAGTTTTCTAAGATTATTCGAACTCTATATATATTAATACATAGAAGGTTTTTTCCAATAATAAGGTTTAATAAAATAAGATCTAAGACCTTGATAAGTGGGACGTTTTTAAAATGAAATGTATCTCATAATGTCCACATTCTATAGCTAAATTATGACTATTAAGTCTTATTTTGGTAATACATGTCTTATAAATAACTGGTATTGGTTTACATACGTAATATTGTAACCACAAATTTTTAGCCATATATCTATTACTCAGTTGGCTGTCAAAATCTTGCTTCAAACAATCAAACAGGTGCTGTTTAATTATCAAGTAAAAAGTAGAGGAGAGCTTACTATTTAAAAACAAACCTTGATTATACCAAATATCGCCTAAACCTATACTATTAAAGCAGCTCATTTTTAATAAAATACAACCAATTTGTCTTATTATCTTTGTAAATCAACATATGAAAAAAAGTAACAGTTTTTCACAATACAATTTGTGGTACATAGCAGCTTAAACCAGTATGTTAAAACTCTACCTTTTCTTGTGAGCAATAATGGCAATCTACTTAGCTCATGATACACCATGACATTACTAGTGGAGCTTTTTACTTTTATAATATTTTTACAATAACCCAGATGAATCCTCTCTATAGCTGGTGATTGATGAGTACCCCATATTTCGCTGTCATAACAAGGTACACTGTTAATAAAAGTATCAAAATGTGAAAGTAAAGTTAAAAAATTCAAATAAATATCTTTTATATTTCTCCTTAAGGCAAAAACAGCTTTTCTGAGAGTTTCTGCTGTAACAGGTTATACTTGCAATTAAAATTTAACAGTATACCAAGATAACTAAAATATCTACAACTTATATTTCAAGGTTATTATAATACCCTTTTTCATTGTCATATATTTTCCATCCTTTCTAAAAACAACAATTTTCGTTTTTGCTATATTAACACTAAGTGACCATTTGGAGGTATAATCATACAAAGTATCAAGTAACGTTTGTAAACCAGATACAGTTTCTGAAAAAATAACCATATCGCCAGCGTACATTAGTAAAAATAAAGTTAGTTCCTTTACCTGATAAGGAATAGAGTCACCATTTATAAAAGCCATTTCACAATCGTTGACATAAATTAAAAATATAGGTGATAAAAATTCACCTTGCATTAGACCTACATAAGTAAAATAATCAGAATTAAACCCATCAACACTTGCACAAGTACTGCATTAGCACAAATTTTGATAGTTTATTACATCTTTCAAAGTCAAAAGTTTTCGTGTAGTCTTCAAAACAACAATAAAATCGATTTTGGTTGATAAAGATTTGAAAATTAATGATATTAGAGCAAAATAGGACGAAAGCCGAACTGGGCATCGATCACAATATCAAACGTTTCCGACGTCTATTAAACGATGATTTAGAACGGACGTAAATAATTTTCCGGAATTACTGACTAAACTAATCCCTCTGTAGTTGTTCGGATCAAGCACATTACCGTTATAAGTATATAAGTGTATGACTTTAGCCCAGTCAGTAGGGAAACAATTCTGGACTGTAAAATTTCATTTAAAATGAACAGTAATACAGGCATAAACACATCCTTGTATTCAATAAATGTTCGTTAAGAATTCCATCAACTCTGTGACTTTTATCTCGTTTCATGATACGAATAGCTTTCAAAATGTCATTTTTCTGTAATTTCTCTATCAAGTTCCTCATAGACGCAATCACCATAAGTGTTATTAAAAAGATGTCGTCAAATACAGCATCTATGTCTGATGAGCACAATGACTTAAAATGTTCATGAAACATATTTAATGGCACAGCATGTTTCGAAGACGTCTTTCTTGTAAAATAATTTTGGGTTTGTAAGTCTCATCATGTCTATCATGTTTCCTTCAGTGCGCATGTATTCGCATTTCAAGCGATGTTCTAATGTTTTATCATCATTTATTAAACACCTATTTTATCTAATCAAATGTTTCGTAATATTGATTTTGTTTGTAATGTTCTACTTAATTTATTGATCTGCGGGTTACGGAGGTGTAATTGTGGACACAAAACACATGTCATCTCCTTCTTGTCCTGTTGTTGTAATATCTATGCATTGTGAACACCAAATCAAAGCTACCCTCTCATTTAATGTCCATTTTAGGCCCCGATGCCAATTTTATTCAAGCAAGCCCAAGGTCTCCAACTTCCGTTTGCACCTAGTGGTGAAAAAAGTATTGCCGTAGAAATTTTTTTATTTGCGCTCAAAGATAGGGTTGGACAGGGGTCATATCCCAACTTTGGACCTATTTAAAAAAAAGATCTGTTCTATACTCCACTTGGAAATTTTGATCAACCAGGCCCAAGGTCTCCAACTTCCGTTTGCACATAGTGGTGGACAAATATTGCCGTAAGAATTTTTTTATCAACTCTCAAAGTAAGGGTGGGGTAGGGGTCATATCCCAAATTTGGACCTATTTTTTTAAATTTTCCGTGCTATACCCAACCTGAAAATATCTTAAAATGCATGTTAATGATTGTTACGCCCATGTGGCTTGACAGCTTATATTAATAGTATTGTGATTTTGACGTGTGTTAATTACATATTTCTGTTCATATTATCACTGTGGTCTGCGTTCCACTATTGATACCTGCAGATGCCCAGTGTTGCGTTCTGTTCCGTATTGCACAGAAGGAATAGCTTACCTGGACCTAACATTGTTAAATGACTTCATTAAATCTACGTACTGACTTTATTTATGGGTGTAATTGGTTATTTGTGTATTTGCTAACATTAACCTTCATTGAAACACGCTAAATGTAACGTGTTCATGTTCTTGTTTATGAATAACTTGTGTATTACGTCACCAGTAAACACAGCTTTTGTACAAATAGTGGAACGCATGTTCCAACGGGGAGATTCTCTCCATAAGTCTCAATAGAGTAAGCAGTATAGTTTTAGCTATGATTTGCAAATACTTTGTGAAAATATGTAAGACTGATAACTAGTTCTTCATATCACAATGCTGACGTACTGTTTCCTCGGATTAATCGCTAACCATGCACTGAGTATGTAGAGTTTTAGAATGCAGTGCACCAAGTAGATTTGTCTGCACCGAGTGCTAGTAGAACTGTTTTTTTTTAAGTAAAAGCACCTTGCTGTATTACTTATTATATATTAATGTATTTTATTTCATGTCATATATTTTATGAACCACTGTAGTTGTTGCATTGAATATTACTGAAGAGGAAAAAATACAAATAATGAATTTCCAATATGATTTTTATGATTACTTCTTTCACCGGAGGCCCACATAAGAAATGCCGTGACTCCTGACTTGAAATACCCGCAACGTTACATTATCATAGAATAAACTGCACTGTTGTTCTATACTTTGAATATCTTAGATTTGTTGTGAGTATGGCATTCTATGAGGGAGGCATTTCCAAAATGCATTTAAATTTTTACAGGCATTTTGTTACATTCTTAAAAAAAATTATTCAATCAATAAAATGCCTAAATCTCACAGCGATTTAAGAAAATGCCGATAACATATACAATATTAACAACAATTTGAAAAAATGTTAAGTGGTAGATGTAGCTTGAAAACTCTTTGACAAGGTATGTTTAAACCATCAGTTTAATGAAACCTGACGTCAAGAGTATTTTCCTCTGTGTTTTGAAGAAATTGCATCAAAAATGTAATAAAATGCGTTTAGGGTAAGGTTTTCATCTATCTTCCTTTGCAATAGTATTCCTTTCTCCGTAAAAATTGATAACTCACAACTTGACATTCTAAATTTACAAAACCTTGAATAAATCTATCCTCTACACTATCAAAATAGTTTTCAAATTAATTTTTTTTTCTTTTAAAACTTTGAAATTTAAGGCCTTTGGAGACGTATGGATAGTACTAGAAGAAAGCCTAAATTTTAAACTGATCAATGAATTCCGAGTTGAATATTCTGTTTAGTCATGCTTACATTCGTTATAAAGGCAAGATTTGTGATTCGCCCAAATAAGGCATGTCAACAATTTTTCATATAGATAAATGAAAAATACAGGTCTTTTGAAAATTAAGGTAGTATCATCAACAAACCTCTGAAATATGTTGTTTCCGAAATGTGATGAACATGAGAAAATATATAGGAACGACATAATAAAAAAGGGAGTGTAAGTGGGGGAAGGGGTGTGGTGATGCTGCAACCGACAAGTCGTACTTCGTCAACCCATAGAGTGGTCATTTAATTGAAAGAGGTAAATTATAATGCAGATTATGTATATGCACTAATGCAAAACTATGCTGTTGCCTATTGAAGAACGAGATATGGAATTGAACAATAAGGACAACGGTTTCGCATCCTTTAACAAGAATGTATTGGAACAGGTTTTTGATTGATGTTGTTTATACATGCATTTGTTATGAGGCTTTCAACATTGCAAAAGCTTACACATCACAATAGTTGGAGACGCACATGGAGCTATATGTATACTGCGGCATATGCTGAGGAACGATACATTGACCATTGTTTTAATCAATACAGGATTACACAAAAGAGAAAATGTCTTCCTATTTCCTTATTCCCTTTCTGCTATCATTTTTAGATATAAACTATAACGCCTTTTATGTAGCATTTTTAGAACACGTATTTTATTTTTTGCTTGATAATATATGTATTTTTCAATAGAAGGTATACTTAAAAGGGCATAAGCTACAAGATAATTTTTTATTCAATCATTTAAGAAAGTGAAATTGTCAAATATTAATTCGCCTATAGCAGCCAGTGTGGTTAAATTTTGTCAAAATAAGCTAAGAAACATCGCTGATGAGACCTCATTGAATCCGTAATCATGTGACCTTCAATTTAACCTCTTCGCTAGAGATGAGTTACGCACAAACTAGGTGTGTTCGGTTATTAAAAGGAAAAGAATGTCAACAATGAAAGTGAAACAAGAGTAAAAAGCGCCTAATTTGATCCACAAAAACTCATTCCTATACAGGTAAAAACTATGACACATATTTTGTTCACTTATAGTATGAAATCAAACAGGACTAGGCACGTGTTCGCCATTTATCTATGTCTATATGTATGTTTATATTGGGTTATATGACCGTCGGCAGTCTTTGGAGGTCACCTCGATGGTTAATTAAATGGCGCCACGACTAAAATACATATAAAAACTGATACATATTACTGAGTCCATGCATTGTAAATTGTCTATTTTAGAGATTTTACTATTTGGATATTTACGTTTTAGTATGTTATGAATCAGATATGAGAATTTGAGTCAAATTGATGAACATGAATCTGACAGTCAATGTCCATTTAAAGCGTCACTCTTATATTGTTAACATTTGTTTCAGGTCGACCCACTTTGCATCTCCTCATGAATATGCATGACATATTTTCCACTGGATGATAAGGGAGCAATCAATTAATCACCTTCCTTTAGTGATGTATAATTGTTAGTTTTCAGTTGATATTTGTCTCAAACAGTTTTTCCAATTTTTAGATATTTGATTAACCGATTTCCGATGGAAAAATCGGTTATTGATTTGGGGGTGTACGGCGGGTGGGCGGGGTTTCATCCGGGTGGACGGGCGACTGCCAAACAGTGTCCTTGCATTTACTCTTGAACTGTTCAACCTAAGCTTTTCAAATTTTAATATGTTGTTACTGATGACAAAATGAAGGTCAACTTCAATATTGACGATTTTCACTTTCACCGTTCATGAGTTATGGTTCTTGAAAAATTTAAAAATGATCTTTCCATTCGTGTCCTTGCTTTAACTCATGAACCATTCAACCTAAGCTTTTCAAATTTTAATATGTTGTTACTGATGACAAAATGGATGTCAAGTTAAATATTGATGATTGTCACTTAAACAGTTCAGGAGTTATGGTCCTTGTGATATTGAAAAATGCCAGGACACAAATAAATGTTAAAAAATCCGGTTTGCTGTCGCTTTGACAGCCTCTTGTTTTATATTTGATTTGTTAAGCAAGGCTTTCAGTAGACATGCCATCTTTGAATTTGCATTTACAGGTATAGGTTTAAAGACGTCTATGATAAGGGATCACACATATGAAAAATACGTTGAATAGGTTTTGTAAATCGATTCGGTTTTATCTGAAATATAAAATTTGTGATGGTAACTTAACATTGTGCTGAATATTACAACTCAATTAAGGGTAACTTTATTTCGGATTTTCAATTGTACTTATGCTTCTATATAAATTTCTAAGTATATATATAAAGTAACGTAGTCCACATCAATGGTTACATTGTATGTTATCAAGCCACACTAGGTTGTAGAGTAGAACAGAACAAATTCTTTATTGAGTGGCAATAACTCATATAATGATTTGAACAACGATGGCAGTCTTGTCTAGGTGACAAAATTTGCTGTTTTCAGTTTTTTTTTTTTTTTTATCTGTTATAGTTGTCATAAAAGCAAAAATGGATAAAAAAAAGTATGTTTTTAAGAGCAACAATTTATATAAGGAGTCACTTATTTTGGCTGTTTCATTTATTTGTAGATATTGTCTTATTGGTCGTTTTTGTTATTTTAAGTTTTTCTTCATCTACAATTGTTTATGCAAAAGATAGGTGAAGGATACCAAATGTACATTCCAACTCATAAGGCGCAAAAAAATGTGTTAAAATCAGCCATGTAACTTATTAGAAGATTTAGCTGACCGTTGTTGCTGTTTAAATATTTCAATTATTTAATTTGTGTGTAGATCTTATTTTCCGCAAAGAATTATTCATATGGTTCTTTAACGTATATGTAATGTGAAACTCTCACTATACGATGCATCGGATTTACGACATTTCTATTTCGACCGGACGTAGCTGCGTATCAATACATCCGCACAGCCAAACGGACTCACCCCTTTAGCAAGGGTTTACTATCAGACAGGAGAAGTTCAGGGATGTCAATATTTCTATTCCTAAGTCAATCATTTGGTTTTGAATAAAAGGAGATAAGGATATACAATAATACGACAACCTAAGGACACAGACAAATCAAAACATAAAAATTCATCATACAGTCTTTTGTAATAAAGGATGTCTATACAGAATAATATGCTCAAAACCGCCCAATGATTACAAAATACGTTGTTAATTAAATATTATTTATCGACAAAGATATCCCAACAGACACATTTTTCCGTCAATGATATTCCAACAGACACACGAAGATTTTGTGTGGTTGAAAAATATCACCTGCCCTTATATAATTTCAATCAGTGGAAACCAAAGAAGGTGTAAAATAAAACAGTAGAAGAAAAATATTTCACTATATAGTAACGGTAAATAAATGATTATAATGGATGGCTGCTGAAGGTCAAGCGGCAAATTGAATGCATATTCAGGACGAGAACATGTAAATATAATATGACTATTACCCCGGTTCCTACTTGACCGACACGCTGAGCCGATCTTTTAACGTGTAAGTTCACAGGGTAACATGTCACAGGAAGAGTTTATCCTACCAGGACAAATTTCTGACTCCAAATCGAACAGTCTTTGCCCTTACTCAAAAATACCGCGTGTTTAGCGTTGGAACAGCAAATACCAATTTTAACGTGTTTGTTTGATCAGGTCGGGGTTCGAACCAACGACTTCCCGCTGTTGAGGCAAACATGCTCCCGCGAGACCACCCAGGCGGTCGATAGTATAAAATATCATACCAAAAACACTCAAGTACAAAAACAATACTGTTTCATAGAATTCTCACAGCTAATTAAGCAAGCTAAAAGTATCTAAACTAAATTAAATACGTTATATGATATAGGAAACTACACGTGAATATCGATTACTATATGATAACTGAACAGTAATGTCTATTTTTTTTAAATATTTTTTACTATGGTTTCTATCTACTGTTTTATTACAACTTTTTTTATATGATTACGTCAGGCAATTATAAAACTTAGAAAGGTAAAAGGCGTAATAAGGAAATGACGGATAACTCAAATAAAAATGATGATCAAAATTGCCAAAAAGTATCTGGTATTTTACTGATTACTGACAGATTAAAAACATCTAACAAGTAAAATATCAAATATACGGAACTCCAAGCAAAATTCAAATCGGAAAGTCCCTCATCAAATGGCAAAATCAAAAGGTCAAACACATCAAACGAATGGATAACAACTGTCATATTCCAGATTTGGTACAGGCATTTCCTTATGTAGAAAATGGTGGATTAAGCCTGGGTTTATAGCTAGCTAAACCTCACACTTGTATGACAGTCGCATACAATTAATATATATAACCCAAAGTTCTCGTGCTGAACATTCATTGGTCAGTTGTAAATGAGATCTTTCTAGGGTTTTAATTTACTCTTTTTTAAAATAAAAAATCGTTATTTTGAAAACTTGGAATTCAAAAATATGAATTTTGTCCTTCATTTTATCAAAATATCCTATGGTGTTATAAGCTACCCAATTTATAGTTACTAGATATTTAAATGTTGTAGTACATTTTAATCGATCTTTTTCAATGCAATTACTAGCTAACTGTTGTTTGTATATATCAGTCTTAATACTGTTTAACTATCATTTAAGTTGAATATATTTCGATTCGTCCACTTCAGAGGAATGAGGCTTCTGCAAAAGTCTTTTTTGTGTGTACTTTCCTTACGTTTTTGGCGGTTTATAAGTCCATATAAGTTCAATTATCAGTTAATATTGACACTAAAAGACCTCCCCATTAAACGGGCTGTTCAAATCCCGTCGACCTTCGGGCTAGGGGATCTTAACATCCCTTTTTATTCGGAGGTTTTTTAATATCAATATTAACTTTTCATTGAACTTTTAGTATTACAAAAAACCGCGAGAAAGAAAAGAATTGAATGAATATGATATTTTATTTTACAACGCAGAGCACACAGAAAGCATGCAACATAGCTTGCAGTCATAATTAGTACATCTAGTACATGAATAAACACTAATACATATATGGTGAAATCCTAGGTACTTTATTCATATAATTTGTAGCACGTGACTTTGACCTCTTTGATAAAATTACTTCCCTTAGTTGTAGACTGAAAACATGAATTATATCAAATTTGCGAATAATCCAGTCTTTTTCCCGTCTTGGATATAAAACTAGCGTGTCTTTGAAAACTCTCTTTGGCGGATATTTACTAATATGTTATGTAATTATCAAAAGAAATGCTAAACATTTGACTATTTACGAAATGGGAATGATGAAATTATCATGTTTTTAAAACAATTTGGCCGAAAACTTAAGAAAGCAGGTTCGATAAAAGTTATTCAAACTGAAAATTCAACCAGTATATTCGGGCAAATCATTAACAATCACTTCCTGTATCCTTATTTCTATTTTGAATCTTGCTCTTTTACGACTTTTCGGTATTTAACATACCAATTATACTACGGTTACGCTTCCAATTTCCAAACTGAAAAGGCCGAAAGTTTTCAAAGAAGACAATGTCCATTTGTTCACGAACAGAAGGCAAAAAAAAAACCAAACGTGTACAAATCACCTATACGCGGACAAATTGTTGATTTGACTAAGGAATTGACATATTTAAACTTTAATTTTAGGGGCATATATAATCCTATTGTAATGGGTGTCGTCATGATAAGGCAATATGGCCTCTTTGCAAATTAGTAAAGTACCCCAAATGTTACCATATGTGTACTGTGAATGATACAAATATTAATAATGAATAGTATGTACATAATATATTTGATTTATGCACACAAGTACACTGAACAATTATACAAAATGTAATATAAATATAAATAGAAGGTAAATAATATATCTTGTTGATGGTTTTATTAGTGACCATAATAACCGAAAGAAAAGAAAACATGGAAAATGTCATTGTCAAATGGTCTGTAACACGTGATCAAACCATTTTTTGTTTAATGTAATAAGTATATTCTTAATGCATAAAAGTTAAAACATTTCTTTGAGAATAGCGTAATTTTGCATAATATCACACTTAAGTAATAATTGTATTCATCCTCAATGACGAACCTACAGACATAATCTCAAGTTTAAGCAACACCAATTCGAAACAAATATGTATTTGAATTGATACATCTATGTGTGTGTCTTATGAAAATTATGTAGAGAACTCTAGCCGGTCTCTTTCATATGTGTATAAGGCGTTAAAGTAAAGTTACCTTTCATTGTACAGGAAGAGGTCTGTAAATGCCATTTTTGAAGGCATGTATTAAACGTTGAGTGGAGTGGAGTGGAGTGGTGGAGTGGTAGAGTTCTGTAGTGTTGATGAAAACATGGAGTTAGGAAATGGAGTGGACTGGAGTACAGGATTTTGGTGAAATATTGAACGAATCCACAAATCAATCACACTTCATATCAAATGAAATTGTTAACGAGTTCAAATGAAAATCATTTATATATTTTTTTTTTTTTTTTTTTTTTTTTCTGAAATTGTAGAACACGATGATTTTATTATTTCATTTGTCGTATTTGATTATTCATCAAAGTTGGGCAATGTTTTGGGTAGCGTTTTATGACAGCTCAGTTGGAGGTGTGATAATGTTGTCTATCTAGTAATTATTTTTATTGTTCTGAATTGTAGTGTATTTTAATGGACTTTGTTTATCTTAATCATTATTAAATGTATCATCACAAACAATTTAAATGCATCAATCAATTCACTTTAAGGGTAAATAATTATCTGAAGAAATGAAAAACCAGTCATTGTTTCTAATATCAGTGAATGAAAACGTCTGCATTCAATTGGCTATATACACTTTCAATTGATGCAATAGTAGTACCCATAAGTTATACAAATTAATTCACAAAATAATATTTCTTGTTATAATCTACATATAATTATGTATTATATCTGAAACTTCAATATTGTGCTTATTATTGTTCTTCCAATTCTTATAATTTTATGGAAATAACAAACTTGAACACTGACAAAATGTATTTAATACGATATACTAAGCAGGAAAAAAGATTAGCACAGGCGCAAAAGCCTATGCCACTAAAATTTTAGACGAGCTCACAAAACTTTTATTAAAATGCCCATGGTGCTTATGCTAATTTTCACATTGTTGCAGGTTTAGTCCCTAGTTAAAAAAATGTACGTCTTATTCCCTGCAAAGTCTGTCAGAGTCAAACAGAAATTAATTATATTTGATAACTAGTGACTGAAAAATCATCTTGTCAACAAAGATATTAAAATTATTAATATTTTTGTTAGCAATGGACCAAGATATAATAAAACTTAATTATCAATCAACATTTTCACTTTGATTTTATCATGTTAATTTAATGACTGTTCTATTTAAAATATTTTGTTTCTTCCATTATAAATAGATAAGGAAAATGTATCCAACCACCGTCACCTGTCAATAGAACCCATGAAACTGTCATTACTATAATCTCAGAAACTAAAAACTTAGATGAGGAATGTTGTTGTTTTGATTAATTTGATAAAATAAACATATGTTAAATCAGTAAAAGCACACATTAGATGTTCTAGTTAAGTGCATATTATTAAAACAAGACTGTGAATAGCATAGATAAATCAATATATATATTTTCAGATATAAGTAAGAAATAATGAACATTTTCAACAATTTTATTGTAAAATGAAGAGTTTATCTATTGTCTTGAACATTTAATGTTGAATTCCAAGCGATTCTTTTACATTTTGAACAGTATTATATGTAATTTGAAATTAGGTATATTATCATAATGTTCATTCCACAAATGAATTGTATAGTAAATACTAAAATTACGTGTTTTTATTTTACAAAGTTATTCTGTACTAAGAGATAGAGAAATATTACATTTAGATACTAAGACAACATTCAAAACAATTGCGTTTATTATATATAGAATAATACATGGCAAAAACCGTATCGCATGCTGTATCACCACGAGAAACCAATATCAGTCCCGAGGGCCGAAGGTCCCGAGGGCTGATATTGGTCGAGTGGTGATACAGCATGCGATACGGATTTTGCCATGTATTATTCTGTTTATCATCTATTTTAATAGAATCAGATTCATGGGATATCCATTTTTTTTAAATCGTCCGAAATTATAAGCTAGAAAAGAACATTATGATTTTCCTGTATTTTTCCAGCTGACTTGTTTTTTTTTTTTTATAGACTTCCTTATTTGCTTAATATTCACATCGTAATGTCCCCTATAACCTTATTACATTCTCAATATACGTTAAAGATCATGTATTAAAATGCATCCACTAACGATACTGTCCTATTATTTCAACTCAAATTAATATTTATCAAATAAATATCATAAGATGTAGAAATGTTTAAAGTTTTATTGTTTATTTCGCGATGATATTATTCATGATCATTTTAATTTTCTGACGAGGTGAACAGCAGGAAAAATATTTCTTAAAAAGTTTGCTATCTATTCTAACCAAACTAAAATCGTAGAAATTTGCATTTGTGTTTAATCTATCAGGCAATGAAAACAAACTTCACGAAAATTATGACCAAATAAACAATAAAACTTCAGATATTTCTACATCTTATTGTGTCTTTTTTTTAAATAAAAATCGATCGTAAAGTTACTGGGTAATAATTTTTGGAAAAATATCGATTTTAGTTGAAATGATAGGACATTTTTTTAAGTGGGAATTCATTTTTTTCCTATGCCAGGAAATACAGCAACTGGACGTCATAGGTCAAACGTTGGCGTCATTTGAATTATGACGTCACGCCAGGTATGCGATACGGATTTTGCTATGCGATACGGGGTATGCGATACGGGTTTAGCTATCCGATACGGAGTATGCGATACAGGGTAGGTGATACAGACTGGAAAAAAGAACCTTTATTAGATATACAAAATTGCTGTATTTTGTATTAAATATGTGATAAATACAGTATAATACTTAGTAGTAAATACAGATAAATTGTATGTGTAATACAGTCAACGGCAATCGTGCTGTATCAGCCATCTGTGATGATATCGATATCAGTCAGGATTGCAAAGACTTCATCACACTTTTAATCTGTATGACGTCACGTCATCGATATCAGTCACTTTTGCAAAGGCTTTATCAAACCCCTGTATAACGTCATGTCACATAAAAAAACCCATCTACTTTAGGTTTATAATGAAGTGTATATGATATGGCTTTTTCAATATCACACACCGTATCAACATTCAACCAATATAATCTCTCGAGCAGGGCTCTTGGGATTATACTGGTGTCTCGGGTTGATACGGATGTGATATTGAAAAAGCCATATGATATTCTCTATATATACAGTATATCAAGCAAAAATATATCTAAATTAACAATTAATCGTTTATAAAAATAATTAAAGTTATTTGCAACAAAAAAAGTACAAGCAACATATACGCTTTTATGCAGATATGTGTTAAGATTAATTTTAAGCTTTTAACAACAACAAAATGTGGATAAAATCATTATTTGTGTTTGTTCATCATGAGCAAAATGTCAATTCAAGTATGAATGACTGAAGAAAGCCTTAACAGAACAACATCAATTTCAACAAAATTAAAATAATTTATAATATTGGTTGACAGAAATCCATCAGTTGAGTATTGCATATTTGTCCTATTGAAAACACTTAATATGACAAAATACTTATAGTTTAGTACAACTCACATTTTTTTCATATTAACCATCATACATATCACTCAACAAGCGGATAACCATTACCGTTATTTCTCATGTTTCTTGACTCTAACGTTCGAAGCTGTTGACACCAAGTCAATGGACTGGTTTATTTTGTACCATAAAAGTTAAACATTGATAGATAAGATATTCCATAAGGGAAGAAACAGATTTCAGAAAAAGGGACAGATCTATGTAAACTGTCTCCTATTCATCAACAGTACAATGTAATAATTACATTATCTTAATGCATATAATGAAACTGAGCAAAAACAACAACATAATTGGGAAACGTCTAATGCTATTTTCAGAAATGTATATAACATGAAAAACAATTTTTAACAATACATTGTCAATCTATTGAAATGGTATTAGGACACATGCTTTCTTACACTCGGCGATCTGTGTCTTCTATTCAATAAATCTGTAGTAAGAAATATGTATAATTATAAGATAATTCTAAAAAGTACATACAATCTTATCATAATTCTTATTTTATTTTGCATATTTTCAAAATTCAAAATCATTAATGGGATTAATCAGTTAGAATGGTTTCCCTTGCTTTACACTTCGATAGACGATGATGCCGAAACTAGTTTCGTAACCTTTTCATGTGCTTTATAAATGCATGGGACCCTGTGTTTCTACGAACATTAAAATATTGAAACAAAAACACTACAAAACTGTTATAGTTGTGCTAATGAATTACAAATAGAAATAATGAGCTTTGAAAAATGTAACACATTATGATAAAATAAAATTCCGCGAATAAATGATCTTGGTGCATTAACGTCATAGCAAAACATGACGTCATACGAATGAAAACTCTAGATCTTAAACTTAAGGTTATTCTGTTATTTGTACACTTCAAAATCGGATTATAACCTATCAAAATAGAGTGTTTGCGGTAGGTGTTCTTTCACTTTCAATTTCATAGCATTATTCGAACATTTATGGATTCAAGCCAGTCAATATTACGATTCGCTCCATAGTTACGACATATTAACTGTGTATTTGATGGCATCGAGGATGGTATATAGATGCCTATGAAATAAAATGTTTATCAAAGGGGCAGATGTTTGGGTTACTAATTATAAGGATTAGACACATTTTTGTAGAGGTTATTGATGTGTAAACAGTCATTCGGACTCTTATTGAGTATATTAGGTAAATTGCCCCAATATACACACCAAAAACGTCTAAAATATGTTCGGGAATTTCTCGCTGCATTGAAGACCTATTGGTGACCTTCTGTTGTTGTCTGTTCTGTGGTCGGGTTGTTGTCTCTTTGACACATTCCCCATTTCCATTCTCAATTTTTTTTTAACCCTGTCAGTGTCAAGACCAAAATTCACACGTTGAACCGTAATACATGAAAACTTGATGTAAAAAAAATTTCAATACAACAAAACAAAAGTTTTGATGAATACGAGACAAGGGTTCCATAATTGTGCTTAACAAGCTAAAGTACATCTCCATATTAAAATTAGGTTTTTACTATGGTTCTTCATCTTGAAAAAGTTATTTTGAACTTCCATAATTTTTGGCACGTTATAACACTTTAGAAAAGTAAGAGGTAAGAGAAAAAAAAAGAACAGAAACAGCAAAACTAAAACATTTTAACCAAACACACTACATGGAGCGACATTAAGTGGATCGTTTTCCTCTGACATGTTATTATGTACAGTCAGCACACTCTTTAATCATTCCGATGAGTAATCGTTTTTGGATTTTCTTATTGAAATATGGGTTTATGTGGATGTGTACTGATCGATGTTTCAGTCTTAGATACATGATATATTTTATTAGTTGTTATTGACTTTAAGCTGTCAGTAACTGCTAGTACTCTCAGATCTGTACTGAGTGTCTTTTTTGTTATTAGAGACGAGTGATAGATAAATACCCTGCCACGTCCGGTCTGTGTTTATGTTTGATGTTTTTCTGCTTTGTATCGATCTGATGAGTTACAGATGGGTGCAGTCCTAGCCTGTACAAAAGTTAACTTGGAGCAGACTTGTTGACTGCTTTCCAAGTAAACTTAAGAAATTGTAAGCAGACAAGCAAGTTAACTTCATCGGAGGTAGACCAGACCTAGGTCTGCATTTTTAGGACTCCTGCATACCTATTGACAAGTCAGCTCCAGATAGACCAGACCTGCGGACAAGTCTGCTATTGACCAGTCCTGAGGACAGGTCTGCCTGAGTTTTATAGTTTGTTCTGATGTTGTGCTGTTACATCACTGTCCCAGGTTAGGGGAAGGGTTGAGCGCTCACAAACATGTTTAACCCCGCCACATTCTGTATGTGCCTGTCTTGTAGTTCAGTGGTTGTCGTTGGTTTATGTCTGTCATATTTATTTTTCGTTAATTATTTGTTATAAATAAGGCTGTTAGTTTTCTCAATTGAATTGTTTCATATTTTTCTTTGGAGGATAGTTGTCTCATTGGCAATCATACCTCATCTCCTTTTTTTTATATAAGTGAAATATTCGAAATAATTCGAATACTAAAGTACCAGCAGTTTGCAGATTAAAGTAAGCAAAAAGATATAATCTTGTAATTGTGATCCATTTGTAATTCCCAATTGTAAGTGAATTACCACTGGTAAACTAAGTGATTAAATGTTTTGCAATTATCCCTAAATTATTTTTCTAATACTATATACTAGTGCCATTTTGTGATAAAGTATAAGCATAAGTCCCATATCAACATGTCCGTCAATCTGTCATTTCAGTCCCAAGTGTTAACCGCAGTGTATAGCTATGAACCCCGTACCGATGCCTCCCAAAGGGAGCTTCATTCTCTTTAGAAGCCTTGCAACAGCAACAACTCAAAGTAAAGGGCCTGTTGCAAGTCAAAACATATACCCCTATCCATCCCATCTTTTTCTTTCCTGCAAATCATGAATATGCATGACATTTTTTAATCAGTACTTTATAGTAGCCGGTTAAGGCCATTTTGCGTTTTCGCGTTTTCGCGTTTTCGTCTTTTATATTCTATAGGGCGAAAACGCGAAAACGCGAAATCGCGAAGTCGAAAACGCGAAAACGCGAAGTCGAAAACGCGAAACCGATTTCGCGTTTTCGCGTTTTCGACTTCGCCTTTTCGCCTTTTCGCGTTTTCGACTTCACGATTTCGCGTTTTTGCCTTTTCGCCTTGTCGCGATTTCGCGATTTCGCGTTTTCGCGTTTTCGCGTTTTCGCGTTTTCGCGTTTTCGCGATTTCGCCTTTACGCCTTTTCGCGTTTTTACGATATACATGTTATTATAACATAACATTTTAAATATTAAAAAGACGACAAATTATAAGTCATTCAAATGTTTGTCATATAAATTCATATCTGTGGTTTACTTTAAATATTTTCATAAATTAGACAATTCCTTTACATTCTTTGTTTCAAATACTCTAACAAGTCATTATTTTAACAGTGTCAAATTTATAAGTTAAGCCACAATGTAAACTATAGGCGGTTTTGTTGTTGTAATTATATTTTGTTTATATACATCTATTGTTTACATGCGTATATTAGTAGATTAATTATGTTTTAGTCATGTAGTTGATATTGTATATAGAGAGCCTTATTTAAAATTGGTTTAATCCAAATGAGTTACTCTCTTTAAATAAAGATATTATTATTATTATTATTATTATTATTATTATTATTATTATTATTATTATTATTATTATTACTGAACAAATTTAAAAACAGATGCATTTGTAGAAAATGCCTTTGAGCATACAATTTGCTTGAAATCATATTTTGACATTTTAAAATATATTTGTTAATTGACCAGATTCAGTTTCATTATTTGTTTTGTTAATCTGGTTCTGACACGGGCAGGATTGTTGTTATTGTCTACCGCATTCAACAGTAGATCCCTTGTCCCTTGGTGTCTCCTGTAGATGAACAAATTTCCATCTTTGAAAATTTGAAATATTAATCAATGCGTTTAGTATTATATGGGAAACACATTCTACATTTACATGAATTTTCCATAAATCCAGGTTACTTTTGTTTAAATTAAAAGAACAAGCGACAGGTTTAGGATATCTTTGCTAAGATCAACCTACGACAGTTCTGAGGCGAGGTCTTGGATAGTCCTAAGAGGATCATAAGACATGTCATAAGATATTCTAGTATCTTATAACAGGTCTTAGGATAGCTTCGCGAAACCGTCCCAAGTTTTGTTTGACAAAAGTCTTATCTCCACAATGTATTAAATTTTAAACTTTTTTCACACAAGCTAATTTAAATATTAAAAATTTTAGATTCACAACAAAGAGCATTAAATGAAAGATTATGTATTTTAAGTAACCATGGCGATAATAATGATGAATTTCATTTATTTTAAAATGTCTAAACTATAACTTCCAGCAAATTGTTTATTCAAAGGCATTTTATACAAATGCATCTGTTTTTAAATTTGTTCAGTAATTGTCAACAAAGAATTTAAAGACATTGTCTAATTTATGAAAATATTTAAAATAAGTCACAGATATGAAATTTATATGACAATCATTTGAATGACTTATACTTTGTAGTCTTGTCTCCAATTATATTTAAAATGTTATGCTATAATAACATGTATGTCGTAAAAACGCGAAAAGGCGAAAAGGCGAAATCGCGAAAACGCGAAAACGCGAAAATCGCAAAAACGCGAAAACGCAAAAGCGCGAAAACGCGAAATCGCAAAATCGCGAAGTCGAAAACGCGAAAACGCGAAATCGGTTTCGCGTTTTCGACTTCGCATTTTCGCGTTTTCGACTTCGCGTTTTCGCGTTTTCGACTTCGCGATTTCGCGTTTTCGCGTTTTCGCCCTATAGAATATGAAAGGCGAAAACGCGAAAACGCGAAAACGCGAAATGGCCTTAACCGGCCACCATAGTACTTTAGTCAAATCGATCCTTTTCACTTTAGTTGTTCAAAAATATGAACATTTGAAACTTCTTTGAAATCCACAAAAAAAGATCGCTACAGACAAAAAGTCATGGAAATTCATCATGTTTCTCGGTTGCTGATTATTTTAATTTCAATCGTCGCTGAATGTGGAGCTGGCAACTTCGATTTAAATATTTGCTTTATCTTTAGTTAACATGTTACTGATTTCGTTGGAAACTATTTAAATTGTTATTTGAAATTTTAAGTTGAATGTCGTAATATCATTATATAAAGCAAGAAGAAAAATGAAAGTTGAATGTTTAATTTGTGACACTTTTAATGTTTGTTTTGATAGTACAAATCGTCATGGGCCGACCAAAATAAATCTATCTTAACTCATCAACGAAAATTCATTCCAAAGTTTTGATAATAGGATTGGTAAGCGTTTTACAGTTTATATCATAGATAAATAAATCTAAACCTTATATTTTATCTTTGTTCTTTGGCTGAAGATTTTAAGATTGACTCCCACACCAATCTTTTTTATAAATTGATGAAGATCTAGACACAGCGTACATTCTCATTTTGGGAACATGTTATAAATAAATTGTTTAATTTTAAACGTCTTCAAAAATGTTTAAAAGTAAAGTAGAAAATTGTTGTTTTCATTTACAATTAGGGAAACAATTAATTCAACTTTCAGTTTCCAATAAAAAAAGTTCTTTTTCCTGTATGTTACTAAAAGCAATTGTTTTCAACCAAAACAGAATAAAATGTTTGTCGAAGAAAACAACCGTTTGCCTCGATGCATGAGTATCCCAAACTCCTTCTGCACCCCAACACAAAATAATTGGTGAGTGTTTTAAAGTGTGTCTTGTTGACGATTCACCAAATTTTTAATTTGTTAATTAGGGGAGCTTAAAGCTACATCAAAAAATGATCAAATCTAATAAAATTTATGGTACAATATCGCAATAGATTAATATAGCTAGACCTATTCGTTCAAATGGATTATCGCCTATACAACTCCATACAATTTAGTTAACAGGATGTGGCCCTCCGACTAACTGCGAATACAACAGTATACCTCATTGGACTCCTAATAAAAATAAGGAGATGTGGTATAAGATGTGGTATGATTGCCAATGATCCACCCTAGTTCAAATGAAGTCGATGTAAGCAATTATAGACAACCGTACGGCCTTCAACAATGAAACAAACCTATACCTTATAGTCGGCTATAAAAGACCCCGACATGAAAAATATGAAACAATTCAATTGAGAAAACTAACGACCTAATTTACGACAAAACAATTTATGAAAAAAATTATGAAACTGAACAACAGACTCCTGACTTGGGACAGGCACATAAGAAATGTGGCGGGGTAAAATATGTTTGTGAGCGCTCAACCACCCCTTACCTGGGACAGTAGTGTTACAGTACAACATAAGAACAAACTGTAAAAATCAGTTGAAATTGGCTTAACTCATCTGATCTATACAAAGCAGAAAAACATCTAGCAAAAACACAGACCAGGTATTAATACATTCCAAACAACAAAAAGACACAAATTACAAACTGAAAGTTCTCGCAGTTACTGACAACTAGTTCCAAGCCAATAAAAACCAACAAAAAAAATCATATATTTAAGACTAATACATCAATCAGTACACATCCAACATCCAATAGATTTAGTGTAAAGACGTTATTAATAGTCAGAGAAAAACATGACCTTGTGCAATGCCAAATTATAGGTATTGATAGATTGTAGTTCCGTGAAAGTGCATATGTGTATAATTTTGTGATTGGGAGGGAGAGGAGGCACGGGGATAAGTTGCAAATGGTACCTCGACCTTATTAAATTTCCTTTATGTTTTATAAATTAGTAAATTTTAAAACAGTTTATTGGTCCCATATCACACACTCAGTTCTTTTGAATATCCGTTTGGTGACACTGATAGGTGATTAAAATCAGTAATGATAATTATAACAGGAACCATCTTTATCACACACATCTTCAAATACTAGTAGACTGTCCTGCTAGAAATTGACAACGAGGGTCGGTTGAAAACAAAACTTTACGACAGAAGAGATTACTTCAGCTTCCCTATTGTGAACTTTCCTTTTCTATGTAGCACATTCCAGCAGCGCCTGTATACAGAGTATATATCTCCCAGTTGATACGATATTCCAGGGCTTGTATTTCCTATCATAATTTCATTGATAGAGGATTGCCTCTCACAAGGAAGCTATTAAACCAAGAGTTCAAAGTAATGAAGTTGAAATCATCCCTTCGTAAATTTTATTGATTCCATCACAAGTTGGTTGACCGTTATAAAAAAAAAATTATACCACAAATGATAGCGGATAAGTTCACGTCGTCGTAACTACAATCCCGTCCCTTTTTCCAGAATATGACCTTCCGAAAAAGACTTATTGCCGGGTGAGCAACACGACGGGTGCCACATGTGGAGCAGGATCTGCTGACCGTTCCGGAGCACCTGATATCAGCTCCAGTTTTTGGTGGGGTTCATGTTGTTCAGTCTTTAGTTTTCTATGATGTGTTTTGTGTAATATCATTTGTCTGTTGGTCTTTTTCTATTTTAGCCATGGCGTTGTCAGTTTATTTTCGACTTATGAGTTTGAATGTTCATTTGGTATCTTTCGCCTCTCTCTTATGCAAATTTAAACGTAAGCTCTGCCCAATCCGTTGAAAAAAAAACATTAGTAATACGATACTGTTACGAAATTGTGTTGTCTGCAATTCGTTTACAAACGTTTTATGACGATAATTGTTTTTCAGCGACACCACAAAGTACCACCTTATTTATTCCTAACGCGACAACGGTTTACAAAGTAACAAATTTCTCTGAATAGATATAAGAAGATGTGGTATGAGTGCCAATGAGACAACTCTCCATCCAAGTCAAAATTTATAAATGTAAACCATTATAGGTCAAAGTACGGTCTTCAACACGGAGCCTAGGCTCACACCGAACAGTAAGCTATAAAGGGCCCCAAAATTACTAGTGTAAAACCATTCAAACAGGAAAACCAACGGTCTAATCTATATAAAACGAGAAACGAGAAACGACTTATGAACCACATGAACAAACGACAACTACTGAACATCAGATTCCTGACTTAGGACAGGTGCAAACAAATGCAGCGGGTTTAAACGTTTTAATGGTACCAAACCTTCACCCTTTTCTGAAACAATAATGTAACATCACAACATAGAAAGACACACTGTAAAATATCAACTGAAATAGCTTAACTCAATCAAAGGACATAGTAACACCATTGAACATACACTGAACAAATAAATTTGACCTATGATACAATGTAAATTCAAAATAAATAAACTAAGGAAGAATAATAAAAGTAACATGTTATATCGGTATGAAATGTTAAACAATTTAAGAAAACTGTATTCTGATTGTAAACTAAACGACCAATTGAAAAGGCCGAAAATACATCAATATTGAAATACATTAGAGTACAGAAAAGACAAACATTCAACGTTTGATTCGTAACCTTTAGGAGGCACAGTTTATTTTGTTTTAGTTTATCGGTTTCATGTAAACTTTATTCATTTGAAAACTCGATCATCAGAAAAAATTCACATGGAGCAAGACAAAAGAAGCTGCTAAAAAATCACGGATACAAGATGATCATAATTACATTGAACCCTTGGCCATTTCAAAAGAGCTTTTAATGAATTGTCAGTAAAATATTTTATTTATTTAATCTCGATACATTACATGTAAATATTTATGAACAATTATAATTCGTTTAGTTAGTGGTGACGAGTTGCGTAGGCCAGAATCTTCGTCGATTGAGCAGGTACAACATGAACTGATCTGACTCCTACAAATATAGTCATCCAACGGTATTTTAAATCTTTACATATGCGAAAAAAAAAAAAAAAAAAAAAGACACGGATCCTGTTGGGATTTCAATACCTTTAGACTGATATAGACAAAAATGTTTGGTTTTCTTTTTTCATTTTAATTTGATATTTCAAATTTTAAATTGCTATTAAAGCAATTTTCTCCCGTTACTTTACCTTCATTTATAATATTTTATATTTTTGTTATAGGCATGGATGAAAGGAGGTGAAAGCAGTTGCGTAGGAATGGACTGGAAAGTGAGGAAAATTGGGGCAAATATTTGCAATATTTTTTACGCAAAAGCGGATGGGAGGTGGACATACAAGAAATGCATAACAGACGGGTAGAGTTACTCAGAGGACTGGTCCTGTTTTCACGTGATTTTCCTTCTTTTCCATGTTATACAACATGTACAAGTGTTCTAAAATTTTACTAAATATAAGAAAGATTTAAAATAAATACTTTTGACTTAAATGTATGTTCTCAATTTAAAAAACAACAAGAAATACATAGTTTGCCTGTATTTAGGAGCTCAATTTCACAAAGAAGTGTCGATCTTTAAAATCAGCTGTTTGTTTCAAGATCTTTTCTCTATGTTAAGATTTGCCGTAAACATAATTATGAACTATTTTCTGGCAGAAACTCCTTTGCAAACAATATATTTCAACTAAATTTATAATCAGCTTTATCATTCACCTATATTAAAAGCATACCTATTTTCTGTGCTCAGTAAGGCTCAATATATATAAACTATGGACATGTAGAAAACAATCTGTAGCAAAACCAAATAAATTTTTTCGCTCACCACTTAGATAGCTACCATTTGATTTTTATGGGAAAGGGAGGGGGGTTAGGATGAAATTTGAAAAATAGGCAGGACAGGAGTTTTGAGTAAAAAAAAGGGAAAGATGAGCAACTTGGCAAAAAAAAAGGGCAGGATGACAATAAATGTAAAAGAAGTCAGGATAAACTAATAAAAAAGTAGGACCGAATAGAGTGAAAAATAAAAAGGCAGGACAGAGATTACAACTAAAAAAAATGCAGGACAACATTTTTCATCCATTCCACGTAGCGTTTGTTCGAGAACAAGAACCTGCGCCTAGATATTGTTGTTACAACACAATTAAGTTTGTTATATTTCATACAACACAAACGATGAATCTGCACTTCAAATTAATCTTAGATTTTACTTTAAATAGGCCAAAATATTGGCCCCGTGGCATTTTTTAGAAATTACAAAGGCAAAAATATTGGCCCAATTGTACAGCACTTGTAAATCAATATAATAAATGTAAGGTTCGAATAGTGTACAATACTAACACATCTAAATTATGGATGTTCGCTCCTCTTGTTTTTGAATTTTTGCCAAATATTCGGAATCCTCTGGTTTTATCCATGAAGTGCCATTACAGATTTTTCCCCCTTACCTCTACTTCTCTTTTCATCATTTTATTACATATAGTTTGAAAATCTTATAAAATCCTTGTTATTTTTTCATTGTTTATGAAAGAATAAAGGTGCCAATGTTAAATGTATGAAAAATCTAGATAGAATCATTTCCCGCCAAATTCTCAATGGCTTATATCTCGAAAACAAGCACACGGACCCTTCATTTTTTTCTGCTTTTTTAGTTCCTTTATTTAATATGTACTATCAATTCATAACAGTCTTTCAAAATACTTGTTATTTTGAAACAGAGTAGCAAACATCCTTAAGATACCAAGATAGCGATCAATAAACCGAGTTACAGAACGGAGACGAGAGAGAACTACAAAATACGAGATGAACCTAATGACCGACCTCCCCCTCCCCTACCCCGCCCTTCTCTCTCATACTGCAGATAACAGCTCGGATGTTTCTCCAAATGAAGGAAAACAAATTTTTCTAGAGAAACAATGATGATCACGTGTTTTAATGACAACGTTATATAAACTTTAAAACAAGGGTTTCTGTATAGACCAGTAGAAATATACGAGGACAGGAAAAGGCTTACACACATTGAATTGTTTATTAATTATTATTTTTAAATAAAAGTGACAGCAAAGATTTTAAAGTTATCCGCAATGGTAAAATTCATAAATGTTTGGTTTGAGTTTTAAGACAATAAAAGTAATGATTGTTTTGTCATTAATAAAATTCCAGTAATAGCTATCAGCTCTAATTGTAATGGAGGAGTACACACTGTGACACAGGTAAATGCAATTATTAACCAAATATTAGTATCATTAAAAGTTACCAATTACATTTTCTTTCAATTATCTATATTTTGTTATGTTGGAAACCTTACCTGAAGACGACTGGGACCAATAACAATTATTTTTGGGGGCAACAAGCAAGGGCAACAAGTGATAACTCATACAAACTTCACATAAGGAAAAAGGGATACACTTATTACATATGTGTATGATAATCCTAAACTAAGATAACAATTCGTTCATTACTGAATTATTGTAATTAATTATTAAAGTTCTGTAAACAACTGTATCTGTTGTACCCATACGATAATCTTTGTTTGATGATAGTTATTTGAACATAATATGCAAAGAATATTCCTTAAGCATGATACTAGCTAACTGCAAGAATCCCAGTTTTTGTAAGAGGAATATGTTTTCATATGTTAACATATGTTAACTATGTTACAACGGACGACACAAAATGGTAATCCTGCGCAGGTGAGCGATAATTGGGAAAAGGGAAATTGACTTTAACAAAAGACAATGCACGTAACTATGTATTCGATGACGGATAATAGAAATAAAATTAAATGAAAAGTAAAATTGCGTAATGAAATAACATTGAAAAATATAATCTACATGTAAGTTTTATACATTTGTAAAAAGTTCGTCATTTTTTTAGCTTGGGATTTGTTGATGTTTTCATTAAACAAGAAATAAAAACTTACCTTTTTTCACAGATAAATCGATATGAATAGTCACACCAGACATCATACCATGAAAACCCGACTGTATCCCACAATACAAGGCAATTCTCATTGCCGAATAAATTGTTTGGTTCTCCCCTTTTCCAATCAGCGAAGGTGAACTCGTTCTGACTTTTTGACCATATCCAAACATTTTCATTTTGTATGTCTGTTCCACCTAACCAATAACCTATAAGTTTTATTCACAAAAGTGTTAAACCCACTTCATTTCATTTATATAAGTACATGTTGAATCCTCAAATCTGTCCAGCATCAAGTCTGTGTCCTTTTCAACCAGTCATACTCTGTTCTAGGTTATCACGCAAGAATGATCAAAACGTCATTCGTTTATCGTTCAAATTATCAAGCAAAGTACAAACACCCGAAATTGGATACAAATTAATTGTAGATGAGGTAAAAGTTGGATTTTCTTACATAGTGGTATAGGCAAAACGGTAAAATATATTTAAGGATGTACTTAGGTCAAGTTTAGGAACTTTTGTCAAATGTTCGGACTCCTTGGTGTTTTTCTACGATACAAGGTAAAATATTTTGCCCCATAGCACCCATTTTTCTTTTCATATAAGACTTCAATAGCTCATAAAAGGTCATTTACCAAAATTTAAACAGATTCTAGATTTCTTTTCTTTCGATTTGAGACCCAAATAATACCAATGCAAATATAAGGCAAAAGTCCGAGTCAGCCTTTTCCAACCATTTTTAAAAATCAAATATCTCGAAAAGGAGCTGCATAACCTATCAATATTTTTAGCTTATTGTGTTCCCTAACTAATACTCTTCTGAATTATAGTATCAATTTTAAATTATAGATTTTTTTTAATTTCAACTAAGTACATCCTTAAGTACTCTTAAATCGGTACTTTGTGTCCGAATTTATTTTGTTTTAGTTGATGTGTGTGCCTTTTTTCGATAGGATGAGTCAAGTACTTTTAATCTGTGTATCCTCAAAATACATTTAGTGTAGTTACATCACAGTTCCAGGGTAGAGAAGGGGAGGTCTGAGCACTCGCAAGCATGTTTAACCCCGCTACATTCTATATAATCCTGTCCACTGTCAAGTAAACCTCCATTAACGTCATTGGACACAGATCGGAGAAACAGATTTGAGATTGAGGAAGGGTCACATATTTGAGTGTCATGACGTCATGGGACACAAATGTAAGGACAGGACATAGATTTGCGGCTGGATATATATTTGACTCTTTCATATAATTTTATGTTACAAATACGTATGTTGAATTAACTTGCTTAGTTGATATATTGTATGCCACATAAGTTTGAGTGAAAACGTGCTAGCATAGCGTGATTTCAAAATGGATTGAAAGTTAGGAGCCTGCGATTTAGTGGTTATCGCTCGTTGCTGTATATCATGGCCTTGTGTAGCTTGTAATGTGGTATTGGTTTTGCTCATCGTTGAAGGCCGTACGATGACCTATAGTTGCTAACTTTTACGTCATTTTGTCTCCGGTGGAGAGTTGTTTCATTGGCAATCTTACCACATTTTCTTATTTTCATATTTGACTCTGAGTTAATTGACAAGAGAAGTATGTTGTACTTTACATGCCTTGTGAGTCAATAAACTATATACAACCGTTGTTCTGCGCGTTTGAAAATGTCCGATCATTAATTATCGACTAATGCAGTATTATCCGAATATATTTGCTTTCTTTGAAACGGTTATGATATCGATGTGAACGGATGAACTGTAACAGGAAGAATATAACACAGTTTTGTAAGAAAATTTTAGGAACTAGAACATGCACGCCTAGTTATATGGTGTATGGCTAACTTGGGCGATATCCTATAGAAATACAGATAGAAACATACTCTGGGTTAATTATATTAAATCCATATTTGATACAACGGGTTTTAGTGACACATGGAATAATCAAGAATATGTAAATCCTGATGTTTTGAAAATCGTTGTTAAACAGAGATTGCACGATCGATATATTCCAAGATGGTTTTCAGAGGTTACAAATTCCTCACTAAGGGAATATTACTCTAAATTCAAGATAGAGCTTAAATTAGAAGATTATTTTTTACGGTTAAATCCTGTTAATAGAAGCTACATCTGTAAACCGAGAACAAGCAATCTTAAGTTTCTGATAGAGACAAGGACGTTGGACTGGTATACCAAGGGATGAAAGATATTTGAATTAATTATATAGTGGGTTACTTTGTAAATGTACAAAGTAAGGAAAACATAAATAAATTTTTGAAAATAGGAAATACACAAGTTCTTACTCGACTCTCATGGTTTGTCCAAAAAATTGTAAAACTCTTCTAGAGTAATCCTGCTAAATTCACTCTTCTTCATAATCTAGAAGACGGATAACATATTTATTTATGTTCCTATACCAAAAACACTCTATTGACACGTAGTGGGGAGGTACAAGAACCGAGTCGAGAATCGAGTGCACTCAAGACATAAATCGTATAAGTATGAACTTGTGTATCATGTGTATTACATTTAGAAAATTATACGCTATACTATATTCAGCGTATTACAATTCTTTATATTATCTATTATATACTATTAAATTATAGTATTATACAGGTGAGAGGTTTAGCTAGCTATAAACCAGGTTTAATCCACCATTTTCTACATAAGGAAATGCCTGTACCAAGTCTGGAATATGACAGTTGTTGTCCATTCGTTTGATGTGTTTTCTGCTTTTGATTTTGCCATTTTATAAAAGACCTTCCATTTAAAATTTCCCTTGGAGTTCGGAATTTTTGATATTTTACTTTTCGTGTTTTAATAACTTGAAGCTGTACAGTTATATATCTTAGATTATTTCTTCTCATTCTGTCCTCTGTAAGTATAACGTATTATGCATAATTGATGCTCCTGTAGCGCAGTTGCTGGTTCTGGGTTTATTTAATAAATATTCTTTCCACGTGACAATATTGGAAGATTCCAAGCTGTTTAAGGATGCACTTAGGTGAAATTAAAAAAAAATCTGGAAGTTAAAATTGATACTTTAAGTCAGCAGAGCATAGTTAAGGAACAAAATAAGCTAAAAATATTGATAGGTTATGGAGCTCCTTTTCGAGATATTTGAGTTTTAAAAAATGGCGGTAAAATGCTGACTCTGACTTTTACCTTATATTTGCATTGGTATTATTTGGGTCTCAAATCGAAAGAAAAGAAATCTAGAATCTACTTAAATTTTGGTAAATGACTTTTTATGAGCTATTGAAGTCTTATATGAAAAGAAAAATGGGTGTCATGGGACAAATTATTTTACTCTGTATCGTTGGAAAAAAAAGCAAGGAGTCCAAATATCTGTCAAGAATTCCTAAACCTGACCTAATTACATCCTTAAATTGTATACGGCTATATGCTTAGCAAGTTGCAATGGATATACATACTTGTCTTACTTGCTTTCATCTTCAAATAGTCATTTTCATATTTCGAATCTACTTCTACGAGCATTCCTCCATCATCTTCGCAGGCAATCTGTAATATATATATATATTACTTCAGCTTCCCTATTGTGAACTTTCCTTTTCTATGTAGCACATTCCAGCAGCGCCTGTATACAGAGTATATATCTCCCAGTTGATACGATATTCCAGGGCTTGTATTTCCTATCATAATTTCATTGATAGAGGATTGCTTCTCACAAGGAAGCTATTAAACCAAGAGTTCAAAGTAATGAAGTTGAAATCATCCCTTCGTAAATTTTACGGATACCATCACAAGTTGGTTGACCGTTATAAAAAAATAATTATACCACAAATGATATCGTCGTAACTACAATCCCGTCCCTTTTTCCCGAATATTACCTTCCGAAAAAGACTTATTGCCGGGTGAGCAACACGACGGATGCCACATGTGGAGCAGGATCTGCTGACCCTTCCGGAGCACCTGATATCACCTCCAGTTTTTGGTGGGGTTCATGTTGTTCAGTCTTTAGTTTTCTATGATGTGTTTTGTGTAATATCATTTGTCTGTTGGTCTTTTTCTTTTTTAGCCATGGCGTTGTCAGTTTATTTTCGACTTATGAGTTTGAATGTTCATTTGGTATCTTTCGCCTCTCTCTTATGCAAATTTAAACGTAAGCTCTGTCCAATCAGTTGAAAAAAAAAACATTAGTAATACGATACTGTTACGAAATTGTGTTGTCTGCAATTCGCTTACAAACGTTTTATGACGATAACTGTTTTGCAGCGACACCACAAAGTACCACCTTATTTATTCCTAACGCGACAACGGTTTACAAAGTAACAAATTTCTCTGAATAGATATAAGAAGATGTGGTATGAGTGCCAATGAGACAACTCTCCATCCAAGTCAAAATTTATAAATGTAAACCATTATAGGTCAAAGTACGGTCTTCAACACGGAGCCTAGGCTCACACCGAACAGTAAGCTATAAAGGGCCCCAAAAATTACTAGTGTAAAACCATTCAAACGGGAAAACCAACGGTCTAATCTATATAAAAACGAGAAACGAGAAACGACTTATGAACCACATGAACAAACGACAACTACTGAACATCAGATTCCTGACTTAGGACAGGTGCAAACAAATGCAGCGGGTTTAAACGTTTTAATGGTACCAAACCTTCACCCTTTTTCTGAAACAATAATGTAACATCACAACATAGAAAGACACACTGTAAAATATCAACTGAAATAGCTTAACTCAATCAAAGGACATAGTAACACCATTGAACATACACTGAACAAATAAATTTGACCTATGATACAATGTAAATTCAAAATAAATAAACTAAGGGAAGAATAATAAAAGTAACATGTTATATCGGTATGAAATGTTAAACAATTTAAGAAAACTGTATTCTGATTGTAAACTAAACGACCAATTGAAAAGGCCGAAAATACATCAATATTGAAATACATTAGAGTACAGAAAAAGACAAACATTCAACGTTTGATTCGTAACCTTTAGGAGGCACAGTTTATTTTGTTTTAGTTTATCGGTTTCATGTAAACTTTATTCATTTGAAAACTCGATCATCAGAAAAAATTCACATGGAGCAAGACAAAAGAAGCTGCTAAAAAATCACGGATACAAGATGATCATAATTACATTGAACCCTTGGCCATTTCAAAAGAGCTTTTAATGAATCAGTAAAATATTTTATTCATTTAATCTCGATACATTACATGTAAATATTTATGAACAATTATAATTCGTTTAGTTAGTGGTGACGAGTTGCGTCGGCCAGAATCTTCGTCGATTGAGCAGGTACAACATGAACTGATCTGACTCCTACAAATATAGTCATCCAATGGTATTTTAAATCTTTACATGTACATATGCAAAAAAAAAAAAAAAAAAAAAAAAGACACGGATCCTGTTGGGATTTCAATACCTTTAGACTGATATAGACAAAAATGTTTGGTTTCTTTTTCATTTTAATTTGATATTTCAAATTTTAAATTGCTATTAAAGCAATTTTCTCCCGTTTCTTTACCTTCATTTATAATATTTTATATTTTTGTTATAGGCATGGATGAAAGGAGGTGAAAGCAGTTGCGTAGGAATGGACTGGAAAGTGAGGGAAAATTGGGGGCAAATATTTGCAATATTTTTTACGCAAAAGCGGATGGGAGGTGGACATACACAAGAAATGCATAACAGACGGGTAGAGTTACTCAGAGGACTGGTCCTGTTTTCACGTGATTTTCCTTCTTTTCCATGTTATACAACATGTACAAGTGTTCTAAAATTTTACTAAATATAAGAAAGATTTAAAATAAATACTTTTTGACTTAAATGTATGTTCTCAATTTAAAAAAAACAACAAGAATTACATAGTTTGCCTGTATTTAGGAGCTCAATTTCACAAAGAAGTGTCGATCTTTAAAATCAGCTGTTTGTTTCAAGATCTTTTTCTCTATGTTAAGATTTGCCGTAAACATAATTATGAACTATTTTCTGGCAGAAACTCCTTTGCAAACAATATATTTCAACTAAATTTATAATCAGCTTTATCATTCACCTATATTAAAAGCATACCTATTTTCTGTGCTCAGTAAGGCTCAATATATATAAACTATGGACATGTAGAAAACAATCTGTAGCAAAACCAAATAAATTTTTCGCTCACCACTTAGATAGCTACCATTTGATTTTTATGGGAAAGGGGAGGGGGCTAGGATGAAATTTGAAAATAGGCAGGACAGGAGTTTTGAGTAAAAAAGGAAAGATGAGCAACTTGGCAATAAAAAAGGGCAGGATGACAATAAATGTAAAAGAAGTCAGGATAAACTAATAAAAAGTAGGACCGAATAGAGTGAAAAATAAAAGGCAGGACAGAGATTACAACTAAAAAAATGCAGGACAACATTTTTCATCCATTCCACGTAGCGTTTGTTCGAGAACAAGAACCTGCGCCTAGATATTGTTGTTACAACACAATTAAGTTTGTTATATTTCATACAACACAAACGATGAATCTGCACTTCAAATTAATCTTAGATTTTACTTTAAATAGGCCAAAATATTGGCCCCGTGGCATTTTTTAGAAATTACAAAGGCAAAAATATTGGCCCAATTGTACAGCACTTGTAAATCAATATAATAAATGTAAGGTTCGAATAGTGTACAATACTAACACATCTAAATTATGGATGTTCGCTCCTCTTGTTTTTGAATTTTTGCCAAATATTCGGAATCCTCTGGTTTTATCCATGAAGTGCCATTACAGATTTTTCCCGCTTACCTCTACTTCTCTTTTCATCATTTTATTACATATAGTTTGAAAATCTTATAAAATCCTTGTTATTTTTCATTGTTTATGAAAGAATAAAGGTGCCAATGTTAAATGTATGAAAATCTAGAGAGAATCATTTCCCGCCAAATTCTCAATGGCTTATATCTCGAAAACAAGCACACGGACCCTTCATTTTTCTGCTTTTTAGTTCCTTTATTTAATATGTACTATCAATTCATAACAGTCTTTCAAAATACTTGTTATTTTGAAACAGAGTAGCAAACATCCTTAAGATACCAAGATAGCGATCAATAAACCGAGTTACAGAACGGAGACGAGAGAGAACTACAAAATACGAGATGAACCTAATGACCGACCCTCCCTCCCCTACCCCGCCCTTCTCTCTCATACTGCAGATAACAGCTCGGATGTTTCTCCAAATGAAGGAAAACAAATTTTTCTAGAGAAACAATGATGATCACGTGTTTTAATGACAACGTTATATAAACTTTAAAACAAGGGTTTCTGTATAGACCAGTAGAAATATACGAGGACAGGAAAAGGCTTACACACATTGAATTGTTTATTAATTATTATTTTTAAATAAAAGTGACAGCAAAGATTTTAAAGTTATCCGCAATGGTAAAATTCATAAATGTTTGGTTTGAGTTTTAAGACAATAAAAGTAATGATTGTTTTGTCATTAATAAAATTCCAGTAATAGCTATCAGCTCTAATTGTAATGGAGGAGTACACACTGTGACACAGGTAAATGCAATTATTAACCAAATATTAGTATCATTAAAAGTTACCAATTACATTTTCTTTCAATTATCTATATTTTGTTATGTTGGAAACCTTACCTGAAGACGACTGGGACCAATAACAATTATTTTTTTGGGGGGCAACAACCAAGGGCAACTTAAGTGATAACTCATACAAACTTCACATAAGGAAAAAAGGGATACACTTATTACATATGTGTATGATAATCCTAAACTAAGATAACAATTCGTTCATTACTGAATTATTGTAATTAATTATTAAAGTTCTGTAAACAACTGTATCTGTTGTACCCATACGATAATCTTTGTTTGATGATAGTTATTTGAACTTAATATGCAAAGAACATTCCTTAAGCATGATACTAGCTAACTGCAAGAATCCTAGTTTTGTCAGAGGTATATGTTAACATATGTTAACATATGTTAACTATGTTACAACGGACGACACAAAATGGTAAAATCATGCACCAGGATAGCGATAATTGGGAAAAGGGAAATTGACTTTAACAAAAGACAATGCACGTATGTACTCGATGACGGATAATAGAAATAAAATTAAATGAAAAGTAAAATTGCGTAATGAAATAACATTGAAAAATATAATCTACATGTAAGTTTTATACATTTGTAAAAAGTTCGTCATTTTTTTAGCTTGGGATTTGTTGATGTTTTCATTAAACAAGAAATAAAAACTTACCTTTTTTCACAGATAAATCGATATGAATAGTCACACCAGACATCATACCATGAAAACCCGATTGTATTCCACAATACAAGGCAATTCTCATTGCCCCAAGCATTGTTTGGTTCTCCTTTTTGCCAATCAGCAAAGGTGAACTCGTTCTGACTTTTTGACCATATCCAAACATTTTCATTTTGTATGTCTGTTCCACCTAACCAGTAACCTATAAGTTTTATTCACAAAAGTGTTAAACCCATTTCATTTCATTTATATGAGTACATGTTGAATCCTCAAATCTGTCCAGCATCAAGTCTGTGTCCTTTTCAACCAGTCATACTCTGTTCTAGGTCATCACGCAAGAATTATCAAAACGGCATTGGTTTATCGTTTAAATTATCAAGCAAAGTACAAACATTCTAAATTGGATACAAATTAATTGTAGGTATTTACTAAGGTAAAAGTCGGATTTTCTTACATAGTGATATAGGCAAAACGATAAAATATATTTAGGATGTACTTAGGTCAAGTTTAGGAATTTTTGTCAGATGTTCGGACTCCTTGGTTTTTTTCTACGATACAAGGTAAAATATTTTGCCCCATAGCACCCATTTTTTCTTTTCATATAAGACTTCAACAGCTCATAAAAGGTCATTTACCAAAATTTAAGCAGATTCTAGATTTCTTTTCTTTCGATTTGAGACCCAAATAATACCAATGCAAATATAAGGCAAAAGTCCGAGTCAGCCTTTTCCAACCATTTTTAAAAATCAAATATCTCGAAAAGGAGCTGCATAACCTATCAATATTTTTAGCTTATTTTGTTTCCTAACTAATACTCTTCTGACTTATTGTACCAATTTTTGATTATAGATTTTTTTTAATTTCACCTAAGCTCATCCTTAAGTACTCTTAAATCGGTACTTTGTGTCCGAATTTATTTTGTTTTAGATGATGTGTGTGCCTTTTGTCGACAGGATGAGTCAAGTACTTTTAATCTTTTTTACAGTGTATCCTCAAAATACATTTAGTGTAGTTACATCACAGTTCCAGGGTAGAGAAGGGGAGGTCTGAGCACTCGCAAGCATGTTTAACCCCGCTACATTCTTTATAATCCTGTCCACAGTCAAGTAAACCTCAATAAACGTCATTGGACACAGATCGGAGAAACAGATTTGAGAGTGAGGAAGGGTCACATATTTGAGTGTCATGACGTCATGGGACACAAATGTAAGGACAGGACATAGATTTGCGGCTGGATATATATTTGACTCTTTCATATAATTTTATGTTACAAATACGTATGTTGAATTAACTTGCTTAGTTGATATATTGTATGCCACATAAGTTTGAGTGAAAACGTGCTAGCATAGCGTGATTTCAAAATGGATTGAAAGTTAGAGCCTGCGATTTAGTGGTTATTGCTCGTTGCTGTATATCATGGCCTTGTGTAGCTTGTAATGTGGTATTGGTTTTGCTCATCGTTGAAGGCCGTACGATGAACTATAGTTGCTAACTTTTACGTCATTTTGTCTCCGGTGGAGAGTTGTTTCATTGGCAATCTTACCACATTTTCTTATTTTCATATTTGACTCTGAATTAATTGACAAGATAAGTATGTTGTACTTTACAGGCCTTGTGAGTCAATAAACTATATACAACCGTTGTTCTGCGCGTTTGGAAATGTCCGATCATTAATAAAGTAAATTAAGGTGGTATCTAAATTATCGAATAATGCAGTATTATCCGAATATATTTGCTTTCTTTGAAACGGTTATGATATTGATGTGTACGGATAAACTGTAACAGGAAGAATATAACACAGTTTTGTAAGAAAATTTTAGGAACTAGAACATGCACGCCTAGTTATATGGTGTATGGCTAACTTGGGCGATATCCTATAGAAATAAAGATAGAAACATACTCTGGGTTAATTATATTAAATCCATATTTGATACAACGGGTTTTAGCGACAGATGAAATAATCAAGAATATGTAAATCCTGATGTTTTGAAAATCGTTGTTAAACAGAGATTGCACGATCGATATATTCCAAGATGGTTTTCAGAGGTTACAAATTCCTCACTAAGGGAATATTACTCTAAATTCAAGATAGAGCTTGACTTAGAAGATTATTTTTTACGGTTAAATCCTGTTAATAGAAGCTATATCTGTAAACCGAGAACAAGCAATCTTAAGTTTCTGATAGAGACAAGGACGTTGGACTGGTATACCAAGGGATGAAAGATATTTGAATTAATTATATAGTGGGTTACTTTGTAAATGTACAAAGTAAGGAAAACATAAATAAATTTTTGAAAATAGGAAATACACAAGTTCTTACTCGACTCTCATGGTTTGTCCAAAAAATTGTAAAACTCTTCTAGAGTAATCCTGCTAAATTCACTCTTCTTCATAATCTAGAAGACGGATAACATATTTATTTATGTTCCTATACCAAAACACTCTATTGACACGTAGTGGGAGGTACAAGAACCGAGTCGAGAATCGAGTGCACTCAAGACATAAATCGTATAAGTATGAACTTGTGTATCATGTGTATTACATTTAGAAAATTATACGCTATACTATATTCAGCGTATTACAATTCTTTATATTATCTATTATATACTATTAAATTATAGTATTATACAGGTGAGAGGTTTAGCTAGCTATAAACCAGGTTTAATCCACCATTTTCTACATAAGGAAATGCCTGTACCAAGTCTGGAATATGACAGTTGTTGTCCATTCGTTTGATGTGTTTTCTGCTTTTGATTTTGCCATTTTATAAAAGACCTTCCATTTAAAATTTCCTTGGAGTTCGGAATTTTTGATATTTTACTTTTCGTGTTTTAATAACTTGAAGCTGTACAGTTATATATCTTAGATTATTTCTTCTCATTCTGTCCTCTGTAAGTATAACGTATTATGCATAATTGATGCTCCTGTAGCGCAGTTGCTGGTTCTGGGTTTATTTAATAAATATTCTTTCCACGTGACAATATTGGAAGATTCCAAGCTGTGTAAGGATGTACTTAGGTGAAATTAAAAAAAATCTGGAAGTTAAAATTGATACTTTAAGTCAGAAGAGCATAGTTAAGGAACAAAATAAGCTAAAAATATTGATAGGTTATGGAGCTCCTTTTCGAGATATTTGAGTTTTCAAAAATGGCGGTAAAAGGCTGACTCTGACTTTTACCTTATATTTACATTGGTATTATTTGGGTCTCAAATCGAAAGAAAAGAAATCTAGAATCTACTTAAATTTTGGTAAATGACTTTTTATGAGCTATTGAAGTCTTATATGAAAAGAAAAATGGGTGTCATGGGACAAATTATTTTACTCTGTATCGTTGGAAAAAAAAAACAAGGAGTCCAAATATCTGTCAAAAATTCCTAAACCTGACCTAATTACATCCTTAAATTGTATACGGCTATATTCTTAGCAAGTTGCAATGGATATACATACTTGTCTTACTTGCTTTCATCTTCAAATAGTCATTTTCATATTTCGAATCTACTTCTACGAGCATTCCTCCATCATCTTCGCAGGCAATCTGTAATATATATATATATATAGAGAATAAAGGACTTAATGTTTTTGATACTGACTTTATGATTGTAAAATATCAGGCTCGTCCATCATTTATTCTGTTAATCAGTAATATAAAAAAGAAATTCACTATAATAATAAAGAAAATAACAAACGAACTACAGTTACTTTATTGTGTCGATTCACGGAAAATCACACTTGACGTCACAGGTTGAATTACGTCATTAAAGAGTTTGTCACAGTGGAGTAAACATGGTGTTCTCTAGCACAAATTATTGAAGGTGACTAATTATTGGATGATTTTTATTATTTCTGCTTTGAACATGCCTAAAACAATGCAGAATATATATACATGTGTAGGTTACATAATGGTAAGTTAAATTTCTTTTTTTCCGCATAGTATGAGATCATTGTTTTGTATATTTGAACGAAAAGCTCATTTCTTAACGACCTCATAATTATTTCAATCATTATTATAAATAGAGCTCAACTTTAGTCTATCTACTTTCGCTTTTCGTGGTTTTTGCAAAGACATATCATTTATTTTTCATCCTGTACCTACTACCAAACATATGAATCATTGAAGGCCCTTCGGTAACCTGTAATTTGTTCACATATTTATTATTTGATCTATGCATAGCTGCTACAGATAGGTAATCAACCCACATATTTTTGTGTGTATATTTTATTTTTTGTGTTTAGCTTCTATCATGTAATGACGGCATCTTTTTGGTTATTATTTATGTGTTGCGTCTATATATGATTTTTAACACTTTAGAGTGAATGAACGAATTAGAAGACACCTTGAAACAGCTACAGACAATTTAACTTTCAAGCTTCTTTACACTTTCTGTATTCGGCACAACACTGGGGAAAGGCTCGGTAAAACCTCGCCCTTCCCCAGTTTCTCAGCTTCATACTAAAAAGTTTATATTTTTCTGACATTGACCTAATATTGTATATAAATGAAAACTCAGATCAGGTAGGATTAGCTTTCAAAAGTAATGCGGATATTGCACAATTATTTAATGATTATCAGGTTTTTCGTACATTTTTAGCTCAAATCTTACACCATTTAGACAATATCGCTTCAGAGAAGTTTCACTAATTCTATTGAAACAATGAACAAATATTTCATTCACATAAACAATCGACGTGCGTTTCTGCAAAAAAAAACACATGCAATTTTTATGCGGACTACTCGCGCATGTCAATTGTGAACTGACTCAATAATTTGAGTATCACGATCTGTCCAGTGATACTGAAAATATCAGCGATAAACGGAAAACTGTATAAATAACCGATAAATATATTATATACATTTTGTAACATGATATTAGGAATTTTAACTGCTCTTTCGTCATTATAGATTTTTTGAAAATTGGCCAGGAATATGATTATTTTCAAAACATTAAACCACAAAAGTAAATGTTGATTCTAGTTTCTTGATTTTCATAGTATTCCAGGGATTATATCACTTTCTTGTTTAAAGAGAATATCAAATGAACTAAAATTGCCGGACGTTTAAATCGAAAACATATTTTGTGGATTGATATTACAACAGACAATCGACATTCTCATTGGTAGTCATTATTCACTCAAACTGCCTTACTGGTTTTTGCTCACACATTACAAACAGAAAAAAATCCATCTATCAAAGTTCTTTACTGTAACTTCCGGATATATTGATAATGTACTGTCACTGAAATACCCACTGCTCTGCAAGGGCTTCATCTCTTTTATCCCAGTAAACTTGGAATAAAGAATGCCACCAGAACTGGAAGGTCTGCTATAGATCTTGATATTGTCCTTGGTATGGCATAATTACATCTCAATTCATACGTAACGCTCGTGTATATTCACATCATACAGACTTTACTAGTAAGGGTGTGCTCCAAACAAAAAGAACTGCTACACAAGAGTTATGAGGAAGAACGAATTCGAAGGAATCGACACCACATAAGTTTAACGATCACCATCACCAATTGGATATCCAATTAGAAATGTCTATATCTAAATTCACTAGAGACATTTTTTCTTAGTTCTTTAGATACCAGCAACGTCGTCTAATCTGTAATCTTACCGATTGATTCCTATTCCCGATTGTCACATTTTGACTTATAGGGGCATGATGGGTTATTTTCGTTCTTCGTGATCGGCGCATTTTCGCTATCGTGATCCGTTTTTCTACAGATTTATTTTTTTTTTATATTTTCGTGATCCGTTATTATGGAAATTTATTTTCTGTGAATCGTGATTAACAAAAAAATCAACTCGTGAATCGTGATGAGACCCCCATCAGGCCCCTCACTTATGACGGGAGATGCATATATTGCAGAAGACGATTACCCTGAAGACGAACTCTGTCACGCTCCTTTTGGAGTTTATGCGATTACTTCATTTTTGTGTGTTACCTGTTACCTGGATTAGTCTTCTTTTTCGATTTAAATGACATTTGAACATCTGTAAACTACAGAAACTGCTGCTTAAATTTACGGATGACATACCTATATAGACGATCTTTTCAACTGCATTTTAAGTCAATTTCTGCCGCATGACTCTATATATTTTTTGGTTGTAATGCAACACTGGCATTTCTAGTAACAGGAACTGCAACCTGTATTTCCCTAGTTTGTGTAGTCTTCGAGAAAAAAAAAACACGGAACACCAGTGGTACCCTATGGAAAATGCATTACGAATAATTGCGCTCTTGTAACCATACCCTCCCCTTTTAAATAAAAAACAAAAACAAAAACAAAAAAAACAACGGTATTCCGAACGTTACACTAAAATGGAGGATTATCCAGAACAAGCAGTTATTATAAAATCCAGTAGAAATTAGATGCTCCGATCGAGTTTACAGTTTTGGCATTACTATCACACACATCGTATTAATAACTGATGTACACATCTTATACTGAATTGATGAAAAGAGATAGTACGACAGGTCGTTTGTATATTTCATTGGTGTTACCCTTGGATGTTACTTTTAAATTGAAAACAACTTGGAAGAGGTAAATTATCGGATTTCCAAGTTGTTTTCAATTTAAAAGTAACATCAAGATTTTATGACTGTCGCCACCGCTGTGATATGTTTCTTTTTTAAGTTGGAGGCCTTTGATATGAAGACCTTAAACAAAACAATTAAATTTATTGTATCCTTATTTTGTTTAAACGGGAGTTCCTTTGTATCAGTTTTACTGTTATATTTTGCAAGATTTCATTCATCAGCTTGTGTGTTGTTTATATCTATTCGTAGATATTTATTATCACGAGAACTGCAATCATAAATCCGATAATTTACCTCTTCCAAGTTGTTTTCAATTTAAAAGTAACATCCAAGGGTAACACCAACGGAATATACAAACGACCTATCGTACTATCTCTTTTCATCAATTCAGTATAAGATGTGTACATCAGTTATACGATGTGTGTGATAGTAATGCCAAAACTGTAAACTCGATCGAAGCATCTGATTTCTACTGGATTTTATAATAACTGCTTGTTCATTTTAGTGTAACGTTCGGAATACCGTTGTTTTTTTTTTTTTGTTTTTGTTTTTTTTATTTAAAAGGGGGAGGTATGGTTACAAGAGCGCAATTATTCGTAATGCATTTTCCATAGGGTACCACTGGTGTTCCGTGTTTTTTTTTTCTCGAAGACTACACAAACTAGGGAAATACAGGTTGCAGTTCCTGTTACTAGAAATGCCAGTGTTGCATTACAACCAAAAAAATATATAGAGTCATGCGGCAGAAATTGACTTAAAATGCAGTTGAAAAAGATCGTCTATTTTTTCGCTTAATGAAAAGGCATATTTTTAATGGCTCCGACGTGCAGAAATGGAGGATATTTTCTATACTTCGTAAAATGTGAATATGATTTTCTGCAATTTTTAAACCTAATTGGATAAGCTTTCGATTAAATGTAATTCCAATCCTGTATCATCCAATCAGAAGCCGTATAGGATTCTATTCTGAGTACCATCTTGGGGTAAAAAACTTGCCGGTAAAATGTAAACAAATAATTGCGCTCTTGTAACCTACACGGTAATGAAAAAAAATTCCGAAAATTAAGCGCCCGCGCTAAATGAAGCGCTAGCGTCTATCTAGATAAAATCACGTCTTCAAAACATTATCTGATCACTCTCTGAATTTTGAGAATTAGTTTTTGCCCGCCGATCGGGCCAAAAATTTGAACTGATTTTTTCACCAAATACGGTACTGTTCAAAAAGACATGGAGATAAAGTTTATTTACTGGCCTTATTTTTCAAAGGTCATCCAGTACTGATCATATTGTCGACAAAACCGTTCTGATATGGAAAAGCTACATCGAATTTTGAAGAATGGCTTTAAATGAAACCATTTCTTGAAAAAAAAAAAAAAACGTTTTTGAAACAGACTATAGTTTTTCCAAATTTTGAAAATATGATAATATTACTACTTTGGCAAGAGAAACTATTCTTGGACTACAATATTCAATGCCAAGATTAATTTTTCTACTTTGCAATTTAACTGAACCGTTGGTGTTTGCTTAGGGACCCTTTTGGTCAATTTTCACAAAATTAGCTTTTTGCTAGAATAGCAACTGAGTCACGATCATTATGGTTAAAAACCAAAATGAATCTTCAAATTCAAGATATACACATGCTTTTCCCCATAAAAGTAGTAGATATCACAAAACCGTTCTATTCTCTTCATACTTTGTCGACATTCGAGCCTACCCTAAATTTAGATATGGAAATCAACACAAATAGGAAACAGACTATAGCTTAAATTCACGGTTGATGAAAAGTCCATTTGACCCCATTTCTCGCTGTTTCACATTTTTTTCCGTGCAAAATGACTATTTTTAACATTTTTCATAGCCTTATTAAAAAATGTCTTTTTTCTATAGGTTACAAGAGCGCAATTATTCGTAATGCATTTTCCATAGAGTACAACTGGTGTTCCGTATTTTTTCTCGAAGACAACACAAACTAGGGAAAAACGGATTGCAGTTCCTGTTACTAGAAATGACAGTGTTGCATTACAACTAAAAAATATATAGGGTCATGCGGCAGAAATTGACTTAAAATGCAGTTAAAAAGATCGTCTATTTTTTGCCTAATGAAAAGGCATAGTTTTAATGGCTCCGACGTGCAGAAATGGAGGATATTTTCTATACTTCGTAAAATGTGAATATGATTTTCTGCAATTTTTAAACCTAATTGGATAAGCTTTCGATTAAATGTAATTCCAATCCTGTATCATCCAATCAGAAGCCGTATAGGATTCTATTCTGAGTACCATCTTGGGGTAAAATGTAAACAAATAATTGCGCTCTTGTAACCGTATGTTTTGTCTTTTCTTCTAAAGATATTTTTCAAAATGCCCTCTAATTTTCTCTGAATTTTAAAACAGACAATACAATGTTTGCCTATTAGATTGATTTAATATCAAAGTGTTACATACATATATTCGGCATAACCGTTTTGAATATTCATTTGGTTCTTAAATGCTCTTCAACTTCGTACTTTATTTGGCCTTTAAATCTTTTTATATTCGAGCGACAATGACGAGTCTTTTTTTTTTTTTTTTTTTTTGTATACAAAACGCGCGTCAGGCGTTCATTACTTTAATCCTGGTATATATCATGAGTTTATACAACTATCTATAAAGATTAAAATAATTACAAGGATCCGTACAACCTAAAACGACCATACTGCAAAGTAAGCTATAAAAAACATCGGTATGACAACATGTGAATTTAAAAAAAAAGCAAACCAATGGCAACAACGAACCAAAATAACTTGGCAGACAACGACAATATCAAACATTGGATAGCACGTGTCCTGCTTAGGCAATGCACAAAAAGAGTGTTAACGGGTTAAACATATTTTTTAGATCTCAATCGTCCATTCATCTGGGACAGAGGTGTAACGACAGAACAAAAGAACAAAATATAAATATCAGTTGGAAAGGGCTTGACTAATCAGACCGGCAGTAAATACCAATTTGTACATGTGGAGCAGGATCTGCTTACCCTTCCGTAGCACTTGAGATCACCCCCAGTTTTTGGTGGGGTTCGTGTTGCTAAGTCTTTAGTTTTCTATGTTGTGTTTTGTGTAATATTGTTTGTTTGTTGGTCTCTTTCTTTTTTACCTATGGCGTTGTCAGTTTGTTTTCGACTCATGAGTTTTAATGTCCCACTGGTATCTTTCGCCTCTCTTGTACCTTTTCGATTATTAGTTTAAAATATCTGTATGCAGAAAACCTGAGAAATTGAATGGTTGGTTGTGTGTGCACTGGTTGTAGAGAGGGCAGTATTCATATTCATACTTGGTATGAATACATACATTTTATGTAAATTTTCAAATCGTCTGTGTCTATAAAATTAAAAAAACAAAACTTTAAAGAATCAAAGATTGACACCAACCCAATTTTCCAAAATAAGACAGATATCATTAAGATAGCATTAGAAAAAAAACAGGGTCTTTTGAAGACACATACAAATGCATTAGTATTGGGAGAGGTAATAATTAATAGGTGATAATATTCAATCAAATGCGTTGTGACCCCGCTAAGCATGATTACCGACGTTTCCGACTTTGTGAAGGTGATTAATATCGATAAGGACTACATGAAATATATGTCTCAGATAGAATACCTGGAATCATTTATATATTCATGCATTATAATCAAATAAAAAATTAAGTAGAATATCTTGTCAATATAATTAACCAACTACCAACCTTAGCATCCGCCCAAGTTTTTTTGTCATCGCTGAAGAAGTAGCATTTGTTTTCGTTTCTTAACCATCCGTTTTGGCATGACAGTGAATCTGAAAGTGGATTTTATATTTAACGAATGAAAATGGTCTTCAAATTTCATGTCAACGATACTATTCATTGACAAGTACAATATTTAAAAAAAGTAAAACAAAACTTATTTTATTGGCGTTCGAAAACGTTATAGGGTATCGGGACATCAGATGCTTTTGATCTATGCTGAAAATATGGAAACCCTAAGGTACCAACAAGAAAAAGACTAACATATCTTTTATGTTTTGCCGTGCTAATGTTTTAGAATTGCGCGATTAAGATAAGCAATAAACATCATGTAATGCAGCTTAATTTTTTCCATTGTTATAAACAAAAATGATATAAAAATACAACACACTGTTACCGAAACACTTTTATAGTAGATAGGTGTACAGAGTTGAGAGTAAACTTAACTGTTGGAAGAATAGAGATTTGCTTCTTACACAAAACCTGGTCCAACAGTCACGAGGAAGAACGATCGAAATAGACATTTCCTAGGTTTTACGGTATCTTTTGCCCGATACAATGTGTCGGTATATCAACTTACATATGTACTAGTAACATGTTTTCGCAGTTTCAGATCCTAAATTACCAGAGTGATCGTCTGATCTGCATATTTACCGATTTATTCCTATTTCCGATTCGCATGGCGTTGGTATGAGTAAAAATGAAATGTTCACACCAACGAAGTACCCGGTTTCGCTCCTTTTGGAGTTCAAATTTTGTCCCCTCTACATAGACGTTAGCGATGCAGATAGAAAGTATGGAATGCCATGACTACCTTATGTTGATGATCCTTATCATATGCAGTGGTAACAAAATAATATGCAGTCGTGACAACATTATATACAGTGGTTTCAATATTATATGCAGTTGTCACAACATTATATGCAGTCGTGAAAACATTATATGCAGTTGTTGGAACATAATATGCAGTCGTGACAACACCATATGCAGTTCAAATTTTGTTCCCTTTATAAAGGTGTAAGCGAAGCAGATATAAAGTATGGAATGCCATGACTACCTAATTTTGATGATCCTCCTTATATGCAGTGGTTACAACATTATATGCAGCGGTCACAACATTGTCTGCAGTCGTGATTACATTATATGCGGTCGTCGGAACATTATATGCAGTGGTTACAACATTATACGTGTTTTGTTGATGAAGGTGATGATCAGTGATAGTGATGATGATGATTGATGATAGTGATGGTGGTGGTTCAAATTCGGTAAACTTCGTAATTTTAGCGGAAATTGTCGAATCCGTTCATACCTAGTTCTTTCCGAGGAAATGAAGAAACTTAGAGATGGATACATTAATTATAGTTCTATTCGTCTTCAGTAATAAGCATTGCATAATTTAAGTGAAACTAATGAACATTAATAATGAAACTTTGAATGGCATTGGTATACTATGTGCCTCAAGTTCATTTCTTATTGAACAACCAAAAGCTATATGCAAATTCAGTCAATATTAAGTGCCATATTTCATATACAAGTAAAAGACTCAGATCGACGTCCACCGGGAACCTATAATCGAGGTCCGTTCTTTAAATCAAGGTCTAATATTTTAACCCTCTATATATAATCGACGTCCAATGTGGTGTCATGACTGTACACCAAAACTATTACTAGGAATCTCCTCTTTTCGATGTCTCATATAATTTGATCATTTGTTCCCACTTCGAACTTTTTTTTACTTTTCTCTGAAGTGATCGGTTTTTTTTTTCGTATAATGCTGGTCATATATATGTATACTAATTGTTTTTTTTTTTTTTGTTTTTTTTTTAATATATTTTATACATCTCATAATGACTTATTGAAAGGAACAACAAAGGATGAAGCTTCCATTCGAAATGAATGAACTTAAACAAAAACAAAAACAAACATGGATAAATGACAACAGGTCAACCACCGACCGCAGATTCTACACTTGGACAGTAATATTTGGCGTACATGAAATACGTTGATCCACTCAATATACGTACTGTGTCTCATTCCTTCATATTCATATGAAAAAAAAAGAGATGTGGATATGCGTCAATGAGACAGTAACCCAACGACAAAGATTATCGTACAACACTGGAGTCATACAGTCGGCAACAATAGACACCAACCCAACAACAAAGATAACCGTACAACACTAGAGTCATACAGTCGGCAACTATAGACAGCAACCTAATGACAAAGATATCCGTACAACACTGGAGTCATACAATCGGCAACAATAGACAGCAACCCAACAACAAAGATAACCGTACAACACTGGAGTCATACAATCGGCAACAATAGACAGCAACCCAACGACAAAGATAACCGTACAACACTGGAGTCATACAGTCGGCAACAATAGACAGCAACCCAACGACAAAGATAACCGTACAACACTGGAGTCATACAATCGGCAACAATAGACAGAAACCCAACAACAAAGATACCTGTACAACACTAGAGTCATACAGTCGGCAACAATCGGCAAAGATAACCGTACAACTAGACAATCGGCAACTGACAGCAACCCAACGACAAAGATAACAACAAAGATCATCAATCGGCAACAATAGACAGCAACCCAACACAAAGATAACCGGAGTCATACAATCGGCAACAATAGACAGCAACCCAACGACACAGATACCCGTACAACACTGGAGTCATACAATCGGCAACAATAGACAGCAACCCAACGACAAAGATAACCGTACAACACTGGAGTCATACAATCGGCAACAACAGACAGCAACCCAACGACAAAGATAACCGTACAACACTGGAGTCATACAATCGGCAACAATAGACAGCAACCCAACGACAAAGATACCCGTACAACACTGGAGTCATACAATCAGCAACAATAGACAGCAACCCAACGACAAAGATACCCGTACAACACTGGAGTCATACAATCGACAACAATAGACAGCAACCAAACGACAAAGATACCCGTACAACACTGGAGTCATACAATCGGCAACAATAGACAGCAACCCGACGACAGCAACAATAGACAGCAACCCAACGACAAAGATACCCGCAACAATAGACAGCAACCCAACGACACAGATACCCGTACAACACTGGAGTCATATTATCGGCAACAATAGACAGCAACCCAACGACACAGATACCCGTACAACACTGGAGTCATACAATCGGCAACAATAGACAGCAACCCAACGACAAAGATACCCGTACAACACTGGAGTCATACAATCGGCAACAATAGACAGCAACCCAACGACAAAGATACCCGTACAACACTGGAGTCATACAATCAGCAACAATAGACAGCAACCCAACGACAAAGATACCCGTACAACACTGGAGTCATACAATCAGCAACAATAGACAGCTATCTATACAATATATAAAATTCTTAATTGAGATAAGGAAATTAAGAAGTATGGCCAATTTACCCCGAATTCATTCCACACCAGGGGCAATTTTAATGTCTTTTATTCTTATTTCAATGATCAGTATCATCATACTCACACCTTAATTTGTTTATACTTTAATTATTTAAAAACATATATAATTGTGCATTTCTGAACATCTAATCCCAAATAAACATTTTCAGATTACTCGCGAAATCGCAATAAAATATATCATTACCCAGTAATTTTCAATATGAACAAAACTTCTGTCAGAAGTAAACTATGTATTGTATTTTGGAAACAAATTTATGTTGATCAGCGATGTCATTCGAAATAAGATTTTACTAAAACAACTTGCTATATTGTTTCAAGAGGGCATGAAACAGCAATTTTAAGTGCAAAATAACTGTTTTATGAATGAAAACTATTTTTAAATATATAATTTGGACTATAGACTATATAAAAATTCAATAAGTTTCAACAATTTTCCGATTGTTTACCCCATCAATAAAACAAATACAGTAGAAAGAAGCTCCACCTTTAACAGAAACAATCAAGATATACCTTCAAAAGTAAATTTTACAAATATCGAAAAATATTCAGATATTAGATTTTACAATTTTTGACAATGATCTTAACATGGGATATGGAAAAAAATTGTTAGCAAAGATAAATTAAATCCCCAGTCTACAGCAACAAGACAAGCTGCCGTACTTTGACCTATAATTGTTTACTTTTTATACATTGTGACTTGGATGGAGAGTTGTCTCATTGGCACTCATACCACATCTTCTTATTTATATTGCATATAAGAAGAATAAGAACGCCCATAACAACAACGAGAAGAACTCACAGTAAAAACATTAGTTCTCCATTAAGAAACATAATAACGAGTGGCGAGTTTCTTTTGTTGTAGAGCACATATAATTGAAAGCTAGCCAAGCGCCTTATGTGTTGAGGTGACCAAATTTTTGTGCGGACCTTCATCAATATCAAAGGAGTGCGCAGTAATAAATAATATTCCTTTATTACTTGTAGTTGCTTTCATCTGGACCTTATCTGAAGTTTTAAAATATGATCGATGTTTATCTATATGATTGTACATCTCTTTGGTGAAGGCTGCTGCTCATATTTCGAAGATAAACTTCTTTACGTGCTAAAAAGCTTGCAAAAGTTGGATACAATTGATATAAAGTTATGTCTCATTGGAAATCATACCTCATCTCCTTATTCTTATTTTTCATATGATAAAAACCTACAATGAAATGCGTTAAACTGCGTTGTTCGTGTCTTTTAGATACTACGTATAATGTTGTGACCACTGCATATAATGTTCCGACAACTGCATATAATATGTGTAATGTTGTCACGACTGCATATAATGCTGTGACTGCCGCATATAATGTTGTAACAACTGCAAAATAATGATGTCAACACTGCATATAATGATGATCATAACCATAAGACAGTCATGCCGTTCAACAATAAAGTATTAAAATCTAGCGATGTATAGGAGATTTCATTTCAGTCGTTGCTTAAAATCTGCACTCTTCAGCAATTGTAGAATATGTATATACCCGAATGAACAATTTTACTTTAGTATCCTGCTGCAATACTTATAGAAAATGAGTATGTATGTAATTAAAATACAACGTGATAATAATAGTTTTTTATGGAATGGTACGTAGTACTCCAAAAGTTAAATCGGAAGTTATTCAAAAGTCTCCTAGCGAGGGGGACAGAAAGCCCCAAATTTTGAATTACAGTTATCATCCTTTCGTATTATGTAGTAGAAAAGATTTCTGTCAGAACATGAATCCAAATGGAAACATGTTTCCAAAGCATTTTGTCCTCTTTTTGATTTAAAGGATTTACTTATGAGCAGATGTGAATTTGAGTTTTTTAAATTTAAAAGCACCCCCTTTTTATACAGAAGTGTTATCTGCTTGGAAACGTTTCAAGGGGATTTCTGTTCTGTTAGATGCATTTCATTTGAGAAAAGAATTTATTTGGTTCAATCCGTTTATCAAAGTTGACAGAAGGAGTATTTTTTACAGATCTTGGTACATGAAAGGCATAAGGTTCACCAATGATATTGTAGATGATAAAGTCTCATGACGCTATTTACCAAAAATATAACCTGAATGTTACTTTTGTAGACATTCTATCTATTAAACTTGCTATACCACGTGACTGGAAAGATCTGTTATTACAACAACACATGTCACCCAACAGCAATTCATTTGGATTCGTATTTGAGCATGAGAATAAAAAAATGCCAATCAGCAATGTTACGCCAGAAAATCGCCTTTTGATTGTAGCCAACAAAAGACACAAATCAATAATAAAATTTAACAAGATTTATTATACACTAGTTTACAAGAAGTATTACACAAAGAGAAATGTCAACTTAACTGTCAAAATATGAGTCCAATCTTTTATCTTTTCTTTATCCGGAAATCTTCTCGGAATCCACAGAATATTATATCCAATTGGTCACAATCTAGTATGATGTAGTTTGTAAATGAAAGTGTCAATCCAACTGCTGAGAATGTTGATGTCTATCGATGTCTAAGTCTATCTATGTCTTTAGAGTCTGCATACTTATATATATATATATATATATATATATATATATATATATATATATATATATATATATATATATATATGATCATTCTGGAAACGTTATGTAAGTGAAATAGAAAGTTCTAATCATTCCATGAGTATCAATGATTGTTCCAGTGATTTATAAACTGCATAGTTGTAACACAATGTGTATTATTTTGTACACAATTTAAAACAATGTAAACATTCTTAGGCCACACAAAACAAGTTAGACCAACTAAATAAATATAATAGTTAAAATTCCTGCAAGATCATAAGGCATGTCTTCCTTATACCTAAGTGTCCAGCCAAGGGGTGTCATGAGCAAGACCACTAATTTCTTACCTATAGACTTTAGGCACCACCACTTGGTATACCACTCTCCATTCCTCCTCTGGGGTAGCATCAGGGGGTTTCCACTTTCTCATTAAGATGCCGTCTTGATGGTAATAGCATTCGGCCACTTTGTCTGCTTCCTCCTGTGGTTGAGCCCTCTTGCGGAGCTGAAGAACCTCAGGGTCTTTACTTTGTTCTTCGGCAAATTTCCATCGGTCTAATGAATGGCTGTTTACGTCTGGCCATGGCATAATTACATTCTTGCTTATACTAGGTGGTCTTATTACGGCCTTCTCTGAGCTACTGGGACCTTCAATGTCGGCTAGAAAGGTGTCAGAAAGGTCCATGTAATTAAACTGGTCTTCTTGCAAATCCTCATTTTGTTGTTTTCTAGCCATCGCCCTAGTAACGACACAAGCTGGATACAGTTCAGCATCATCTTCAGGTGATTTAACATCCACCACCGGTTCACTGGTAACAATTGGTTAAGCAACCACTTTGTTCCTAGCTAGATCATTTCCTAGCAATAATGAAACACCCTCAACAGGGAGATTAGGACGAACACCCACAACAACTGGTCCAGTTATCAAATCTGACTTCAGATAAATACGATGGAGGGGAACATCTATACAACCTAACTCCACATCTTGTAACAAAACGGAGGAACCAACAGAAGTCTCCCCGGACAAAGGCAACACACCTTCTAACAATAAAGACTGAGAAACTCCAGTGTCCCGTAAAATCTTAATAGGCTGAGGAGTAGTATTATCAACAATAAAAACAAACCCATCAGACATAAAAGGTTTATAATCCTCCATGTAATCACAAAAAACTGGACTTAAAAGCCTGACTCGCAGGACATTCCAACGTATTGGTAACACGGGGTGTCGTACAAGCACTGGTCTTGGGCTTATTATCTCTTTCATTCTTCTTCTGGAGTCTTAAACAATCAGCCATCAGGTGACCATTCTTCTTACAATAAGCATAAGTCAGTGACTTCTTCTCAAAAGTATCAAATTTTGGACTAGACATATTATAACAAGACTGACTCTTATTCTTTGCAACAGGCTTGCTATCAGTACGCTCAGTGCTTTGATTCTTGTAATTTCCACTCGAAGTATTAAAATTTTGACCTTTGAAACTTCTCTTATGTGAAAGGGTATAATTATCGGAAATAACAGCTGCATCTTGTAATGTCTCAACAGTTTTGTCATCTAACTGTGTTTTTAAGTCTAAATGAACACACTGCTTGAACTCTTCTAATAACATCAATTGTCTTAAGTTATCAAAATCTTTATCTATTTTCTTTGACGTAAGCCATTTATCAAATAGATTTTCTTTTTCCCTAGCAAATTCAACATAGGTTTGTATATCAAACTTTTTATAAGACCTAAATTTCTGTCTATATGCTTCTGGCACTAGCTCATAAGCTTTCAAAACCTCTTTTTTAACCTTGTCATAATCAGAACTATTTTCTGATGAAAGTGCTGAGTAAATTTCAGCGGCCTTGCCCTCAAAAACACTTTGCAGCATTGTAGTCCAAAAAGGCTTCGGCCATTTCAAATTTTGGGCAATTTTCTCAAACTGTGGAAAAAAATTATCAACTGTTTTTCACAAAATTTGGGAACCAAACGTATGTTTTTTGCTGCATCAAAATTAAAATGTTCTGATTTTGATTGGAATTTAGTGTTGCTTTCTTCTTTTGCCATTTCAATTTTCATTTTCTCAATCTCTACCCTTTCCCTCATTTCAAGTTCTGCCTGTTTTAATTTCAATTCATCTTGTTTTAATTTAAATTCATCTTCTTTTCTTTTTCTCCATCTCTAACCTTTCCTTCATTTCAAATTCTTTTAACTTAAGTTCATGTTCTAATTCAAGTGTTTTTAATTTGATAGCCTCAACATTTTCGACCTTAAGTTCAAGAGCCTCTTCACCTAAAATTTCTGCGTCAACTATTTTGTCAATTACCAAATTTTTTATAATTTGTTTTCTCATAGATACTCTAAAGTATAATTTCAGATGTTTTGGAAGCAACACTAATTCCTCTTTCTTTAAATTATCAAACCCTTCCAGGTCTGGCGTTTTCAAAAATTTACCGGCATCAAATGCCATATTGTAGAATTTTGTTGGCTAGTTCTAATAAAAATACTGAGAAAAATTTTAATAAGATATTAACTTTATCCCGGACACGAGCCCCCAATTTCTGTTACGCCAGAAAATCGCCTTTTAATTGTAGCCAACAAAAGACACAAATCAATAATAAAATTTAACAAGATTTATTATGCACTAGTTTACAAGAAGTATTACACAAAGAGAAATGTCAACTTAACTGTCAAAATATGAGTCCAATCTTTATCCGGAAATCTTCTCGGAATCCACAGAATATTATATCCAATTGGTCACAATCTAGTATGATGTAGTTTGTAAATGAAAGTGTCAATCCAACTGCTGAGAATGTTGATGTCTATCGATGTCTAAGTCTATCTATGTCTTTAGGGTCTGCATACTTATATATATATATGGAATATATATACTTATATATATATATATAAATTTAAATTACGCATCTTTTGTTATGATCATTCTTGAAACGTTATGTAAGTGAAATAGAAAGTTCTAATCATTCCATGAGTATCAATGATTGTTCCAGTGATTTATAAACTGCATAGTTGTAACACAATGTGTATTATTTTGTACACAATATAAAACAATGTAAACATTCTTAGGCCACACAAAACAAGTTAGGCCAACTAAATAAATATAATAGTTACAAATCATAACAGCAAATTATTTACTAAAGATGTTTATTCACTTTTTATCGATCAGGGAAATGTTTCTCCTATTTCACAGCAAAGGTGGGAAGAAAGTTTTAATACAGAAATTAGTGATGAAAAATAGAAAAATATTTATTCACTGCATTTTAAATGTACTATAGAAAGCAAACTACAAGCTTTCCAATATAAAATTTTACACAGAATAGTGTCACATAATTATCTTCTTGAAAAATATAAACTTTCCTTAACTAATGAATGTGCCAATTGTAAAGAAATAGAAACTATAGAGCATAAATTTTTCGAATGTACAGAAATAAATCAATTTTTGAGAGAATTTTCTAATTGGTGGTATTTAGTTTTTGGAGTAGGAATATTTTTGAATAAAGACAGTGTCTTTTTTGGTGTATTGAATTCTGATAACTTAGTTTTAAATTATTGTATTCTACAGACAAAGTATAACATTAATTATGTAAAGAACACACAATTAGACAGACTGTTAATATCTGTGCAAGCTTTTCTTAAATTTTTGAAAAGACGTCTGGAAATTTTAGAATATTTATCATGTTTATATCTTTCGAAAGACAAACACGAGTTATTTGTTGACAGAGGGGGATTTATTGAAGTTATTTAATTTATTTTAAATACGATTATATACTTAACGAATTCCAAAGTATTCTTAAGATGTATCATATACTGTGTATTCACATCATAAACTTGTAAATTTTTACTATGTCTTAAACGCATAATAACAATAGTATAACAATGCCATGAATGCACGTATGTCTTGTGAAAATTTATGTATGCACTGTTGTTTGAACATAAAAAAGATAAAAAAAAATTTAAAAATAAAATTTGAAGCAAAAGCGAAAATATCCTTTTTGAATGTTTTTTTGTTGTGCATTTACTGATTTTGTGACATGGATGGATACCCCATATCCTTTGTTTTTCTATTATATAATACAATTCAAAAAGATTTATAAAATCTGATAACTGACAGATTCATGTCTTGCCAACATCTGACGTATGTTGATTTATAGAGTGTGTTTGATTTTCGAATTCAATGGGTAATCACGTGGCCTTTTCATACTTTCTCCATTGACAGTTACTTTTAGGACAATCAAGGACAATACTTAGGAGCATCTAGGGAGCACGTTTTCCCCCCATAGAATATGTATAGATTATAACATAGCATTTTTCATACTAGACCCCTTATCAGCCCTAGGATATGATATCAGCCTGAGAGCCGATGATATTCACCATGGGCTGATAAGGGGTCTGATATGAAAAATGATATGTTATGATCTTTTCATCATATAATTTAATATTATTGTTTTGATGTCCCAGTTAAATTTCTGTTAATGTGTCTGATATGGAAAAGGAAGAAATGGGATTTTTATGTCATTGGATACAGTCATGGTTGAAAAATTTATTTTAAACAAGTTTATAAGAGGAATATCCTCCAAATTTCTTATATCATTATTACCCTCATCCATTTGGTCAAAATATTAATATCACTGAGTGTTTTTCTATTTGTGTTGACATTTTTTTAGAGAATTTATGTAATTAGTGGTTTCGTCCCCGCTGTCGTCTGCCCTGTTTTATGTAGTGTAAGTAGCGAATCGATTAAAGAAATGACTGATCAGATGAATACGGATTAAGTTTGTGATATAAACCGGAAGCAGTTAATAACAAAAGTCATATCACACGGCTAAGACAATTATTCAGTTTTATGATAATCTACATTTTCATCAAGGGGTACAATTATACCATTATTTTCTATAAGTATATGATAAACTGTTTATATCTAATCCAAATAAAACCTCTCATACATTGGATATCCCTTATGCAATGCTTTGAGTATTTTAGAAAGGAACATGTAAATTTATTCACCCTTATTTCACAGCCTTATCTGAAAGTTTGAACTATTAAACTTCTCAGGATTTGATTATGATATTTTATCATTCAAAAGTAAAATCACAAAAATACTGAACTCCGAGGAAAATTAAAAAAGGAAAGTCTCCAATCAAATGGCAAAATCAAAAGTTCAAACACATCAAACGAATGGATAACAACTGTCATATTCCTGACTTGGTACAGGCATTTTCTTATGTAGAAAATTGGTGGATTGAACCTGGTTTTAAAGCTAGCTAAACCTCTCACTTGTATAACAGTCGCATATAATTCCATTATATTGACAACGATGTGTGAGCAAAACAAACAGAAACAATAGGTAAAAATGTCACAAATAGGGATAAATAGTCTAATTCGGTAGGTCACATTCGTGAAAAGGGAACGGGATTGTAGTTACGACATAAGGAACATATCCGATGTCATCTGTGAAACGGATATTCCATAACGGTCAACCAACTCGTGATGGCGTCCGTAAGATTTACAAAGTGATGATTTCAACTTCACCATTTGGAACTCTTGGTTTAGAAATAAAAATTCACAATTGGGAAGCTGAAATCATCTCTTTTGTCGTAAAGTTTTGTTTTCAACCGACCCTCATAGTCAATTTCTAGATATAAGTCATAATCAAATGGCAAAATCAAAAGCTCAAACACATCAAACGAATGGATAACAACTGTCATATTCCTGACTTGGTACAGGCATTTTCTTATATAGAAAATGGTGGATTGAACCTGGTTTTATAGCTAGCCAAACCTCTCACTTGTATGACAGTCGCATCAAATTCCATTATATTGACAACGATGCGTGAACAAAACAAACAGACACAATAGGTAAACGACAGGTAAAAATGTCAAAAATAGGGTTACAGCAGTCAACATTGTGTTATCATCTTAATCACTATTAAAAACAAACAAATGTAACGAAGAAGCTCAAAAAGGCATACATCAAATTTAACATCCTCATTATGCTTATATTATACGATTTTATTTATCTATGTAAAATCCACCCATAAAGGATGGAAGGTTTTAAGTACTGGCATAAAATCGCGCGTTTGAAATTCGCACAGGTAGACATAAAATAATTTGGTCGTTCAAAGTATGAAGAGATAATTGCAATACAGAGTCACGTAAACAAAAATGGATATCACAAAAAAAAAAAAAAAAAAAAAAACGGACTTAACAGTAAAAGTAATATAAGTTACATTTGTATTTGAATGTTATACACCAAATTTAAATCTTAAAAGTCTTTGTTTGCATCTTTATTTTGTTTCTTTTCAGTTCTTACATTTTAGATCTTAATTGATATATGGTGTTAAAACATTTTTGCTCGTATGTTCGTTCATCTTGAGTTCAGTATTACAGTAATTAATTTTAAATCGAGGCAAAATAGATGTACATTTACCTGCGGATTTCATCAACATCATGGCATCTGTTGAAGGCTCACTGTCTGGCCAGCAAGATTCATCTAGGTTGCACTGCTTTGTTTTCCTATCATAACTGGCACAGCAGCATGTTTCCTGTATGGAGCACAAAGACGCACAGGCTGCTGGTGATGGTGTTATTTGCATTATAAATATTGTACTGCTTAGTCGAATTTTTCTGTCTTTTGTAGTAACATAGTCACGTTTTACAACATCCAGCTGTGCAAAGCCTATTGAAAATATAACACATAAAAACAATATAGAAAAAACAACTCTCGTTTGCAAAATTACCATTATAATGAATTGTCAGATTCGTCTAACGCTGTTTATGAATTTTAATATTTCTCCGAAAGTAAATCTTGCTAAGGCACACTCTAAACTAAATTGAAAACACATTAACAGTAAACATTAATGATTTTAAATACTACATGTAATTACAAAATGAAAGAAAATTGCTAATTGATGAAACATGAATCAATTGGAATAGTACTGTATATGATGTTTTTGCCGAAGTGTAACCAGAACAATCCAGTCGTTAAATTCCAATTATCCAGTACAATGGAGACATTCCTAACAAATGGATTTAGGATGCAAGGTTGCACAAATATTTAGATTGGACGAACTGTAACAGCATTTAAAGATCTAGACTATCAAGCAATGCATGTGTCTGGTATTAATTTCAAACATTATAAGTAGTAACCGCATCCCTTCAAAACATACCAAACAAGTCAGAAACAAATATGCAACTAAACATAGGCAAGAAACATTTAATAGAAAACCAAACAGTAAACACGGAATCTATGCATATACATGTATCACAAATAAACGTAGATATATCAGAATAATTTGCCTATTCTGTTCCAAGTCACTTATTGTACAATTGTGCTGACATCAACAGATTTTTTGCTAAAAAATTTCTAATGTGAAGGTCAATCCAGAAAAGCCCTTCGGACGCATTGAATTTATAACGTGTTGTTTTCATTTTTTACAGCACTGGGTCGATACCTCTGCTGGTGGACTATCAGTCGCCGAGGGTATCATCAGCTCAGATCTCAGTACTTCGGTACTGACATGATTTATATGACAAACTTTTCTAAAATTGTGCATTAATAAATTATGAAATTATGAGAAACTAATGTTTCAACTCCCTCAGACAAAGTTGAACATAGGTGGATTTGGCCATTTTTTAGGATTTTTGGTCATATAGCGCTTCAACTGTTTCGATTCTTATCTATCATTGCCTTTCAAGTATTCGGCTTTGAGCGTTCCTGATGAAGGTAAATCCAGAAAAGCGCTTCGGACGCATGAAATTTATCACGTGTTGTTTTAATTTTTTACACACATTCAAATAAACAGAAATTCAACACATAAATTGTTTATCGATAGGTAGCTATATTAGTAATTCGACAAGGAAACTCAAAGTTTACTGACACAATACCTAAATGTTCAATAGACCATTTTATCTTTGTTTTTTAACACGTGTATTTAATAAATAAATCTAAGTAGAAAACTTGCTTTCATTACCCAGAGGTATTCTTTATTCGCAGTCAAATGCATTGTTTTTCTTTATGTCAATATCTAGGAGGTCCCAGTTTCACAGTTCACAGAGACGCAAACATCACGAATGGTAAGCATGGGTGCACTATCTCTAAAAATTGATATTTACCAATACACGGTGGGCGTCAATTGTATAGGATCATCAATTCGTGCGATTTATGACTATGAGTATAGGGATCTAAAGTTTATTGTTGGTAATCTATAATAAATGCACGCGTATGAAATACAGAGACTAAGCTGTGCTCTTCGATAAAGATATTGTACGTTTTTTATACTTCACATACTAGAAACTGAACACAAGGAAGCATTTCCATTATAAGAAGAATATCAAGTAATCAAAAAATAGCACAAGTAAATGTCTCTGTGTTATATTCAATTGCATTAGAAATTGAAAGAATTCCTCAATATGAAAGGAGTTCATAGAGTATCCGATCAGAATAAAGAAATAGAAAAACCCAAAATTCAGAGACAATCAAAGTAAAGTCATACTGTTTTTGGCAAACACTTTGCGTCCTCGATACTTTTCAATTTCTTACTTTTTTTTTGTTGGTCTTTTTAACTTTTTTCATTCGAGCGTCTCTTATTCATCTTTTGTAGACGTAACGCGCATCTGGCGTAAAAAAAATCATTCCTGGTATTTATGATGAGTTGAGTGAATATTCTGTTCAAAACTCCGTAGGAAAGGGTTCTACTCATTAGATCGGTACATAGCACGAACACAAAAAAAAAAAAAAAACAAACAACATAAATACAAGTTGTCGATCTTAAAGTACATGCAGTTACTGAAAGCTAGTTCAAGCACACAATTTCAACTAATAAAAACCACATTTATCAAGACTCAAACGTCACGCAGTACATCTTCGATGGACGTCGTGTAATTACGTTATAAGCAGTGTGGGAAAAGCATGAACATGTACAATCCCAAAATATAGAAATACAAATTTATTCTAATTTAACTACTTGTTTTAAAATTAAAATCAGAGCTAGTACAGGTAAATACTATATTCAAATATCTTACTACAATTCTACTTCGATAACCTTTAAAAACAAGAATTTATGAAAAGGAACAATAATCATATATAATCGTATTTGATTCATGAGCTCCATAAACAACATCACGGTAAACGTTAAGATGTGATGTCCCCTTTGCTTTAAAATTCTACAGGTACAACCAAACTTTCAAACCAAATCATTTGTAAACAAATTTGAAATAGCATGAACACAACTTAGTTTTCCTACCTTTGCGTTCGGTTTGACGGTCTATAATTTAAATAAGGTTATGAAAGATTACATATCAATAACGCAATTAATGATATTCTACATTATGACCTTCCATATTTTTTTGCCCCTAACTGACAAATTCAGACTTTAAAATAGCTTTAATGATCAGCGACTCTTTCACAAAAGAACTTACGATTAGAACTGATCTGAAGTTAAATTGAAATGTTCATGACTTATGAGTTACTCGTAAGATGTTTTGTGAAAAGAGCCGCTGTTTTTCATTTGTTGTTTGCTTTGACTTCAACGTTTTGAATTTTCTCTTTTACTCTTTCGAGAATGTGTTAAATATTCAACAATTAAAACTGTAACAGTTCGCCCACGATATCCCCATGATTAAATCTTCAACTGTTATACATAAAAATCGTAAAGTACTTGTGTTACCTATTGTATTAAGAAACTAAACGTTTGACAACTTTTCAGATGATAACATTTATATTTCATGCCAAAGCGTATGCCTTACTCACTATTCGTGGTCTGGTCCGAGGACACAGTTATCGTCCTTAGATTTTCGTTGTCTACAAATATAGTCCCTAGTGTGGACAGTGTATAACTTGCAAATTTTGTTCATACACTTTCCAAATTTATTTCTTTATATTTTATGCATGAAATATTAAGTAAAGGGATGAAATTACATGTTGAAAAATTTGGGTGCTGAATCTTTATGTTAAGAAGTGATTTGGTCCAGTTCAAAAGGTCGAAAACTAGTATGTCTGAAGCTGTCAAACTGAATTTTAGACCCTCCTTAACATAGAATTGTTAATATTTTGAGTTAGAGCTGGTAGACTTTTCTATAACTTTGATATTATTTGTCCCAATAGTAGTACACTACACTGTAAAAATCTTTTGAGATAGAGCAGGTGCGATTTTTAATTTGAATTTATTGTCTAAAAGAAATGCACTACGAAATAACTGTGTTCTCGGGCCTAAGAGATGAATTCAGGAAATGTAGATTCTGTACTTTGGCAACTTCCTGAATGGTTTGCTGGTTTTAATTTGTCAAACTCAATAAAAGTAAAGGATTTAAATCTTTATTTGAAAGAAATTCTGTTAAAATGTCCCATTTTGGCATTTTACAGCTAAAATAAGCATTTTATAGCAGTTTCCATTTTATGCCTATGAGGCATGCTGACTTTCTATCTGACAGCTTTTATGCTTTGATATTTGTGTTTCTATGATTAATTCAAATTCTATTAACCATTTGTGAACTCTGAATGTAGAGAAAAGTAGATTATCACAGAAAAAATGTGCAAAATGTGTTGAAATTAGGAACTGGTCGAACGGCCTGTTTGATGCATGTGAAATGTGAAGAGCTTTGTACATAAAATTTGTGGTCCATCATAAATATTTCACTAAATCTGTAAAAAGCACTTGACAATGATCTGTGCACCTTATCCATTTCATATACTACCTTTATTTTCTTCTGTAGGATAGCATGTGGTTCAAATATATGCCAGTTAAGACTAAAACTACATGCAAGTTTTTCATTGAAAAGTGAACAAACTGTGCATCAGACCATACTGTCTGCAAAAAAAGTTGAATGCAAGAGTCCTTTTGCAATTAGACTTCTTGTATCATGACATCTTAGCATAGAAATGAGCAAAAAGTAACAAATTTCCATTTCTTATAGCTTCTGTATGCATTTTTATATGTAAATATGTGCTACGGCCTAAATTGACTCTAAATAATGTTCAGTCTTGCATGACCTAAGACCATTTTATACTCATGTGGTATGCTTTTTGTAACTTTTCTTTCCATTTAAAGTACATTTAATATATATGGAAGAATAATTTATAGTAAAAAAAACTTCAAAAACTTCAAATTGATTTATGTAAGGCTCCCCTTAATTCGAAAATGTCAATTTTCAGGCACAGACTCATATAAATTTGACTTTTGAATAATTGTAATAAATCTGATAAATCAAATGAGTGCTCAGTTGCTTTTAATACCTAATATATTATATCTAAGAGAATTTAAAAAGCAAATTTTTGCAATATTTAAATTTTTAAAGCCCAAATCTTGAAAGTTGAAATTATTTGATTTAAATGTCAAAATTAAATATCCAAATTTCAATATTAAAATAGCCTCTGTTTCTATGATATATATCCTATGGCCATGAAACTTGGCCAACTATCTTATAATTCCCTAAGCTTAGGTTATGCAAAGTTTTATTAGAATCGGTCAAGTCTTTCTATACTATTAGGTCCGAGGACACAGTTATCGTCCTTAGATTTTCGTTGTCTACAAATATAGTCCCTAGTGTGGACAGTGTATAACTTGCAAATTTTGTTCATACACTTTCCAAATTTATTTCTTTATATTTTATGCATGAAATATTAAGTAAAGGGATGAAATTACATGTTAAAAAAATTTGGGTGCTGAATCTTTATGTTAAGAAGTGATTTGGTCCAGTTCAAAAAGGTCGAAAACTAGTATGTCTGAAGCTGTCAAACTGAATTTTAGACCCCCTTAACATAGAATTGTCAATATTTTGAGTTAGAGCTGGTAGACTTTTCTATAACTTTGATATTATTTGTCCCAATAGTAGTACACTACACTGTAAAAATCTTTTTGAGATAGAGCAGGTGCGATTTTTTTAATTTGAATTTATTGTCTAAAAGAAATGCACTACGAAATAACTGTGTTCTCGGGCCGTCTGTGTGATTAACATGTTTCGAACATTAATCGATTGTTGATTTTGCTGGCAAAAGTGATATTATGTGGGAACACAAATAATTCCAATTCTCTTTTTAATTCATATAAAATTGAGAATGGAAATAGGGAATATGTCAAAGAGACAACAACCCGACCATATGTATTTGTTTTACTTTATTCAGCATGTCATGTGACTTTTGTCTGAAATAGCATTACAACGACAAACAATTACAAAATTTGAATTGTTCGAAATACTACAGGTTTTCAACACCATGAACAGCTTACCTTTCGGAATTTTACGTCTTAAATGCTCTTTAACTCCTTATTTGATTTGGCCTTTCAAATTTTGTCATTCGAGCGTCACTGATGAGTCTGTTGCTGACGAAACGCGCGTCTGGAATATAAAGTTATAAGTCTGGTATCTTTAATAAATATTGTTATACCATTAAAAAGTTTTGTCAAAAGTTCCAGGCACGACCAATGGAATGCCCCTGTTTGAATTCGGTTCAAATCTTCAACTAGTTTAATCTTTAATTTGGTTTTCTAGATACGTCGTAAACAATATTATTACTTATCTAAATGTTTAAAAGCAGCTAAAAAAATCAGTTATTATGAAATGGCACTTTATAAATCAAATGCGTTTGAAGCGTTTTTCTGGATAAAGCTTACACTCAAATTATCAAAACAGCCTTATCGAAGCATGAATCTGCTAACGCGGACATCGTCTGCAAAATTTATCATTGTAATCTATAGGTTAAACACAATGCGAAACGCTTTAATTCATATACTCATAAGCAAGATAACCAAGTTTGGGAAATGGAGTTTATCTAATTCCAAAAGCTTTTAGAAAATATTAAGAGTAGTAAAAATGAGACAAGGTCAACTATGGTTATATTAAATAAGATTTATCAAAAAAGATATGAGTATTATATAACATATTTATACCCAACATCAACTCATTTTGTCTAGCAGTTGGTGTGGTACTCAACCAAATTTTACGTTTTATCTATTACAAACAATTTACATATGCTTGATGTTTGAGAAGTTAGAGAAGGCGAACGGATGAATATATTTTGAGTTCTATTATGCGTTTTTCCAACTAGTTGTTTTGATGTTATTATTATTTCGACTGTATTTACATGTAGTAACTTGATAACATTACATGGCCGATAATGTGGTCTGCCATACGAACATATCGTCTTGAAAAAAACTTTAACAGAGACGATCGAATAAAAAAGACAACATCAAATACGCAATTGAAGAACATACTAAAAAAAAAATTCAAAAGACTTGCTTCATAAGGTTTATCTATGCCTTGAATAGAAAGTCTTCAGTATTACTAATAAATTTTAAAGACACTAAATTAAAAGATAATGATCGTAGCAACACTATTTTCTGTCAACATATAGTTGCTGACGGCTTATTCTCATTTCGCCTTAGCTGTCAAAATAATTATATAAAATTAATCCCAGTTTGCCTTAGTACAAATTTTCAGGTACACAAGAATTAACTAAGGCTAAATGGGAGCTTCTGTAAACAATGTAATTAAGTTATGTTTTGTTTGTATTGCAATTAGTTGATATTTGTTATTTTGATGTCAAATTCTACCATGAAATACTATTTAAAAGAAGATATTTTTTTTTTTGATTTTTTGTGTCCCACTTTTTAAATATTTTTTTTTATAGTTGCTCTTCTTTTTCTGAAATTGTATTTTTTTTACTCATGTGTTATATTTTGTAAATAAAGTCTTATTAGAGATGACAAATTGGATATGGATGTTTCATATTTTAATGAATAAATAAAGACAAATATCAAACTATCATAACAAATATTTAATTTCTGAGTCAGCACTGAATTCAAAGCACAATGTTATAAATAATAGCATGAGAATAAGCACTTATACATAAAACATAAGAATTATTTCCATATAGTTCATATTGTGAAAAACAAGGCACTGATGTACACATTTGAATGTTCAAAGTTCATTTAGTTTCCAAGTTTGAGGATGTAAGATGCTGCATCACCATACTGAATATAGTCAGTTGTACCATTGTGTAGGGTTTCCTTCAAAGTGGCGAATCTTTCTTCTATTTCTCTATACTTCTTTGCTTTCCCCCTCGTCTTGCCACCTGCTGCATACTGTACTTTCTTTACCTCGTTAGATGCTTGCTCTTTCTTGAACACATTGATAATTTCAAATATGTTTGGATGTGCGGTTTTGACTCTCTTTTTCAGCTTGTTATCCAGCCCTCTAAATGATTATTTGTCCTGGGTCCTTCTGTTTGGTGGTGGTTCCAGGTTGGTTGTGGGTATCTGCCCTCTATCCATGTCAGAATTACATAGTCTGTTAATTTGGTGCAAGCATCTGATTGTGATGCGTTTTCCAAGGTGTGTAGCCAGTAGTCTTCCAAACGATCTAAGGGCAGTAATGGTAAAGCTGCTGCACGACGGACGAGTTTGTTGACATCTGGGACATCTTTATATTGAGTTTGCAGCCCATATTCCTGTGTCTTTTTCCATATTGCTTTTGCGTAGTGGAACAAACAACCTTTGAGTTCTGCGTTTGGAAAGACATGAGATACTGCATTTCTTGATGCACATTCTAAGTCAAGGCTAACTCTGTCTGGATGATCTAACAGATTCTAATATCTTTCTACTATTGACTGATGCATGGTCTGGTAGGTGATTGTGTGGTTGGCCAATCTTTGAAGGTACATCATTTCTTGTGCATATTGTAGCCCTGCAATTTCTGTCTATGCACTTCAAAGAGATCAAAGTATCTCTTTGTTGTTCTGGCGGTGTGTGTAGCCATTCCATATCAAATGCCTTCCTCCTCTACTGGTCTCTAGGAACTCAACATGTAGCATTGCTCCTGCCATGGTCGATTGAAAACTGATATACTTTAAGTGGATACACTCACTTTTTTATACTTAATTGAAGAATGTGAATAGTTCTCAATTATCATTATTAATTATAAAGAATTGTGCAAGCCATAGATTGTGAAGTGACAAATAAGAGTTATGCCAAGCCAATTGCTGAGTTTGATTCAGTAGTTATGTAAACAAAGCTAACTAATGACCTAATCATTGGTAAATTAATTTAGACCAAGCTTGAAGAAGTTAAGTCATAGTGTACCATGTATTATCTTTATTATATATAATTAACACAATTTAAAAAAAAAATGTTTATTATTTTATTTATTTTATTAAAATTTCTGTCATATATGTAAATAAATCTATGGAATGTATTTTTCTCTTTCTTTTAACTTTTTGTGTTGCACAATGTAAAGGATAATTGAATTATTAAGAATTTTCTAATTGCATAAAATTCATACAATTGAAACTTTTATTAAATAAAGCATAAAAAAGCAACTTTCCTACTGACTAATGTTTTTATTGTAGATTTTTTCTGATTTCACAATTTTTAAATAATAAAAGTGTCTTTTATAAATAAATATTAAAATAATAATCCAAGAGGAAAAAAACCTAATTACATGTTGTTTATATTGTTATAAAAACACAGAGGTTTAATTTGTTTATTTAATTTTTTCATCTAAATTCACATTTCGCCTTAGTACAATTCCCATATCGCCTTAGTATTTATTTTACCTTTTTTACCTGGAATTCCCAGCTAAGGCGAAATGGGAACACACCTTGCTGACTACTCGGCATGTGAAACCACTCAATTTCACACTTGTTCGACAACTATGTTCCTTGTTGAAAGCATGAAAGCAATTTAACAAATTATATACACATAATGTCTCTTCTCTGTCCAATTCATTGCATCATAATATATTGATATTTTAACATTATAAGTAAAACTGTTTGGTATTATAATCAAGCCAACTTTTGTCTTTGAGGTTTATTCATTAATTTCATGTGTGATCAGCTTTATGTTCGGATGAGCGAATATATCACAGTTAATTAGGCAAAGAGATTTAAATTTAATTAAAATGTCTTCTTTGACTTAATTTACGTCGAAGATGATTACCAGCGAGAATGAATATTTAAAATTATTTTCATTTTGAAACTTCTTAAAAGATATCAAATAATCAGGGGTCGAACAATTTGGTTCCACCAGGAAGATGGGGGTCGAACAATTTGGTTCCACCAGGAAGATAGGTTGTTTTGTAAAAGAGGGACGAAAGATACCAGAGGGACAGTCAAACTCATAGATCGAAAACAAACCGACAATGCCATGGCCAAAAATAAAAAGACAAACAGACAAATAATAGTACAGATGACACAACATAGAAAACTAAAGACTAAGCAACACGAACCCCACCAAAAACTTGGGGTGATCTCAGGTGCTCCGGAAGGGTAAGCAAATCCTGCTCCACATGTGGCACCCGTCGTGTTGCTTATGTTATTACAAATCCGGTAAATAGTTTAATTCGGTAAGTCACATTCGTGAAAAAGGAAGGGTATTGTAGTTACGATTGTTTATGATGTTAGCCTGATGTGAAGCTTTTTTGTTATAGTGTCTGTTTGTCTTTTCGAAGACACTATCCTCATTCTTTTTTGCACCGTGTGGTTATTGTTGGTCGAAATGATTCACTGTCTATACAGTGTGGTGATACCTACCGTTTCCTATCATAGCATTAAAAGAAACATTATGATACATTAATGTTTAGAATAAAACAAACGGAGACTTGTTTAAATATGTCTAAGTTAATATAATAATGTGCCCTATTTTTAAACAGTACTTGTCCATATGATCAGTGAACTTTTAGAATGATTCAAGAAAAAATAATCAAATTAAAGATCCCAAATTACACGAGAAAACCATATAGATTTCGTTTTATATGTCAGTAACAGTTCAGTTACACATTTTCTGGTCATCTGATAAGTAATCTTAACTACCATGATGAAACATTCAGACAAAGCTTAACAGAGATATTTATTGTATCTGGAGTGCTAAATAATCTCAATAAGTTTTTAACTAGCTACGCTCCTTCAAAAGTATTTTGTCTTAGTCAACAGCTAAGATTTCGTTATCCAGCTGTATACTGTAAACGGACGTATTTTCGCGTTAATTTCCTTCTAGCCAACTTAGCGGCTATTCAATTTCGCGATCGTCTAATTTTCTTCATATACCTATATAAGGGAAGATCCAATTTTCACTTATTCAAGACGATTAAAATTTGCGTTATTTTCTACTCTGGAATATAATCGCTTGTGAAAATTAGTTGGTTTACAGTATTAAAACCATTACAGTATACTCTATCTTAATTTGATCAAACATATATTTTGTTAAGAATAACATATTTACAACAAATCTAGAAGTTATGATTGGTAAAACTTGCATTAACAGAAACCACTATAGCATGTGTAAACAATAAAAATTTTAAGACATTTTTATAGATGTAAAGAATAAGATATCATTGCTAAACAGTGTCATCATTGACATAAATCAAATATGTTGCAAAACGCGTAAAACATGACCAGTTCTTCTGGTAGTTTTCAATGTGGTTCATTTAAAAACAAAATGCCTGCCACCATGCAGTTTCTCCAAATACGTACAATGTATAAACTATTACAAACTAAGCAAAGGAAGTTTAGCTTCAACCGGTATTAAAGGCCGTATCCAAGTTGCAGTGGGCTGACGTCTTTCTTGATGTTGACATGGTTATTTCCGAGGTAAGGAACAGCACAAGAATAACAGGTTTTTTGCTTTTTTTTCCCGCTATTTTGATGATTTTGTGTTTATGATAAATATACCACATCCCTTCGTTTTCATTAATTTAGCGATCAATTCCAATATCTTCTAGTTTGAAATGCAACGATAAGAGTGACAGCTTTCAACGATAGGTAACCCTTACCTAACTGAATATCATCAAAGAACAGAAAACACCACGGGAAAAAATTAACAGATTAGGGTTTGACTACCTGTACATATTGAAAGGACATTGATTATGATGAAATATATGTAAAAATATGTATCCAGGTGATACCTTATTGTATATTTAGCCACAAATATCATTACATTAACATTTAAGAACCTCCCATTTATGTAGGGCAAAGTTCAGCGAGTGCAGCAGAATGATGGTAATCTATTTTTTGCATTTTTAAAGTAAAAGAGTTGGAAGATCATCATGATCAAGCAGTACTCATATTAATCTATCTCGCTAGAACGGATTTCTTAAAAGTAACAACTAACACAGATTAATTTAAATACGTTGGTAAGAATGTTGACATGTTTGAAGCAATAAATGAAAAACAAACCTCAGTTGTGTTTGTATTTAACGAATGATGCAAACAGATAAGGTTCGGACTAGATAATGATGTGTCTTTCTACATGCGTGCATCAGCTGAAGCCCACATCCGGGTGCCGGATTTTCTCGATGTGTTGAAGACCCATTGGTGGCTTTGGGCTGTTTTCTGCTCTTTGGTCGGCTTGTTGTCTCTTTGACACATTCCCCATTTCCATTCTCAATTTTATCAGCAGTTAAAAATATGACTATTTAACATATAGTATTCATATTAATAAATATAATGTAACAAAATTCTAAAGAGAGGTGTACGATTATGAACATACCATAGAACACTTAAGACGGATCAACATGCACATATACACATTCGTGTAGAATTCTGAGCGATTTTGTATGAAAAACATAGTCATCAAAACATAACATAGAACACTTAAGACGGAGCAACATGAACCTAACATATATTGTCACATTCATAGAACACTTAAGACGGAGCAACATGAACCTAACATATATTGTCACATTCGTGTAGAATTCCGAACGATTTTGTATTCAAACCACTAATAATTGATAATAAGCTCGTCGAGTATTATGAAAACGAGTCTTTGAAAAATTATCAGTATTTATTATAGATAGAAATTACTGTGTTGCAGGTCAAAAACCCATATTTGGATCAAGCTCATTTAAGAAAACCTTCAAACGGTGAACATAAATTGCTTAAGATAGAAGTATTCTTTAAGCATTGGTTGTGTCCATCTAGACACATTTTCATAAAAAACATGGCAGATTTGGATCATTGTTTCTAACGGGAGAGTCTGAACTACTTATGGAGACATCATCTAATTCTGCTGCTTGTCTGCACAAGATATCTATGGTGCTTAGAACCAACTTGCAGACCGATTCACTCTTTCATATGCCATGAGTCTAGATTAAAAGTTGAAATATGTTGAATTATTTTATTACATACAATTCGTCATATATTGTTTACATGTAAAAGAATACTGAGGTAGGGGGAAGGTTGGCGCTTGTTAAAACGTTTAAACCCGCTGCATTTCTATACACCTTCCTAAGTCAGGAGCCTGTTGTTCAGTGGTTGTTGTTTGTTGGTGTGGTTCATAGGTGTTTCTCATTTAATGTTTTTTATATAGATTAGACAGTTAGTTTTATTTTTCGAATTGTTTTACACTAGTCATTTTGGGTCCTTTATAGCTTGCTGTTTGGTGTGAGCCCAGGCTCCGTGTTGAAGACCGTACTTTGACCATAATTTTTTTTTACTTTTATACAGTGTGACTTGGATGGAGAGTGGTCTCATTGGCACTCATACCACATCTTCTTATTTACATAAACACGCAACGACAGTACTCAGATTTATGTGATATATTATAATAAATAAAGATTAAAATGGATAAACATCAATGAGATGTAACTGTTCATTCTGAATCGAAACAAATGACTTTATTTTTAAAACATGCAATTAAAATTCGACATCTTTGGAAATAAACGAAACCATTTTGTTACTGGCCTTAAGAGTCAATTGTAATTTGGCGTCATATGACGATATGTTTAGAAAAAAGTCACAGAAATAAATATTCCCTCTCTTCCATTCTACCAACAGTGCTAAACAACAAGTTTATTACTGACAGGTAAAATCATATGTCACTGATCTAAGTATACCGGTTTTCAATCTTGTGTGCAAATTTGATGTAAAATTTGGTTTATTGATGTTCCGGTCATACACAATTTAGTAAGGATTGACCATCTTTTAGAGTTTTCTCTACAGCACGATTAATTACAACGATTGCATGCAAATTAATATCTAAACGAAAATCGTTGATTTGTGATTAAAAGCAACCAGTCCCATGAAGAGCGTACCTAGTAACAATTGTGATTTGTCCTTCTCGACTTTTAATGAATTTGAACTGCTGTACGTACATTGAATAAATATATCAACAGTAGTCCTAAAATGATTTTTAGTTGATTAATGTTTTTGATTGTCTCCTAGATTGGTCATTACTAGGGTATATGAACATGTATATTTTGTTTCACGTTAAAACTAATTTAACTGATGGCAAATATAAATAAGATGAATTGTTGGATATAAATACATTAAACAAGTCAATAACACCGGAAAAGAAAAGGTATCTAGTGGCATACAAGAACAGACAGGCGACTTTACAATGTGACAAGTTCTACGTCGCATCGTATGGAGTGTAACAAGTTGTAGAGCCTCAACATCTGCCATCTTGAACAAATTGTCCGAATGATAAAAGCCTTAGGATGGGATAAAGGACAATCATTGACGCATTACTGACTTACGTATTTGATTCAACCTTACAACTGTTATATTATGGTTGGGATTTACTGCTTATTCTTGTGTCTTCGCGTCTGATGTACAAAATTATAATCCTGGTATATTTGATTAGTTTTTATTTAGCCTCAATTTTGTACAAAATGTTTTTGAATATCAATGAATTTGACTGTTAATTTCATTTCTTTTATTCTGGTGTTTAGAAATCAAACTACTTCCCAAATTAACCAATTTTTTTTTTCCTTTCTGTATAGAGTACTTGTATGTAGTTACATTTCTATCTGTCTATTCTAATACAAAACATTCCACATTTATAGTATCAAGGTTGTGTAAGAAAAAAAATTATTGAAAACCTTGAGTTTACGAAAAGGATTTTAATATGCCATATTTTTATATGTTCTGCTTAATTGTTATTTTTAATTATTTTTGTGCGGTTTTATATTTGTGTGATTTTTTTTTTTTTTTCTTTTGGGGGTTTTGGGTTTTTTTTTTGGGGGGTTTATTGTTTGAAAGTGTTTGCTTGGAAGCAGAGACTACATCAAAGATGAAAAACAAATACATAAAACAATCCATAAGACATAAATTATATGTTGATCAGGTGTTCACACGTGGCTTTGAAGGCCTTAATAAATGAACTTGACACTGGTGTCTTCAGAACGATAATATACAGGTATGCTATAAGATTTTGAAGTGTTTCTCAAATGTTTTTTTTATTGAATTAAGTCTAAGAAATATGTGTTGTTTAATTGTATGTGTACACACGTCATGAATTGTATATCTAAAAAAAGTATTTTTATCATTTTTAACTGGTAAACAACTTTTGATCTGAAACAGTAACTTCGATCTAAAAAGCTCTTAAAAAACTGAAAAATTAATTATTCAGTGATTTTCAGTCTTTCTGCCACAGTTGTTAATTTAGTACTGTTCAGACAGTTCGCTTGCAGTCAATTAAAATATGTTCAGTCTATGTTTAGGCTGTTCAGTATTTGATATTTACCTGTACACATACATCAACTTCATACTGAATTGTTTCAAAAATTTCTATATATTGCTTAATTTTACCGCAGTGGATAAGTCGGGAAATTGAAGGAAAGACTGAAAATAGCTGAATCATTTATTGTTCAGACTTTACACATGATGTAAATGTAATCTTATAAGTAAGACTAACAATCATTTACTTGTATCTATTAAGCCGACCAATTTTTTTTTTCACTTCTTGGACAGATATTTTTTCTCCGACTATATTTTATTGATATGAGTAGGGACTTGTGATTGAAGTGAAGGACCAGCTTTTTGGGATGGAAGATAAACAGAATAAGACAATTTCGGATGTGGGATATATCGTGGTAAAAACAAAGTGGCGATGTGGGATATAAAGGTGAAAAAAGTTGGATTTAGGAAAAAGTGGAAAGTTGAAAAAATGCAAAAAAGCGGGATTGGGGAATTGAGTACCACCCAATGCCCTTGACGATGACTTTGAAATATAAACCACTGTATATTATTGTGTTCTTTTTTAAATTGTAAGTGACAGTAAAATTGAGAATGGAAATGGGGAATGTGTCAAAGAGACAACAACCCTATCAGAGAGCAAAAGACAGCCCAAGGCCACCAATGGGTCTTCAACACAGCGAGAAAATCCCGCACCCCAGGGCGGGCTTCAGCTACGCACAATAAAACTCAGTTTGAACGAGTCCGAAAATAGGTGTACTAGTTCAGTAAAATGGACGTCATCATTAAACTTGATATAATTATTAGATTTTGAAAAATGAAATACCTGTGCGTCGACATGTTGTTTGAAGAGGGCTACCAAAGGCTAAGCATGTTGAACAAATTCAAAATCAATTTATATCTCTTACATGAACGTGTAAAGGTAATAGTGCAATTTTCAATAATGTGTAATATAAAAGGATGACCGATAACACAATTTACCTTTTTTCGAGATAAGGTTTAAAATTCAATTTTACTTGTAATGAGAATACTGATACTAATCATTTATATTCTGTTAACTGTAAACACTTCTTTTTTCCAGAATAGTCACAGTTCATTCTTGAAACGTAATACATCTGATATTGAAGATATTCATGTGGACGGTTCGCACATGGTTCCTGATCTAGACTTGCTTTTGATTAGTATTATTACGTTTTGCGCATTATCTACAAAATCTTTTTCGGTTTCTGTATGGTCAGAAAACTACTACCAGACTACAAAACGCCTTAAAATGGATTTCTTCTTATGTTACCAATGTAAGTTATATTTTATCATGTGTTTAAGATTTTGAATTTGCCTTTTGATAAGGAACTTTCCGTTTCGAATTTTCCTGGGAGTTCGGTATTTTTTATTTCATTTTTCCCATTCAATTTGTATATTTGAGCAACATGACGGGTGCCACATGTGAAGCAGGATCTGCTAACCCTTTCGGAATTCCTGGGATCACCCCTTGTTTTATAAGGGGTTCGTGTTGCTCAGTTTTTAGTTTTCTTTGTTTTGTTTTGTGTTATGTTTGTCTTATCGTCGTTTTTGATTTTTGTCATGGCATTGTCAGTTTGTTTTCGACTTATGAGTTTGAATAATGTTTTGGTATCTATTGCCATTCTTTTACCATCACCTCTGTATGATTTAAAGGATGCAGATATGTCATTTGTTTTCTTCAAACCATTAAATGAATATGATAACAGTTTGGTGCCGACAATTTTACTTTTTATACTTTTTATACTTAAGTTATTGTATATTTGGTTACGCGGTCAATATTTGTAGTTGAATAATGAATACACAATGTGTCACTTATAAAACGAGAGGCGAAAGATACTAAAGGGACATTTAAACTCATTCGTTGAAAATAAACTGAGAAAACCATGGAAAAAAGTTAAAAACCACCAAAAGTCAAACAACAGTATACAAAACACAACAACTAGAGACTGAACAACACGAACCCAACCAACAACCGGGGTGGTATCAGGTGCTCTAGAAGGAAAGCAGATTCTGTTCTACATGCGGCACCCGTTACAATATTGCATTTGCATTCAGAATGAAAATGATTAGCATACCGATGAAAACTGTTATTTGATTATTTTGAATATAAGAATACGGTCCTGTGATAGTTTGAAAGGATCATTTTCCTTTTAGAAAAATAAAATTCTCATTTGTCGCTCAAGAACTTCCCGTGCATATTAGTGTAACGCTAATTTCAAGTCATTGCCAATGTATGATTATCATTTTCATATGCCGTCTTTGCATTAACGAAAAGCAGCTGATGCATAATGTATTATATGTATCAGTGCATGTTTTACAGAGGTCAGTTGAATTTCAGAATCTAATGCATTCTGGTTAAAATTTTCAAAATCGTACACCAAAATGTCCTAAACAATGGGCATTCAACCAATGACATGACGTTATTTTCATTTTGGTGAACGAACAATCAAGTTAATCATATTTTAAAAGAAATCTTAATTGTAAATTGTTAATTGGATTGTCAATATAAAAATTAGAAGAATTGGTATAATCGCCAATGAGACAACTATCCACCAGATACCAAATGACATAGAAATGTCACCGTATGGCCTGATTTAGGTAAAAAGAACTACATGTAAACGGAATAAATATATGATATACAGCAACAAACGACAACCACTGAATTACAGGCTCCTGACTTTGGACAGGCATACACAGAATGTGGCGGGGTTAAACATGTTAGCGAGAGCCCAACCTTCCCTAAACTGGGACAGTGGTGTAACAGTACAACATATGAGCAAACTATAAAAATCAGTTGGAAAGGTCTTAACTCATCAGATCGATACAAAGCAGAAAAGCAAGTAACAAAACACAGACCGGGCGTGGCAGGGTATTTATACAACCTTACATCAAAAAGACACTAAGTATGGATCTGGGAGTACCCGCAGTTACTGACAGCTAGTTCAAAGCCAATAACAACTAATACAAAATCATCTATCTAAGGCTAGTCTACTCCAAAGAAAGCTGTAGTATTGTTATAGTGAAAGTCTTGTGATGTAGATAAAAGAAATTTGAGATTATTTGCCAATGCGGAAGCCCGTCAACATTTTAAAACAAAACAAAGACAGCTTGCCAGAAATCATAGAAGGGTCATAAAATTAATTAATGTCTTTGCCATTCCAAAAACAAAACCACTCAGAAATCACACAAAACAACTTTACAGGCACAATACAACATGTCGAAACGTAAATAGATTGTAAGTACCTCTTCTTTTCCTTGTGCGATAACAATATAATCTCAATCAATTCTGTTTTATAGTTTGTGTCAGACTACTTAATTCATACGGGTGTAAACTTAAACTTTTATAGAAACTACTTGAATTTGAAAAGTTAACACATATTCTGATAATATCACGAGTGACGTAAATCGACGAAAAACATACGAAATACGCAATTTCAAACTGTTGTTCTGAAATCACCTTCATAATTTAATCTTATACTTTATAATAAAAGAATGATTTTAATTGTATTAAATGTAAAGGATTGATATCATGTGAAAATAATATAAAGAAAAGGTATTATCATACCAATTTATTTAATGCATTTTCAGTAAATAAGGAGTATATATATGCATGAAATATTTGCATCTGAACGATAAACAAGTAACACTTAAATATTATTGGGTTGAACAACAGAAATATTTTTAAAAAGATTGTTTTGGTCCTGTTAATCTATAAAATATGTGGAAAAATAAATCAGCAAAACAACAAAACTCAAAAGAAATTCGAAACGGAAAGTCCTTTATCAAATGGCAAAATCAATCGCTCAAACCCATCAAACGAATGGAAAACAACTGTCATATTCCTGACTTGGTACAGACATTTCCTTATGTAGAAAATGGTGAATTAAACCTGGTTTATAGCTAGCTAAACCTCTCACTTGTATGGAAAGGACGGAAGGCAAGCACCAAACAAAGATTAGTTGTAATAAAATGAGTAACAATTAACTAGGACTGCATCAGTATTCCATTATTTCGCTATATAGCACCGCTTCCCATTCTTTGAGTTTGTATCTCGTTCTCATGCTCTCTTAAATTCTGTTTTAATTCATCCCTGCTTTAAGCTTTCTAAATCAATGCTAAATGCTGCCAACTCAATAAATTAAAATATTATGATTCAACAAGATATCGCTTTGATTATTTACACATCTCCCGTTCACTATCTATCAATGTTATGTTTTGTAGTCACCGGAATGTGTTTCTGTGCTAGATGAATACAAGACAACAAAAAAGCAAGGATATCAACCGAATTTCACAGAATATCAGAGGAACAAGTGGAAACTGACATTTCCATGGCTAAAAGGAAAGTCCAACAGACAAACAATACTACACAAAACACAAAACTAATGACCGAGCAACACGAACCCCACCTATAACTGGGGTGATCTCAGGTGATCCGGAAGGGTAGGGAGATCCTGCTTCACATGTGACATTCGTCGTGCTGCTCATGTTAGAACAAACACGATAATAAGTCTTATTCGGTAGGTCACATTCAAAAGCGTATTAACTGTATGGTATCATATACCTAATTTCAAACTAACTTCTTGCAAAACAACAAAACATGGCAAGTTAAAAAGAGGCGAGCAAAAAATCAGAACAAAATCAAAAGGTCTTTTCACTTTCCACCAAATGAAAAAAAAACGCAGGTTAAATAATGAGTTAAAATAGGATGCCTCTTGATTCAAAGGTTATTTATAATTTTCAAGATTCAGAATGATTATTATGCACACAATGAAGTTGACAATTCTCCCACTTTTCATTTGAACAAATGTTATGTAACTCCACACATGACAAATTGTTTCTCAACATTGTCTTCTTTTTCTAATTTTGTTAGATTACTATGCTGGGGTGTATTCTTATTTCAGATAAGCTACCCCAGTCTGTTTAGTTTTCTGTGCATTGCTGGTTTTCTGTCTACTAAGCATTAGTCGAATATCACTTTTAATATTTTCATGATTCTGTAAACATCATATACACTTTATCCCCGGATTAATATATTTCTCGGATTCTGATTGGCTAATGCCAGTCATTAAAAGAACATCGCGCGGGTGTTGCTAACCCATGTACCAGGCGGTGCTGAACTTCACGCGCGTTTTCCTTAGCTCTGTGGTTGTTTCAGTGAAAAATTGAATTTTGTAGATTATCCGTGATGTTTATCATTAAATATGTAATCCACTTACGATTTTATCTTATTATGCAGATCATTGGCATTCACTTTAGCAAATGCATCACTTGGCTACTACGTATTCAAAGAACGGTACTAATGACCTAGTTATGCAAATGACTCACGTTGACGTCACGCCGTCTATTATATAACGCTTGCAAGAGATTTGGGCGCCAAGTTTGATTTATTCTAGTTTTTCTGTCTGTGAATTACTAACGTCTTATCTTTGACTAAGTACTCTGTACCCCGAAAACCTGTCAAATTTCCAAATTTCAATTTATTTTATTATATAATTAAATATCATCGATTTCACGTTACCCTTTGCACCCGAAATTCCTAATAATCGCCCGATTCAGACTTATACCGGGAATACATTCGTTATCTACGTTCATGTCCGTAGATATGGATATTGCAACACCCTGAAGTACCCAAGTACACCCTGAGGTCAGTCTATCAAATATTTAGAAAAAGAAATTATAGCAAAATAATGTTTTAAAAAAAGCATTCTGAATCAAAAACAGATGTCGACTAAGCACAATATATCATCCCGTTCCTTTAAACAGATTTTGAATGCTAAACCTGCATCCATTTGTTTATTTTGTTTCATTTTTCATTGCATAAAGGGGCCAGCTGGAGCCAGCCTCCGGGTGCGGGATTTTCTCGCTGTGTTGAAGACCCATTGGTGGCCTTGGACTGTTTTATGCTCTTTGGTCGGGTTGTTATCTGTTTGACACATTCCCCATTTCCATTCTGAATTTTATCCTGTAACAAATATCACAAAACAAAAAGTAGAACAGTACACTTTTTACAAATAAGGATCTGAGCTTTGTCCCTTTGTCCGGCGAATACACTTTTAACGCTGTTATTTTATGTATCCTTCAATACAAATGTTGTTGCGGACATAAGTATGAAATTGAGTAAACAGGTTAATAGTGCATTTTGACGACAGCTACAATGATGATAGTTATAATGATTCTTTTAACCACTTCAGAATTTATCAGAATCACATTTTCATCATCAGAAAGTAAAGCCTACTTAAATTCTATTTCTAGTGAACACTTTTCGTTAGTGTTTCATATTGGAACCAGTATGCGGTATTATCGGTGTCATACATCTGACCTAAGTCAACATGCACCTGCGTTTTCCTTCAACAATGTTCCATGGAAGAGAAAGATATCAATTTTAGTTTCAGAGTAAGAAATTCAACAATTTATCAATAAGCATGTCAAAGGCTTGTTCAGAATTCATTTTCGTTGAGTGTGTTTTTTTTTTTTTTTAGGATTTGGTTGCCTGATTGAAATTCAAATCTACAAACCAACAAAAACACTATTGATATAATGGAAACAATTGGTTCAGATGGTTTCTTCGCAACCATTTATGTCATCAGATTAGTACGAAATGGAGGATCTTTTATTATTATAACTAACAAATGTTAAAGTCTCGACTTTGGAGTTTAAGAGATACAAAAAGTAGCACTTTCTGAATCATTTGGGAAATACACCAAGGAATCGGACACCAACTATTCAAAATTACAAATATTCCCTTCAGTTAATTTGCATACATTGTAATACACATTCATCAGTATCAGTATGCTCAATTTGATACTTATGTGGACACCAATATGTTAAATGAAGGTTAAATAAATTAACAGGATTTGAAAATTATGAAAAAATATTTACTCATTGCTTTCAGTTTCTTTTTATCATTTCACCTTAGCTTTACACAAGCCCGATTTTATATCATAGGTTTATGTCAGCAGTGTCTTAGACGAGTTCGAAAATCAGTGACGATCAAATATTTTTAAAAGAGTTATACACCTTGGAAACATAAATTTTATGGAAAATTGGGTCGTTAGCGCTCTCATTTGTACAGTTCTCACCAGAATTTTATGAAACTTATATCATAGGTTTATCCTTGCAATGTCTTGTACATTTTCGAAAATCAGTGCCGATCAATTTTTTTAAAGAGTTATGTCCCTTGGGAACATTAATTATATTGAAAATTGCCTTATAAGCGCTCTAATGTGTTCAATTCTTTACAGATTTTATGAAACTTATATCCAGGGTTCGACCATGACGCTAGCCCACTAGCCCGAGGCTAATAATAATTAGGGAGGGCAAGTAAAGTTTTCATCACAGTAGTCCGACAGGGCTAATTAAAATTTTGTTTAAAACTAGAATTTCACAAAAATTAATTGTCAACAAATCCCGGTTTCAATTAGAACATCGTATGTTTAAGTATCTTCAAGTAAAAATTAAAAATTGTATGCAAATTATTCTATAAATGCAAATGCTTGACTGTACCTTAAATTGAATATCTATATCCAAATCAAATTAATAAAAGCAGTAATCCTGCAAACAAATCACGGTCACATGTAAAATTTGTATGTTTACATTTGTTGGGAGCCATGTGCTTTTGGCGGGAAAATGTGGGAAATCCCTAAAACAATGACTACACTGTATCTGGTTATTTATAGCAGGCAAATAATTATAATCTGATAAACAGCTGAGATGGAAGTGACATTTAAATTTATTTAAATAATGCATACTATCTTGGGAAAGAGTGAAACTGCAAATACTTGTAAATACTTTAATAATTTACATACATTTATTTTTATTTTTATTTTTTTTTTTTTTTTTTTTTTTTTGTGGGATTTTATGATATTGTCATTTTATATTAATATGAATTGTACTAGTCTGAACAGACTTGTTTAAAATGGCTTTGAAATTCTACAAGACTCACTGTGTTTTTTTTTAAGGTAATTAAAATTAAATCTGAATTTTTCATGAAAGGAAGCTCCTTGAAATTATAAAACTTCTTAATTTACAGGTGTCACATGAAAATCATCATATATGGATCCCCACTTCTCCTGAAGTCAAAATAATATGTCTACATCATAGATATTTATACTGAATTATAGGTCTCTGGTCAACATATACTGTTTTTTTAAAATAAAACCTCGTCCTGCAAAAAAACAAAAAAACAAACAACCGCAAAGCTAGAGTCCATTAAAATTATGACCAAAAGCAGCAAGCCAAAACTTTTCCTCTTTTGAGGGTCATTTTAAATCCTTACTTATCAATCTTCATTAAAGACAGTTATAATGATAACGATAATGGAGGATGATGAAGTAATAACCTAAAGGGTCTTCAAAATAAGTCTTACAGATTCTTAATATAGATGATTAAAATTAAAATAAAAAGTTTTTGTTACTTTTATTAGCAAACTAGTAAAATTTCATGAAACAAAACATGTTCAAAACCCTCTGGAAATGCTCCAGAACACAGTATTAAGCTTCATATATATCAAAAACTTTTTGGTTGGCATGCCCCATGCCCTCCTAGAAAGGGTCGTGCCGGTGGTACGACCGTCCTAGTGAAGTTATAGGAGGGCTAGTAGAATGATAAAGTACAGGCATTTAGTTAGTGTCAAACCCTGATATCATAGGTTTACCTCATCAATGTACTTGAAGAGTTCAAAATCAGTGACGATCAAATTATTTTCAAGAGTTATTCTCCTTGAAAATATTGATTATAAGGAAAATTGCAATGTTATCGCTTGCCAGAATTTTATGAAACTTATATCATAGGTTTATATCAGCAATGTCTTTGACACTTTAGAAAAGATGTTTTTTTGTTTTTTTGTTTTTTGCTGTGCATGTCCTGATTTTGTGTCATGGATGGATACCCCATATCCTTTGTTTTTTTTTTTTTCTATTAAGTCAGTTCATCACACTTTTATGAAATGTATTAAACTCTTCAAGTAAACTTTGTAACTTATCTTCAGACAAGTACTGATCAGTGTATTTGAAAAATTCATCTTCTCTTAATTACAATGCCTTTTTGTTCAGTATTGATACGCTTTCTGATTTCCAAGTCAAATGTTTAATCCGTCATACTGATACTCATCTTACCATATAATGAATGTGGGAATAATAAATTAGACCTTTAACCGTTTTGGTCGACCTGGACACTGCCACCTTGTAGGACCAATGGTGCAATGGATATCTGTGTCTTAAGTTGAAGTTTGTACTTCGTATTCAAAAGCGAGGAAAAAACATCTGTTTTTCGCTGAATGAAATGTTATTCAAGGATGAGCCACGGTAAAATTAAAAGAAATTTAAATTAATAGTAGTAACAAAATTGGTGTAATTGGATTTTCTTTATCTTGACAGAGATCTTAGGGACGAGCAAGATTTGCGATGAAAGAAACATCCGACACAATACTAGCCATTACTAATTATTGCTATGTCTAATGAAACATTCAACAATCAATGGTCTGTTGCCCTGGTCAACAGACTCTTTCAGAGATTATTCGGAAAACTGTAATGACAGCCAAATTATTCAGATTTGTAGATAGAGACAATATGATGAAAGTATAATAATTTTCTATATTTCATTGGAAACAGTATGACCATATTGACCCATTGTTTGATTGATAGATGGTGTTTGGATGCTTTCATTCAATTTCATATCTGGCAGCTTCAATTAGTAACCAACAAGGTATATGGTTGCCACAGTAGAATTTATTTCAATATAGAATTTTAGGAGAAAATTTGAATATGTTCTTCAAAGAAACACTTTCACAGATTTGAATAGTATTATATATATAAATATATATATTTATAGTATGTGCTTACTAAGTGCTGTTAAACTGCCTTTGGGATCTGGTTGTAGCGTACTTGCCTCTCAAAGGTTTGGAACCCCAGCTGAATCAAACCAAAGAAAAATTGTCATTGCAGATTCCTTGCTAGGCAAGCAGAATTAAGGATTTAGAGCAAAGACTCTTCCACTGAGATTCAAAATAATGTGTCTGGGTAAAGTTAAACATCTTTCTGCAGACTGTTACCTTGTAAATAAGCACATTAAAAATCTGATTCAGCATGCATGTCTAGAACAAAAATTAAAACAGGGCTTATGTTCATATCACATTATCATGTTATCGTTCTGAATATGCATTTAAGTTGCCATTGGATATTAAACAACCATCCATCTATCAATTTATCAAAGTTATATTACTGGGTGCTGATTGGTTAATCAGTATTAGTGCCCAGCTGTAATCAGTTCTCATAAAAGAATGTTGATTCAATATGGAATTTTCCCGCTGTGTTGACGACCCATTGGTGGCCTAGGACTGTTTTATGCTCTTTGGTCGGGTTGTTGTCTCTTTGACACATTTCCCATTTCCATTCTCAATTTTACCCTGTAACAAAAATCACAAACAAAAAAGTAGAGCAGTACAGTTTTTACAAATATAGATCTGAGCTATGTCGCTTTTTCCGGCGAAAACACTGTTGTTCCATTTTTTTCCTCTTATAATTGATGTGTTTCCCTCAGTTTTGATTTTTCACCCGGATATGTTTCAGTTTAATTGATGTATGCCTAAAGAACAGCTGTATAATACTATTACCTTTATTTAACGCTTTTATTTTATGTATTCTCCAATACAGATATTGTTGCGGACATAAGTATTAAATTGACTAAACAGGTTAACAGTGCATTGTTGACGACAGCTACAATAATGATACTTATAATGATTCTTTTTTACCTCTTTAGAATTTATCAGAATCAAATTTTCATCATCGGAACTTAAAGCCTACTTAAATCTTACTTTTATTTCTAGTGAACACTTTTAGTTAGTGTTTCATATTGGAACCAGTATGCGGTATCATCGGTATCATATATCTGACTTAGTCAACATGCACCAACTTTTTCGCTTCAACAATGTTCCATGGAGGAGAAAGATAGCTATTTTAGTTTTAGAGTTAGAAAATTCAACAATTTATCAATAAGCATGTCAAAGGCTTGATCAGAATTAATTTTCGTTTTGTGTGTTTTTTTTTTAGGGATTTGGTTGCCTGATTGGAATTCAAATCTGCAAACCAACAAAACGACTATTGATATAATGAAAACAGTTGGTTCAGATGGCTTCTTCGCAACCATTTATGTCATCAGATTAGTACGAAATGGAGGACCTCTTTATCATTATAACTAACAAATGTTAAAGTCCCGACATGGGAATTTCAGAGATACAAAAAGTAGCACTTTCTGAATGGTATGGGAAATACACAAAGGAATCGGACACAAACTATTCAAAATTACAAATATCCCCTTCAGTTAATATACAAACATTATTATACACATTCATCAGTATCAGCATGCTCAATTTGATACTTATGTGCGCACCAATATGTTTAATGAAGGTTAAATAAATTAACAGGATTTAAAAATTAAGAAAACATTATTTACTCGTTGCTTTCAGTTTCTTTTTATCATTTCGCCGTAGCTTTACACAAGCCCGATTTTATGAAACTTATATCATAGGTTTATATCAGCAATGTCTTGGACGAGTTCGAAAGTCAGTGCCGATCAATTATTTTTGAAAGAGTTATGCCCTTGAAATATAAATTATATGGAGAATTGCATTGTTAGCGCTCTCATGTGCACAATTTTTGCCAGAATTTTATGAAACTTAAATCATAGATTTATATGAGCAATATCTTGGACGAATTTGAAAATCAGTGCCACTTGATAATTTTTAAAAGAGTTATGCCCCTTGGAAATATTAATTGTATGGAAAATTGCCTTATGAACGCTCTAATGTGTACAATTCTTGCCAGATTTTTATGAGATTTATATTATAAGTTTACATCATCAATGTACTTGAAGAGATCAACAATCAGTGCCGATCAATTATTTTCAAAAGAGTTATGCCTTTTGGAAATATAAATTATATGGAGATTTGCATTGTAAGCTCCCTTATATGTAAATTTCTTGCTAGAATTGTATGAAACTTAAATCATAGGTTTATATGAGCAATGACTTGGACGAATAAGAAAATCAGTCCAATCAATAATTCTTTAAAAAATTATGCCACTTGGAAATATTAATTACATGGAAAATTGCCTTATGAGCGCTCTAATGTGTACAATTCTTGCCTGAATATTATGAGATTTATATTATAAGTATACATCATCAATGTACTTGAAGAGATAAAAAAATCAGTGCCGATCAATTACTTCTAAAAGAGTTATTCCCCTTGAAAATATTGATTATATGGAAAATTACAATGTTAACGCTCTCATGTGTTCAATTCTTGCCAGAATTTTATGAAACTTATATCATAGGTTTATATCAGCCATGTCTTTGATACTTTCGAAAAGAAGTTCTGATCAAATATTTTTAAAAGAGTTATGCTCCTTGGAAATATAAATTATAATGGAAATAACATTGCATTAGCTCTGAAGCCTTTATTTCTCTTAAGATAATAATTAAAAGTTAATATAAAGTTTTAAAGAACTAAACACAGTGCTTTTTTAGTTATTGCCCTTGTATTGTTCTTTTAAGGACCCACTGTGACTCTGAGATGAATAACAGCAATATATTTTTTTTTTCTATTCAGGCAGTTCATCACTCTTTTATGAAATGATTTAAACTCTTCAAGTAAACTTTGTAACTTATCTTTATACTGAGACTCATCTTACCTAGCAAATATAATAAATGTGGGAATAATAAATCAGTCCTTTAACCTTTTTGATAGACCTGGACACTGCCACCTAGTATACCAATGGTGCAATGGATATCTTTGTCTTAAGTTGAAGTTTGTAATTCGTAATTCGAAAGCGGGGACAAACACATCTGTTTTTCACTGAATGAAATATTTCTCAAGGATTAACCACAGTAAAGTTGAAAGAAATTTAAATTAATAGTAGTAATAAAATTGGTGTAATTGGATTTTTGTATCTGCACAGAGATCTTAGAGATGAGCAAGATTTACGATAAAAGAAATATCCGACACAATACTAACCATCACTAATTAATGCTATGTCTAATGAAACATTCAACAGTCAATCGTCTGTTTCTCTGGTCAACAGACTCTTTCCGAAGATTATTCGGAAAACTGTAATGACAGCCAAATTATTCAGGTTTGTTGATAGAGACAATACGATAAAAGTATAACAGTTTTCTGTATTTCAGAGGAAAGAATCTGACCTTTGTTGATAGAGACAATATGATAAAAGTATAACAGTTTTCTATATTTCAGAGGAAAGAATCTGACCATATTGACCCATTGTTTGATTGATTGATGGTCTTTGGATGCTTCCCTTCAATTTCATATCTGGTAGCTTCAAGCATTAACCAACACGGCATATGGTTGCAGTAGAATTTATTTCAATGTAGAATTATGTGAGAAAATTTGAATATGTTCTTTAAGGAAACACTTTCACAGATTTGAATCGTATTATACATATATAGTATATGCTTACTAAGTGCTGTTAAACTGCCTCTGGAATCTGGTTGTAGCGTACTTGCCTGTTAAAGGTATGGAACCCCAGCTGAATCATACCAAAAAAACTTGTCATTGCAGATTATTTGCCATGCAAGCAGAATTAAGGATTCAGAGCAAAGACTCTTCCACTGAAATTCAAAATATTGTGTCTGGGTAATGTAAAATATCTTCCTGCAGACTGTTATCTTGTAAAAAAGCACATCAAAAATCTGACTCAGCATGTATGTTTAGAGCAAAAATAAAAGCAGGGCTTAAATTCATATTACATTATCATGTTATTGTTCTGAATATGCATTTAAGTTGCCATTGGATATTAAACAACCATCCATCTATCCATTTATCCAAGTTCTGTTACTGGGTGCTGACTGGTTACTCAGTATTAGTGCACAGCTGTTATCAGTTCTCATAAAAAGAATGTTGATTCAATATCCATGTTTATTTTTAAAAAATCATTGAAATATATATTGAGATATCAAGTTGCAAAATGATGTATATGTGTATAACCATGCTTGTCAAGGAAATTACAGTTTTCGGTCATCCCCATTTGGCAAAGTCAAGTAAAAAAGTGGTTTAGTCCAGTTAAGTGATGTGCATTACTGGACCAAATGAGCAGCAAAATTTTAATTTTGTTCAAATCATATTTGTATATGTTCTATTAAAAGAGCCTGGTTGAGTAAGAGAATAGCTATGATGTCACTGTTAAAGTAATATTTAAAACTGGAGTTATCTTTCTTTGTATATACATGATATATATAATTGTTAAACCAAATAAAAATATGTGGCTTCCAATGTTTAAAATTGCAATTTCTACTGTTTATTTTCCACTGCAAAATGAATGTCAAGATGCAAGTCTTTACGATTCAGTGCTAAGACGTCCTATTGAAGTTTGACAGGAAATAAGCTGCTTGAGAATTTATGTACTTTCCGTGAGTGTTATAATAAACAAGTGTAGGTAAATGCAGTCAAACACAAATTTACTGATATCAATCTATCTATTATGTTGTAGATTGCCATGACCATGTTAGTTATTTCAAAGACACATTTTGACAAGATTGAAAATAATGAGCCACTTGGTGAAGAAGATAAAGGACAAATTTACTTTAGTTGATTTTATGATTTTATGATGGAAAGTCAACGTTCAAACCTTATAAAGTTATGACTTAGTTTAAACAAAATTGTTCAGATTTAGGTACCAAAGCAGTTATAACATGAACAATACATGTATATTTAAAACTTACAAATGTAGATAATTTTCATTTGAAAATAATGACAATTTTATGATGCCTCCAGTATTGAAAATAGATAGTGCTATCTACAAGTTCATAAATGCTTTTATATTGGATGATAGTTGTTGTTCCTGTTACAGAATTATGATGAAAAGAAGATGTGGTTTGATATAATTGGCTGCTGATTTATATTTATACTTTTAGCGTCCATAAAGTATTTTCTAAAACAATGTGTTATATTATAACCATCCATTCTTAATATATGTGTTAATGGAAAAGAGGAACCATATCTATTTTAGAGTTGCTTGGCAAGAGGTCAAGGTCACTGTGGCCATACAAAGACCATAGTTTTTTTAGAATATTCAAATGTCAAGAAGATATCTCTTGAACAATATATAATACATGTACCTTAACCGGACCTGAGCCAAGTTACAGAGAGGTTACCTAATCGTTTTGAGATTTTTTGTTGGAGGTCATGGTCGATATTGATATCGAAAGGTAAAGATGTTCAGCAAAATGTTATTTCTGGACGATATGTTTTCATCAATGTATATGATATTTAGCAAACTCGGATCATATGTGTCTTACTAGGAGGAGGAATGTGTGTTTTTGTTTAATAATCAAGGTCACATCAGAAAAAAATCTTACCAATTTAGGTTTAAATGAATTCTCTTTAACAATGCATCATATATATGCCATACTTGAATGGTGTTTCGTCTTTTGTAAAGAGATGAACACAATTATTGTTTAGCTCACTTTATCAAAGGTCAAGGTCATAAGGCTAAAATAGAATTTTTAATCTAAATATTTTAATTTCTGCACATTATCTCTTTAACAGTATTTTATATCTTCATTACTCTTTTGTTGATTATGTTTCCGAGAAAAGAAAGTACCTTATTAATATTTGGGTCATAGATCTGAACAAGTTACTTTGAGGGACCATATAAAAGGGCGATATCTATTATAAAATCTTATATAATACCCTAATGCTTCACTGAAGAAATAAATAACTGCTGATGGATATGAGTAAGTATACATCCTTCTAATGTCTTTGGGAATGGGACTCCAAAAGGAAAATTGTTGCATTAATGAGGTTCTAAAAGATACAGATAAGTTCATAATCTAAATACATTTTTCAGCAGTAAAAAAAAAGCAGGGTAATGCTTGGTCAGGGGAACTCCTTTCCAAAACTTTTTCACTAGTGTCTGATGTTGCACATCTCATTTCCATGAAAATTATCAAGCGCCACCCCTGGTCGTGGTCTACATTGTCTATTGATTATAAAACTATTGATAGCTTAATCCTTAAAATTTCTGTCTAGGTCAGTTTGACAGAAACCACTAATGGTAAGTCAAATGGATAATTGGTGTGTAGTTGTATCAGCACTAGCAGATCTCGTAACTATGGAGTTTGTTTGATCTTGCACCCTTATCCATGGTCTGTTGACTTTGAAAACTTTGCATTTTTACATTTTAGTTTCTAATCAGATAGAGGGAAACCACTAATGATAAGTCGATGGTTTTGGTATAAAGTGTGTTAGTAATGACACACTTGTATCTTATTTTAATGGATGTTATTTGGCCCTTAACTGTCACAAAGCAGATACTGTCGAAATTAAGTTTTTAGTACACATCCAAAGTTAATAATAATGTTGAAATTAAAATACCAAATGAACTTCTAAACGCATGATACCATGAAGGACAATTATAAAGCGACGATAACGTCCGATGACTCCGTTTTGATTGATTCCTGACATCTTTCATCTGTTGATCTCGGGATTGTCCTTGTTTTCAATTCGTTTGAGGTTTATCATTTGTGTTTGCAATATTTTCATTTCATATTTCATTTTATATTTTCAAGATTATTTCGTTGTGTAACGAACATTTTCTAAAAACTAAAATCTTTTTGGAATTATTTGTCAAAATGAAATGTAAAAATGTTCATGGATCTGACACTCATGTATAAATCAGTTTTAACTTATAAGAAATCAGTCAGATGATATAAATGTATTGTAAATTTAAGTGCAATAAACTACCTTTGGTCAGACTTCACCAATATTTGGATGAAATCGTACATGCTATGTACATGCTGTTATGTTCTGATGATGACTTCTTTAGACATACATTTTGTCAATTTCACCTCAATTCTTTCCTATGTGCTTCAAATCGTCGTAACTTTGAGGCATTTATCTAAAATAGATTATTGATTCAGTGCCTTTAATACGTCTTCTGATATAAATGCATATTAAAATAAATGAATCAATTCCCTATGACTATTTTTATAATAACATTTTGCTGAAGTAATTTATTTTCTTAAAACGTTTTGTCTGTTGCAATACTTTAAAATCAAGTTTTTGTACTAAATCAGGCTATTGTGTCAACTTCAGCTCTCGTTATCAACTATGACTGTTTCAATAAAGTTCATTATCATTTACAATATGACATCATTAGAACAATGTCAGACATTTTGGAGGTCGATGGCACTCACGTAGAAAATAAATCAAAACGTGCATGCTTTCTTTCCGTTTCATTGTATGGGTTTTGAATCTTATCTTAAAATAGGTCATTCCACCTATTATTTCTTTGAACAATGAAATAAAACAACGCTTTGGGGTATTTACCTGTAATTTCAGGAACACGAATGCACATATTATATCAATCAAAATGGACCTTGGTGTTGCTTCATGGACACAGCAACCCAATGACAAAAATAACAAAAAGATATCTAGAGGGCAACATAAAGCCTTCAATAATAGACCGGTATCTATTAGATTTATCATGCTCCGAATTGTATCGATTAAGATAAAAATGAGAACCTACAGCAAATTTCTTCTTCAATAGCAGAGCTTTAAGTCATGCATGACGAGTTTCCAGCTTGTAACTTCAAAATAGTCTTGCTCTGCAGAATTTTTTAATACCACAAACTAAACCTGTTTTATTGCAATGATTTGTAAAGTGTTCATTACGGGTTGTAAAAACATAAGTCAGAAGAACGGAAACATTTGTCTAGTTTTGCAACTTCACATTTACAAATCTTTCTCAGTAGAGGTTGTAAGTATTTTACGTAGGATTTGTGATATCTTTTCCATTCTTAATTAGGTTCTTTTGTTTTCAACCGTTTCCAAAATAAAGCATAACATGAAGTTAACAGTACAATATCTCACAAACACACTAATTTATTCCAACTAAATACATTTTATAACAGTAGCTATAACATATTCAAGTTAAACTTATCTTAGTCGCGTAACTCATGTCCTTCCAGTCTAACCATCTATACACAGAAGCTGCATTGAAAGTGTTTTTCGTCCATATACTTTCGTCACAAATATGGATGGAATAGTTGTCACTGAGCGTTAAAAACAACAATCAACAAATGATCAATCTGAAAGATTAAAAAGTCTTGATAACAATTTAATAAAAGTATTAGAAACGCTCTGTGAGAGAGAATTAATACACTTGTACGCGTTGGATACTAATTCCGGTGATCCAATGATATATAAAAATAAGGGAATATTATTGAGATCACTGCTATATTGTATTGTATACCGAAATTGACAAAATAGCGGAGCTGTGTGGCAGTGTCTTTAAAATTTTAAATGAAATTATTTATGCAACGAATGCATTCTCCCGGACAACTAATTAATTGAAAAGTTCTTCTAAGGTTATCAAAAGGTTAAGGAGATATCGTGAGAAAATGTTTGATTGAAAATCCATGTTAACATAACAGGAAATTGTCAGATTTTATATATATATTTGTATTCTACTCATTGGAAAGCTGCCTCTTTCACATAGTCCAAAATGTATTACAATTTTTCTCATTGAAACATATCCCATAATTCCGTTCGATCAGATTCAAAATTATGTTAGCAATTTTAATTCAAAGCAACAAGACTATATATGCTATTGCAGCGTTTCTACAACTCTCTTCTCTCTTTCTCACTCTCAGTAAATGTTTTGATTATTTTGTTTCATAATAAAACAAACTCAATAAGGCAAACAACGATAGATATATGAGTGCTTTTTGTTAAAACGATCACATCACTTATATGCAATACGTTCCTGAAATTAAATGTAAAACATCACAAATACACTGCTTTTATTTCATAATTTAATGCACTAACACATATGGATGCAGTTTTATCAATATCTACTATGATAAACACCAGTTTGTTAATAAATACAATATACCGGAAAGACGAAATCGGAAATATCTTCCTAATTATTTAGTTGAGTGTCGACGACGTCTTAAAACTGCCAATAATTCCCCCAAAACGTCTGATTTTGATCAGATGACGCCATAGCTCTGATTATAACGAACTCTGATGAAATATTTTTGGTTCAGATCGGAAGCTGAAGTTGACATAATGACCTTATTAAGTACATACACATGGTATTTAAGTACGCCAACAGACAAAGCTTTACAAGAAAATTATTTAGCCAAGCTTAAGCTATGTATTAAAATTGGTAGCGAATACATTAATTTAATTTAATCTTTTTTAAAATCAGGAGACTCATTCAAGACACTGAACATGCTAAATCAATTATGCATTTTTAATACATGATGTACTTGTATACAAAATAAGTTATTTAAATACATGAACTAGCAAAAGCCAAACTAGTTAATGTGCTTGCGTTATGTTGGTTTCTTTTAGATATTTCACAATTAATCAGGAAAAAAATCAAGAGTTCATTGGAAGTTCCGGTTACGTTCATGTTTTTTTCTCTCTCTTAAAAGATACATTTCATTTCAACTTTTGCGAGACTAAAGCAGTTAAACATGTTAAAATATGGACAAATGAGATTTAACATTTAAAACAGAATTTAATGAAAATGTAACACTAGTATATGACGATAAAGTCACAATTATAATGAGTTTGCCAACCACCGGACAATTTCAGCATTAGTTTGAAAGTTAATGAAAACCAATACTTATTTAATAACATTATAAGAAATAAAAGGGATAGCAAGAATCACCCGACAACTTGGAGGGTACAATAAGCAACACAAACCAACATTACTCGACCGTGACTGTTTGCAAAAATAGACGTTTCAGCCGATACAAAACAACTACGAGCAACACATGTTCCAAGCAGCCTGAGCTGGTCCTGTACCAACACATGGTGCCGGGAAATTAAAAAAGTTAAACGTGAGAATCAACCTCCACTTACCATTATCTATACCACATGTCATAACTATTTAACACGAAATCAAAAAATTGTCACAGTCCAACTAACAACCATAGTTCCATATCGCACATACAACACTAGGGGCAGGATCTGCTTACCCTTCCGGAGCACCTGAGATCACCCCCAGATTTTGATGTGGTTCGTGTTGCTCAGTCTTTGGTTTTCTATGTTGTTTTGTGTACTGTTGTTTGTCTTTTTCTTTTTTAGCCATCGCGTTGTCAGTTTGTTTTCGACTAACGAGTTTGAATGTCCCTTTGGTAGGTATCCTTCGCCTCTCCTTTACATGCAAACGAAAAATAATGTCGTTTTTTCTTTGTTTTCTTTGTTTTTGTTTTTGTTTTTTTTTTTTTTTTTTTTTTGTGCTGTTGGATTTGCATTCATTCTTATTAGACATGTTCACCATAAGCCGATACAGAAACCGAAACCGAAAAAGAACGAAACCGATACCGAAATCAAAAATAGTAGTGAGGTAAATGGTAAATGGTAAATGTTTATTATGTTAATTACCTCAATCCTTTTTAATCCATTATATTGTTTGAAATTTGAAAACACTAGATAAAGTATTACTTCAATTCATCAATTCACATGAATCTATCAAAAGGAAAGTTAAATTCAACCATTATTTAATACACTAATGCAAGCAATATACAAATTAAAATGTTGACAAAGCATAACATGAAGTTAACATTACAATATCTCACAAACACGCTGATTTATTCCGACTTGATACATTTTATAAATGTAGCTATAACATATTCAAGTTTAATTTATCTTAGTCGCGTAACTCATGTCCTTCCGTCTAACAATCTATATACAGAAGCTGCATTGAAGGTTTTTTCGTCCATATATTTTCGTCACGAATATGGATGGAATAGTTGTCAATGAGCGTTAAAAAACAACAATCAACAAATGATCAATGTGAAAGATTAAAGTCCTGATAACAATTTAAGAAAAGTATTATGAAACGCTCTGTTAAAGAGAATTAATACGCATGTATGCGTTGGATACTAATTCCGGTGATCCAATAACATGAAAATAAAGAAATATTATAGAGACCACTGCTATATTGTTCTCATTGAAGCATATCCCATATTTCCGTTTGATCAGATTTAAAATTATACTAGCAATTTTAATTCAAAACAACAAGACTATGATATTGCAGGGTTTCTAAAATCTCTCTCTCATGCGTTCCTGAAATTAAATGTAAAACATCACGAATGCACTGGTTTTATTTCATAATTTAATACACTAACACATATGGATGCAGTTTTATTAATATCTACTATGATAAACACCAGTTTGTTAATAAATACAATATTCCGTAAAGACGAAATCGGAAATATCTTGCTAATTATCTGGTTGAGTGTAGACGACGTCTTTAAACTGCCAATAATCCCCAAAAACGTCTGATTTTGATCAGATGACGCCATAGCTCTGATTATAACGAACTCTGATGAAATATAAATGGTTCAGATCGGAAGCTGAAGTTGACACAATGACCTTATCTAGTACATACACATGGTATTTAAGTACGCCAACAGACAAAGCTTTTCAAGAAAATTGTTTGGCCAAGCTTGAGCTATGTATTAAAAGTGGTAGCGAATACATTAATTTAATTTAATCTTTTTTTAAATCAGGAGACTCATTCAAGACACTGAACATGCTTAACCAACTATGTAGTTTTAATACATGATGTACTTGTATATAACATAAGTTATTTAAATACATGAACTAGCGAAAGCCAAACTAGTTAATTTGTTTGCGTTATGTTTGTTTCTTTTAGATATTTCACAATAAATCAGGAAAAATCAAGAGTTCATTGGAAGTTCCGTTTACGTTCATGCTTTTTCTCTCTCTTAAAAGATACATTTAAACTTTATGAGACTAAAGCAATTAAACATGTTAAAACATGGACAAATGCGATTTAACATTTAAAATAAAATTTAATAAAATGTAACACTAGTATATGACGACAAAGTCAAAATTATAATGAGTTTGCCAGCCGCCGGACAATGGCAGAATCAGTTTGAAAGTTAAAATGAAAACCAATACTTATTTAATAACATTATAAGACATAGAAGGGTTAGCACGAATCACCAAACAACTTGGAGGGTACAATAAACAACACAAACCAACATTACTCGATCGTGACTGTTCGCAAAAATATTTTAGCCAACGCGTTGTCAGTTTGTTTTCGGCAAATGAGTTTGAATGTCCCTTTGGTAGGTATCCTTCGCCTCTCATTTACATGCAAACAAAACAAATGTCATTTTTTCTTTGTTTCTTTTTGTGCTGTTGAATTTGCATTCTCATTGAAGCATATCCCATAAGCATATCCATATTTCCGTTTGATCAGATTTAAAATTATACTAGCAATTTTACTTCAATTCATCAATTCACATGAATCTATCAAAAGGAAAGTTAAATTCAACCATTATTTAATACACTAATGCAAGCAATATACAAATTAAAATGTTGACACGATTTATTTATGATGTACATTAATCATGAATAAGGTTTCGTCGTAGGGAAAGAGCTGGACATAGTCCTACAGTAGGTGTGATGTCGTTCCGACCATGTCTATAAAGATAACCTATTATTTTCTAAATTTTCTTTCTTTATGGAATGTTCTACATAAACTCTTCTTGCACGAATCTTTTCATGGACAAATTTGCATTGATCGCGGATTATTGCATTTTGATTGCATAGCTACCTTACAGTACACGGTGTTTCAATAGGATGTTCATATGGCTATATGGTAAGTTACAATCATGAGGAAACGGATATATCTCGTGTGGACCGACCGTATACATATTAAAATGAATTGGGCTCGAAAGTCTTTTCTACATCCAATGAATTGGGAAACTATTCAAAATTACAACATCAGCCTCTGCATTTCCATTTGCTTTTCTTTTTTTCAAACTGTGGGAGTTCCCAAATTAATGAAAGACCTTTTCTTGTTTTCTTTTTGGAATGGGTTGTTGTTCTTTTCGTGTATGGGGCTAACAGCATCAAATAAAACATTCTTTTTCTCTGAAACCCAAAATAAACCAATATATATTGTTTTCATTGTCTCAAAATAATTTTGAAAATTGAATATATTATATGAAATAAATATATGCATTACTGCACATCACATTTTAGATATTTTCGATGTTGCTTTAATAACATTTAATGGAATATAACCGACACTTGATACGGAATCAAACAGTCATTGTTATATTTCCGTTTGATCAGATTTAAAATTATACTAGCAATTTTAATTCAAAACAACAAGACTATGATATTGCAGGGTCTCTCTCTCTCTCTCTCTCTCTCTCTCTCTCTCTCTCTCTCTCTCTCTCTCTCTCTCTCTCAGTAAATGTTTTGATTATATTGGTTTGTTTCATTTAAAATCAAACTCAATAAGGCAAACAACCATAGATATATGAGTGCTTTTTGTTAATACGATCACATTACTTCAATTTAACCCAGCTACAATACACGATGTCTTATCTACTAAGAAAATCCAATTAAAAATCTAACTGATATAGCAAACTAATCAATCACCTATGTTATCTAGATCCAATGATTCCATTTAACTCTTTGTCTTGTTTGTAATTTTTTCCCACATTTGCTGTAATAAAGGATCAGGATTTAGCGGTGAAATTGTTTACTCGTAACATAATAACTCATTGAATGAAGTATCACAGAACTAAGAAACTTACTGAAATAAAACTGACCAATTGAAATTCTCACATTTAAACAATGAACATATGCTGTTACAAATGGATTACAAATGAAGTCGTCATTATAATTTAATATTTCAATTAACAATACAATGTCTACTAAACCAAAGGCGACAGTAATTTACGGATGTTCAAATATCGTAAATCATTTAAAAAGAGACAAATCAAGGTAACAAGCAAACACGGAGGGAATTGTATGAACTGCGAAAGGAGCAAGACCAGGTGCTCCCACAATGTAAGTGTCTCCAGCTATGCATGTATCATATCAATATAATATACTCATTGTTTTTTTTTATTATTATTTCCTTGCGCGTTTAAACTATAAAGTCTAAATGTGACAGTCACATTTTACTTTCAGTTTTTCAGTTCTGTGTGTTTGTGCGTGTGTGTATAATTCATGAAAAAAAGCATGAACACACTTACCGTTCATCGAGTGTAAAAATTCATTAGACTTATAATTAATCAGCAATAAAATTTAGAATGGAAACGGAGAATGCGTCAAAGAGACAACAACCCGACCAAAGAGCAGATAAAAACACAAGGCCACCAATGGGTCTTCAACACAGAGAGAAAATCCCGCACCTGGATGCGGGAGTTAGCTGGTCCCTAAATAATAATGTAAACTAGTTCAGCGAAAATGGACGTCACACTTAACTCCGAAACATATAAATGAAACAAAATTTAAAAAAAAACATACAAGACTAACAAAGTTCAGACGTTCCTGACTTGGGACAGGCGTAAAAATGCGGCGAGGTTAAACATGTATTGTGAAATCTCAACCCTCCCCCTATACCTCTAGCCAATGTGGAATAAACAAACACACAGCAATACGCACAGTAAAATTCTTTGGTGACCACAATGGTTTGTATACTAGAAGTAATATATAAAAAACACATCAGAGATATCAGGCTTATAAATTTGTCCGCCAGACGAGCGTTTCCTCTACAAATCATACAAAAGACTCACCAGTGACCTTCGAATCAAAAAACGTTTAAAAGGCCAAATAAAGTACGAAGTTGATGAGCCGTAAGGGCCAAAATTCCGAAAATTTCCTTTGATTTCTGTTTGTTTTTATATTACTCCCTTTCGTACCTTATGAAAGATTTCTTATTTTCGTAACAAAATTATTTTTAAAATTTCAAAATGCTTATTTTCATTAAAGCACACTGATGCTATATACGCTCTTTTGAAAACGTGTCTTTAATAACAATGTTATAAGAATATTATAAAATGCTCTGTGACAGAGAAAATGATTGTACGCATTGGAATCCCATTCACTTGATCCAGTAATATAAACAAGGAAAGGGAATTTCATAGAGACTAATTTCATATTGTATTTTCCATGTCAAAGAAAAAACAAACAAACGGTCAGCGCTGTGTGATATTTACTACATTTTAAATTATACACAATATTACCTAAGCAGTGAATTGACTCTCTCTGACAACACATGAATTAAAAATTTCTTCACTAATGTTATCAAAAAGTAAAAAGAGATTTCAGCAAAATTTAACAATATCTTCTAAAGATGTAATATCTGACGACATAGTCACATTAATAATGAAAACCAAAAATGCTCTAGCTAAATTTGAAATGTTGACACAAGATTTTAAATCAGTGCGGACATGCTAATTACTATTTAATTTTAAGTTGCATTATTTTAAGGTAACTATTACATAGTTTTCCTTAAAATGAATAGAGAGAAGTTGTTTATAATAATGTGTGATCCTAGCTAAAAACAAGTAGACCAAGAAGGCACAGTCATCAATATTAATCACATAATGAAACATAAAGGGATAGAATGAATCACTGCCTTGGACAGTGCTACAGACAACACAAACCAACATCAATCAACTCCTCGTAAAAATTCCAACACACACCAAAAAACAACGAGTATCATATATTTCAATCAGCCTCCAGGTCTAAGTACGACAAACAGGCATGGAGGTTTGAACAATTTCAAAGTGAAAACAAAAAGGCGGAAGAGTCCCAATATTTTATTTCATTCGTTTAAACGACGACGAGCTTCCGACTTTCTTCATGAAAATTGGAAAATGAAAAGAAACCTGTAATTTAGAATTTAATTTTAATCAAACATTTTTTTACGGCGGCATATATCTCTACAATATCACTAAATTTTGGTCTCGGAGACCTCCATAAAGTACTCATGTTTTTACAGTTTTTAATTCACCCATTTTATGTTCAACTTATTTACCTGTCCAGTGAAAATAAATCTAATTTTCGGCTATTTCCTTCAAATTTTTCCGGCTTACATTTGATCTGAGGTGTGGTCATAAATGACGAACAAATGGCGGTAATGTGGGTACATCTTATCTCCGAGTCTTCTAGGAAATGAAGCGGACCATTTCTACTAATTCTTTTCTTCAATGTGAATTAATAGTGTTTGCTCATATTGTGATCAGCTGTTAATTAGCTCGTTGGACAACAATAACACTTACAAAGGGATAATAGAATGACCCCAAACCCTTTTGGGTCAGCAGTTTAGTCCTATCCATAAGGATCATGTAATGGCAACGAGCGATCTAGTATTGTATTGATTTAGATATATAAACTTGTTACGAAGGTGCTGCTAGAATATTGTTACATAGGATGGGGAATTCGATTCCAAATCATTTCCAATTTACCAAGAAAGTATATCAACAAGGGTACAATGAAGGTAAACAGTTCCTCGCAATAAGAATACCTATTTGACCTTGTCCTTTGACCTTGAGTATCAATTGGCTTCTAGCATTTCCTTTTTTGAATATGTATGTACATTTAGCTATACATTAAATGCATCGCTGTATATACTCCATGGAAGACAAACGTGTTATAATTTATAAATGATATACGTTTACAGCATCTGAATATGGACTTCATGAAAAGCAATACTAGTATCGGTATATGCAAATAATGAAAAGCTATACATTCGAAACATGGTATAATTACTTCGTGAAAGAGTGGAATCATTGTTTTACAATTGCATACTTCTATCAAATGAATACTCCAACCTAAATTTTCGAACTTATTCAACATTTTATAAATCATTGTAACATTCAATTAATGACTTAATACACAACGCAACTGTTTGTCCTATTCTTGCACATTCGGTTAAGTTAACATCCTAAAAAGCCATACGTTACTACATGTACTTAATTATACATTTCGTACAAAAGCCGTGCTAAGTGTTCTTTCGCGTACAAAAACTAGCATAGCGCAAATATATTTACATAGTAAAAGCATGAAAAATCTTCAATCACACTTGGTCGGACTACTTATCTTATTATCTATTCGTCTCGCTTTTGCTTTGAAGACATATTAAGACAGATTATATCATTGAATAGTCATTACAAAATACTGTGAAACAATATTGAATATTCTTAGGACGTGTGTTCACTTGGATGGACGATTATCTCATTCCCTTCCAACCAATCAAAATGACGAATAATACATATTGAAACTTTTAGATATGATAAATAAAGGCAATAGAAGTATACTGCTGTTCAATAGTCATAAATCGATTTAACTGAAACAAATCCGGGTCACAAACCAAAACTGAAGGAAAAACATCAACTATAAGAGGAAACAAAACGGAACAACGGAAACACTGAACTGCTACCAAATCAAACGCCAACATATATAAAAAACGGACTATGTGATAACAATTTCCATATTCCTGACTTGGTACACGACATTTTAAGAAACAATGGTGGGTTGAACCTAGTTTTATGGCTAGCCAAACCTCCCGCTTATATAGCAATGTTCAAAATACCAATTGAGACGACTACAAAGAAAATCAGCAATACAACTGAAATCAGTTCTAATAAAATGTACTTTGAATCGGTTAGAAATTTCCAGTGTCTTTTTAATTAATCTCTCGGGATGATTCATTGACCCTTTATATACTCTCTTGTAGAATAGTATGTGCAATAAGTATAAATAACTCTAATGGTCGACGGGGTATAAACATGTGTCTTATCTTAATCTCTCCCGTTCACGTCGTGTGACTGTATAGATTGTATAATGACATAAATAAAGGCAGCAGTAGTATACCGGTGTTCAAAAGTCATAAATCGATTGAGAGAAAGCAAATCCGGGTTACAAACTAAAACCGAGGGAAACACATCAACTATAAGAGGAAAACAAAGGAACAACAGGACCACTGAAATGCAACGAAAACAAACGCCAACATACATAGAAACGAGCTATTTGATAACAACTGCCATGTTCCTGACTTGGTACAGGACATTTAAAGAAAAATGGTGGGTTCAACCTGGTTTAATGGCTAGCCAGCTTTATGACAATGTTAAAAAATATCGCTAAAATGACAACACTATGTGACAGAAATACAGCACAAACACACGTAAGAACATTCATCACAGAGAAACGCACAAACAAATAATATAATAGTCGACACAACATGCAAACCGCAGAACAACAACGAACATATTCCATCAACGACAGACACCACAGGATATCGAAAACAGTGACGCGCTTAAGTAGCTAACATGCATTTTCGAACTTTATACAATTATTTTCACATTACTCGTCCAAACAATTTTCATGACAATGATGGTATTGAACGGCAATTTTATAATTATTTGCACTACAAACGATAAGACATAACACATTATTCAACCGAAACCATAACAGGAACATCAAAAATAAATACATGAATGTTGGATGTACAATATACCGAGACACGTCGTATAGCAATGCAAATTTACACTCGGTATAACAGTCATATTCGGGAATAGGTCACGTTCGATACTTAGCACACAAACAACATAGATGTTAAACCACAATCTAAGACGTGGTAAAAATTTCATTAGTTAGTTTAGACACAGACACGTCGTATAGATCAACCAATTCGTGATGGTGTCCATAAAATTTACGGAGTGTCATTTTTAATCTTTCCTCCTCATAACTCTGTTGGAGCAGTTTCTGCGTAAGGAGCACACTCCTGTATATGACGTCAGTATAGTGTGAACATGCACGAGCATAACGTATCAATTGAGATATGTAAACACCATACGACGGGGCAGAGGGTATGTTACTGCTGAGAAATGGAAAATTGATAATTGGGAAGTTGAAATCATCCCGTTTGTCATAGATTTTAGTGTGAAGTCGTCCATCTGTGTCAATATTGAGGAAAAGATCAAGGTATGAAGCAGTCCTTCTTGTATCAGTAGTATCCTTAATTTCAAGTTCACTGGGATATATGAGATGCAAGTACTGACTGAAATATGGGTTATTGAGCATGTTCAGTGACAGGACATCATCATGTATCTGAAAGTAAAATTAAAGAATTTTGCAAGGTGCTTTTTCTTTTTGTCTTTGAGAAGGTTCTGAATGAATTCTGCTTCATACGAGTACAAAACCAAGTCGGCCAGAAGGGGTGCACAATTAGTACCCATTGGAATACCGACTGTCTGTTGAAATATCAATCCTCCAAATTCAACAAATATGTCGTCGATTAAAAAGTCCAGCATTTTGATAATATCATCTTCACTGATAGAATTGGTGTGGTTCTTCACAAAATAAGAATTATTATAACCCAAAACAAGAAATGTATATCTACGATTCCCATTTTTATTGAAAAAGATTTGTTTAATGAGATGGTAAAGTCGATCTTTCAATTGAGCATAAACACGTCCTGACAGAATGACCACGTCAAATGCAATTCCTCCTGAATAATACCGCACTCTATTTACACTGAACTCATCAATGCATAAATGATGTTTTCGACTGGCAGTTATATCTTCCATCAAGGTTGATGATACCGCTTGAATTTTTTTATTTGCCGTTGTCTTGAAAGATGAAATACTAGTTTATGCACTGAATGTAAAATATATTAAAAGCATTATTTTTTTTTTTTTTCTTCGGAAATGACGATTTACATGTTAAAAGACAATCTTACCAAAATGAAAGAACTAAGAACTAGTTTCTTGTGACTTTGCCGATGATTGTGTATTCAGAATACCGACGCCAATATATTACTACACATGTGTAATACCGTGTCATCTTTTCATATTTTCATGCAAAACATTAAAAAGCTAATATAAGACAATAAAAAACGTGTGTGTTAGACATTTTAGGTTTTAAAAATATTAAAATCAAATATTTAAGGATTGGTTATGTCCATAAAACATTTTAAAATAAAGACTTGTTTATCAGATAATTAATTAAAATGATAAGATGATAATAATATAAAGGTGCACGAGTGACAACTCATTTCACAAGTTTCATAAGGAATAGGTCAATGATTCTCGAGTTCTCCTTGCATTCAAAATTGATCGTAAGTAATACTGAAATGTTTATGGCATACAACAATGACTTCTAGTGAAAACAGCCGCTGAACTAGAAACTGAACTTCGTAAAATGTCTGTACCAATTTAGGAATATGGAGATTGTTTTTCACTTGTTCTGTTATTTGATTTCGTAAGTTTTTATGGACTTCCCCTTTTTTAATTTGCCTTGTAGTTCGATAATTTTGTTATACTTAGCAAAAATATGTTAATGGATATCACCACTCGCAAGACAGTACAGGGCTAAATAAGATATTTACACCGAAGTGAAAAAAATGGCTACAGCAGTAAATTTATTCATTGAACACTTAGAACGTATATTTGTGTAAAGCAGAGAAATAGATGTTATACAGATGTTTTTCTCGAAAACCAATTGACAAATGTACAGAGAATAAAGCATAATACACATAGAATAAACATGATAAAGGCAGTTTTGTTTTTGATACTGACTTTATCAGCAAGAACATCAAGCGAGCCTGCGCTGGTATTAGAGCTGATGAAGTCAGTATCTAAAAATAAAATGCAATTATTCTTTTTATCAGCAATTTTTCTTAACAATATGTTCGTTGTTTGAGAATATGAAATAAAGTGAACATGATGAAGCAGTAAGTAAAATCATGTTTACTCGTAGAAAACGTTGTGATAGTTATTATGAATTCCATTGATCAATTGGTGCGGATTGACATGAACGTGTGACGTTGCTGCACTGTTACGTGACGTTATTGCCTTATATTTTCGAGTATCATGTCCTGTCCATGATATAGTATAATATTAGGCAGTAAGATCAAAAGGAAAATATAGAAATTGTCGATAAATTAAACTTACAAGGTGATTCATAAGTAAATTTATACCAAATAGACAACACTAGAACAAAAACGAAAAGTGATAGAAAATAACCATATATACAGAATCAAACAACACCAAGTTAAAAACGAAAAAAATATAAGAAGACAAACTTCAGCTGAGAATATCCTCGTAGAAAACTAAACAGTAAACTATGTTGTGCAGTCACACCACTGTCCCGTGTAAGCAAATGGTTAGACGCCCGCAAACAAACATGTTTAATACTTTTCACATTCTATATGTGCCTGCCCTATGTCAGGAGTCTGTGATTCAGTTGTTGTCGTTTGGTACTATTTAGTTTGAAAAGTTTCACTGTATTTACCATATTTGTTTTTCGTTTATTGTATTGTGCAAAATCAGCCTGTTTGTTTTCTCTTTTGAACTGTTTAACATTTTGTTATGTCGGGGCATGTTAGAGCTTGCAATGTGGTATGCGTTTTGTTCATTTGTGAAGGCCGTACGGCGGCCTATAGTTTTGGTCTTTGCTTGGTAGTTGTCTCATTGGCAATCATACCAAATCTTCTTATTTTATATGAATCTAGCCAAAATCCATAGCTGATCCCAGGTTATTTAGTCAAAGTTTCACAAGGTTCAAATACTTCTTCAGTTTAAGTTCTGGTTGAAATGCAACTAAACAAAAATAAAAGATTGAACCTCTTAAAAGATAATTTGATGTCAATATTTATTTAAATGTTTAACATTTATACGTAACGCTGTCGATCTACGCGGAAGAATATGATACAAAGATTATTACATGACATTTTCATATCAAATTATCCAATGACCGATTAAAGCCCACGTCAACATGTACGGTTTACTCTTTGTTTGTTATCATAATCTAGGTTGATAACAATGAAAAATGTCATGTGATAATCTGACATAAATGTAATTGTTATTGTCAAAACCTACTTAATTTATCTTGTTCAAAGATCTATGATAAACTCATGATAGATACTAGGCTTAAATATTTGTACGCCAGGCATGCGTTTTGTCTGGAAATGACTCGTCAGTTACGCTCGAATAAAAAATGCCAATTAAAGTACGAAAGATAGATCATTGAGGAACCCAAATTCCGAAAGGTTTCGCTAAATAAAGCTGAGATAATATATTCCTCGGTAGATCAAAGCATTTGATATGAACTTTCAATTTCATCTTAACTATATGTTTGTTGTTTGAGAATTTGAAATGAAATGAAGTAGTAAGTAAAATCATTTTTGTTCGTAGAAAACGTTGTGATAGTTATTCAGTTGAATGAATGAGGTCGTGCATTTCATTGATAAATTGATGCGGATGGACATGAACGCGCGACGTTGCTGCACTGTAACGTGACGTCATTGCATAATATTTTCGAGTATCAGGTCCTGTCCATGATATAGAAAAATATAAGGCAGTAACTTCAAAGGGAAAATATACAAATTGCCGATAATTTAAACTTACAAGGTCATACATAAGTAAATTTATACCAAATAGACAACTCAAGAACAAATAAGAAAACATAATAAAAATAGACATTTATACATAATAAAAACAACTTTTAACCAGGACTACTGACTTTTTCATTAAAAAAAAGAAACAAACAACACCATGGCAAAAACCGAAAAAAAAACGATAGGAAGACAAAAAGTAAAATAACAAAAATACCCAACTCCAAGGAAAATTCCAACCGGAAAATCCCTCAGCAAATGGCAAAATCAAAAGCTCAAACACATCAAATGAATGGATTACAACTGTCATATTCCTGACTTGGTACAAGCATTTCTTTATGAATAAAATGGTAGATTAAAGCTGGTTTGATAGCTAGCTAAACCTCTCACTTGCATGACAGTCGCACAAAATTCCATTACAGCTATTGACAACAATGTGTGAACAAAACAAACAGACATAATAGGTAAAATGTCAAAATAGGGTACAACAGTCAACATTGTGTTATAATCTTAATCACAATAAATACAAACAAATATGTCAACAAAGAAAAACCAAAAGGCATATAGACAAAGCACATTAGCAAAAACGAAAGACAAGAATACAAAAATTTACCATAGCAAAATAAAACAATGACGGGATGTACCGAGGTACGTCAAATGGATATTACCAAAAAAGGGGCTAAACAGTAAAAGTAATAGTTTACAAAGACAAATAAAAGAACACTAGAACACGTTATTAAGATGATAAACAACGTCAGTACCTAAAATCTATACTTCAAGACCATCGTGTATTATTTGTGAAGTCAATACGGAATATTTATCAACAGGTCTTGGTATCTTCCGATGAACTTTCTTTTAGAAAAATGACAAGACGTTCTTTGACATAACCCTGGTACTTAACTTTCTGCTCAGACACTGGAGACGTTTTACAAAGTCTGAGTAGTAGCTGCAAGCTCTTGAATACCGAATGAGTTTGGAAATGTATATCATATATGCAGGTGAAGTTGATATATTGCTACCAAGGTGGGGAAATTGATAATTTCAAAATTGAAATCGTCACGTTTGTCATAGAATCTCGTACCGAGATGACCGTTTATGTCAAATTCGAGGTACAAGTCTACAAATAAGGCAGATGAAGCCGTGTCTGTTGTTTCTAGTTCTGAAGGATATATTAATGGAACCCAATCAGAAAATTTTTGATTGTTAATGGAAAGAACATCATCAATATATCAGAATGTGAAATTAAATGATCTGTCTTCTTTGATTTTCTTGTTTTTGACAAGTGTCTGAAGGAACTCCGACTCATATGAAAATAAGAAGAGGTCGGCAAGGAGCTCGTTCCTATAGGAATGCCGACAATTTGTTGAATTCAGCTGAAAATATACTTCGTAGAAAACTAACGACTGAACTGTGTTGTGCAGTTACACCACTGTCCCAGGTTAGTGGATAGTCGGACGCCCGCAAACATGTTTAACCCCGCAAGAATTCTATGTGTACTTGCCCGAAGTCAGGAGTCTGTAATTTAGTTGTTGTCGTTTGGTACTTTTTATCATATTTGTTTATTGCTTGTTGTTTTGCCCATAAAATCAAGCCATTAGATATCTCATTTGAATTGTTAAACTTATTATGTCCGGGCCTGTTAGAGCTTGCAATGTGGTATGAGGTTTGTTCATTTTTGAAGGCCGTTCGGCAGCCTATAGTTGCTAACGTCTATGTCCTTTGGTCTTTGCTTGGTAGTTGTCTCATTGACATTCATACCACATCTTCTTATTTTTTTTAATCTTACCAAACATCCATAGGTGATCCCAGATTCTTTGGTCAAAGTTTCACAAGGTTCAAAAACTTCTTCACAGATTAAGTTCTGTTTGAAATGCAAGTAAAAAAAAATAATAAAAGTGAGAACTCTAAAAAGATACTTTGATTTTAATATTTATTTAAATGTTTGGCATTTAAACGTAACGATGTCGATCCACGCGGAATACTATGATAACAAGATCGTTATTTGACATTTTTCCTATCAAATTTATAATAATCCAATGACTGATTAAAGCCCTCGTACTGTTTACTCTTCGTTTGCTATCATAACGTCATGTGATAATCTGACATCAATTTATTGCCAAGACCTACTTAGTTTATCTATGATTTTTATGATAAACTCATGATGAATACTAGGCTTAACATTTTATACGCCAGACACGCATTTTATCTTCAAATGACTCATTAGTAACGCTCGAATAAAAAAAATGGGAATTAAAGTACGATAGATAGATCATTGAGGACCCAAAATCCCGAAAGGTTTCGTTAAATACAGCTGAGATAATATATTCCTTGGGTAGATCAAAGCATTTAATATTAACTTAAGATGAGATCTACGATAACAATAGGCTGGATCGTTCCAAATCAGGAATATGACAGTTGTTTTACATTCGTTAGATGTGTTTGAGATTTTGATTTTGCCATTTTATAAAGGACTTTCCGTTCTGAATTTCCCTTGGAGTTCGGTATTTTTTTTATTCTACTTTTTTCGTTATTGATTAACTTTACAACATATAAACGGAATCCAGTTTATATCTAAAGGAGCTTCTACTGTTCTTGTGCAATGTACTGAATGCTTTTAACATTCCTTTCGAATGATTTTATATATTAAAAGGCAATCTGATGTAAAAAGTAAACAAATCCATCTTTTCCGTATACAGCTATATTTATTAAACCAATAACAGAGATGTGAAGTAAGTGATAATTAGGGGTTTACATTCGTGAATGTATGAAAGTAAAAGTATTTTTGGTGTTTATTCAAAGGTTGAGAACTTTTTTTAGTGATGTAATAGTATACAATTATGGCCTTCATGAAAGCTTAATATTGAAAATTATCAAATCAAGGGAAGGGTACTTTCCTCGAGGTCCGTAGTACCAAGGGAAAAAATAACTTTTTCGAGATTTAAACATTTTGGATTATAACTTATCATGAAGACCATAACTGTATTATCATACTGAACTGAATTCATAGATACAATTTTCCTTGAGTGAACATAAAAAATCGAGATAAGTTTACAAAGTTGCTCTTGACCGTAACTAGAAAACTCAAGATTGCTCATGTTTCTTTACATATTGCATACTCATTTAATAGAAAAACATAGGATATGGGGTATCCATCCATGACACAAAATCAGAATATGCACACCAATAAACACACAAAAACAAAGGAACAGCATTTTTATTGCTGTTCTTTATCTCAAAGTCACAGTGAAGCCTTCAACACGGAGAAGAAAAAAAACACTCTCACCTCACTGCAAGTTTAAGACGGATCCTAGCACCGGCTTGAGCGGAATTCTTTGCAAAAATAATTTGGATAGACTTTGTAAAATGTAACACCACCTAATCGGGCCCGGTAAAAAAAGAACATACTGGAAAGTAGTACATATTTAAAACAAAATAGTTCCTACGCATAGGTGTAAATCTTAAACTATGTAGCATATATTTTAGTAATTAAGGTATCAGATGAAAGGTGAAGGACTGGTGATCTTTGTAGAACACAAAATTTGACGTGGATTGGAATGAGGACCAGGAATAGGTGGTGTGCGTCTTATTAAAATTTATTAAACAAACTGTCCTAAAAATGAGAGAATGATGCGGCACACATAGAGAAGTTATCTCAAGAATAAATACACCATAAATTTGAAAATACAGAAGAGCATACATATCAAGCATAGTAACGAAACTTTTGTATCCTTCTTGTTGCTTTTTGTGTCTTTTTATTTCCAAAGGCTATTAATGTCCAGATCCGAGCATGTGCCAAATGTTGAGTCGGCCGTCATCTTTTCCAGATGTAAACAAACGATATGACGTCACTAGCTAATTATTATTTGACGTGGAAATTTGCGCCAAATTCAAGAGTTATTTTCGCTACGCGGATATTCCCGAGCAGTTATTTTTTCTCCGCTCATATTCCTAAAACAGTTATTTTGCATACGCGCGTATTCCCAAACAGTAATTTTGTCTACGCGCCTATTCCAAAACAGTTATTTTTTTTCTATATGCAATTTGCAACAGGAAAAGGCGTTATTTTCCTTAAAGGTTTAAAAAAACATACAGTAACCTCTTAATTATGTATATAATGAGTGGTTACAACAGTAAAGTATAATTATAGTAAGAATTGTATTACGGGAAATATTTGAAAGCATCTTCTTGTCCGTCAGAAAGAATTAAAAAGACAGTGATTTGTAACATCTATTCTTTCTTGCAAATATTTAATAAAGTATGTGCATTATTATTTAAATCCTAGCTTCAATGAAGCCATCACATACTTAAACAAGTAACCTAATTGTATCTCATTGTCATTATCAATATTTACATAACCGAATATTGCCTATCTTATGTTTTGATACACAGTTCATTGGATGGAAATAGGGACATATCTAACGATTGGGTCAGGGGGAATTTCGACTAATGTTATATATGTGTAGGAGGGACCGTTTCAAACTTTGTGTTCGTTGAATACTTTTATTCAGTGGTGTAATGCATAGAATTTGGTTACATGAAATACTTGAAAACTTGAAAACAGATTTAATTTGAGTATTCTTATGAAAATATTGGCGATTGTTAATAGTATCAAAGCAGTTAAAAATGAAGGCAATATTTTATGTGATTATCTTTGTTAAATAAGAAGAGAGACATTGTAATTATTCAAATCATTATCCATAAATTTCACGGGTATCTATATTCGTTACGACATACCTTCTTATATACATTCAGAGCGGGAGACTGTTAACCTGTCGAATTACCTGGTCCATCTCCTTTTGAAGATGTTGCGATTCCCTTAGTTTTTGTCTCTTTTAAATCGATTTTACGAGTAATGCACATCGATAGACTAATGAAGCCTTAACTCAATCTATAAAGTGTTAAGAAAAGGGCAAGAAGAAAACAAAACGATAGTGACAGACCATCTAATACTTAGCGGACGTCTCAATGATGGAAGACTAAGTTTTGTTACGCACTGATTCGGATATTTCATCAAATATAACAATATAATGAATGAAAGAATATCATGATGTTTTTTTTTTTTTTTTTCATTTGTTAAATACATTGTGATATGTCATAAGCCAGTTCTATCGAAATATGAAGATATATGTCTCAGTCTTACTTCCGGAGATTTTAAAGGCTAGACTTAGTATACGATATATCGACTCCAATGTATGATATCTATACTAATTTTTAGCTCACCTACCTTAAAGCCTAGTGTGAGCTTTTCCAATAACATGGCGTCCGTCATCTATCGTTATCCGTCGTTGTGGTCTGTTTATTTTTAAAAAGCTCATCTCTATTTATCTTCTTACTTACATGTCTATAAATAAGCGATTTCCTACTGTCTGTTACCAAATAACAGTATTTAAAACACAAGTCATGTGTCTTATAATTCTATGTCTCTCTTTTCATGATTATTTCTTTAAATTTGAATATCAAGTATGTTTTATCAATTTTCTATAAAAATAAAGCAGCATGTATTTAAATAAAACAAAAATCTTTCAATTAAAGTGTCCAGTTATAGACAATTTTTTTAAAAGCCACAAGCGGGGTTCGAACACAAAAATTGAGTGTTGGCAGGCTATAGCTAGTGATCGCTGTAGATGAACTACGTAGACCGCTTTGTTACCGAGGTCCCTCCATAGTATTATATATAGGACCAATTAGTGTTTATATTGTATTATATACTCCTAATTAATTACATTTTAATTAAAAGCAATATTAATGTAAACAATGGTGAAAACAATATGCAAAGATCCTTTCAGAATAGGTTTATTCAAAAGATTCACAAGTTAATATGTGTTGTATCTAAATTTATAGATTCTATAAACAGCATGATCAGTAAAATTAGTATGTGATAACCAAATCTTTGTATCTAGGAAATATTTTAGTAAAAATTTAGTCCGTTTGATTAAATAAACATCGTTTGCTAATATCACTCCTTCCTCAAAGTTGCTTATTGATGTTTGCATGATCATTTTCCAGAAATTGTGTCAAGGATATCTAATATATAGTTCCCCTTTAGGTTCAAAAATGAGATTACCACTTTCTCCTGGATTCCCATCACATCCTTGAAGACGCGAAAACCCGGAGTGGGATATATATGCATACCTGCAGGGCCACTGTAGAGGGGACATCATGAAATGACCATTCTTTAACCTTAATATCTTCCATTGGGCTTGTGGACCTATCTCCCTAGATGACTTATAAAAGCCTCTACAGCTTCTGTTACGTGACATGTGAACATACCAAGATGGCCATCTGACAGACAAAATTGTGAATATGCTATCTTCCGTTGATACTTCTTCAAATCTAAAAAGATTTTGGTTTTCGTTCGGACTGTATGAACCCCACATAGAACCCCAAACATTACTTGACATAATAAGTCCATAATCTTTCTATCTTTCCGAACTTATGGAAAATCCACCTTGTAAAACGTCACTTAATCGTTGGAAGTCCATTCCTAAGCTTCTAACAAATGTTGTGATTTCAATGTGTTCCGAAGGATTAAAAAGAGTTAATATAGTGATTGTATTACAATCTGGTTCTGTAAGAAACAGAAGACACTGTTTATGTATGTCATCTTCTTTTTTAATAATATTTCTTATGACATCGATCGTGTGCGCTACCTCGGGGTCATTCATTTTCCAAACACCAAGCCATTTCTTTTTACAAGATGTTAAAATTGAGAACATTCGCCACAACATAGATGATCGAATAGCTGCTATTCTTACATATAAGTTTACAAGACAAATTATTCTTTTTGCCTCAACAACATTTTGAAGGTTAATTCCGTTTTCTATATTGCATCTAAAATATCCTAGAATTTTGGAGCCCTGATATAGATCTATTAAGGACATCATGTGATCAATATCGTTTTGGTTAATATCCTGGAATTCAGACTCTACAGTACGGAGATATGATTCTGAAACATGAAATGTTGCAAGTATACCTTTAACCTTTTGTTTCAGTTCTTCGGCTTCAATACCATTAATAATAGTAGAATCAGTATTTTGGTTGTCTTTCCATATTGTACCTAAAATTGCAGAGCATACAGATATTATTCCACCTGCAAGTGGACCAAAACCCGGAAAGGCTGCACTAGCCATAATTGACACAATGTTCAGGCTAGCTACCACAACATCGCAAGTCCTTTTACTTCGCAAAGCAGGGATTACAGCTGCAATGCCTTTTACTGCTGCGACAGTCTTCTGATCCTCCAATCCATTTCTAAACTGATCATTATATTTTTTTGTCGATAAGAACTCTTCAATATTTTTTAGGCTATCTTCCATTGCGTTTAAGGGTTCAGTATCTGAAAGATAAACGACTCCATTTCTAGAAAGGTTGAAAGATGTACATTAATATCCATATTCCTACCAATTTACCTTGCATTAAACATGTAAAAATAGAATTGACTTTTGTTTATTAACAAGTGTTGACCATTCATCATTTTGAGGAATAGTGACCAACACAACTAGTGTGAGCTATTACCATGACTTAATCAATGTATGTAGTCTTTACAAAACTCTCCTCCAAAATCATTGGACCTTTTGAAAGCAAAAACTGCCATATTATGTATGAGCATTCTCTTTGCTGCATCATTACGTTTTCTTAAGGTTATCAGTTTAACGAGTAAAGGAGAGGAGAAGGATACCAAAGGGACATTCAAACTCACAAGTTGAAAACAAACCGACAACGACATGGAAACAATATATAAATATATATAATTAATATATAAACTCATTATAGATACCAGACTTAAACTTATGTACGCAATACGCGCATTTTTCTACTAAAAACTCATTAATGACGCTCAAATCTAAAAAGTTAAAAAAAAAGGACTCTAAACAACGAAAGGTTTTGCCAAATACAGCTAAGGTTATCTATTCCTTGGTTATGAAATCCTTAGTTTTTCGAAAAAAAAATCAAAGTTTTGTAAACGGTTAATATATAATTATGACCATATCAAAGATAAATTATGTCAAAACAGAAGTGCTGACTACTGGGCTGGTGATAACTAAGTAGCTGCTGGTTAAATCATATTTATAGTGTTCCAGTTGATCTCTATTGTCATATCTTATACGTTTGGACTTTTCATCAAAATAAGAGTGGATTCCTTAATTATCACCCTACTTTGCAAATATCTAGCTGACATTTTATTAATAATTGAATGATAATCAGTTCAAATTACGAGTTTTGTTCTGGTTGTCCACTTTTGATGACCGCAGTGAAATTTGGCTATTTTTCAATCCCTTTTGGTCTTGTAGCACCTCGCGTGTCTAGGTCTTATACATCCCGTCATTCAAATGTCTGGCTCTGATCGTTCCTAATGAAGGTATATCCAGAAAAGCGCTTCGAACGCACACAATTTAATAGACTTGAGTGTTATTTTCGTTTTAGTCTAACTATGGCGATTTAACATTTAAATTTCCAGAAACCAACAGCTTCAAAATCTGATTCTAACCAAATAATAACAGTATTTAGACAAATCTCATATCAGATTTCATTTTCGTACATCTTTCGAACTTCTAATTAATTGAAAACAAAATTTACAACGTTCGTGCTTCCGAAGCGCTTTACTGCGATTATTTTCTTCAAAACCCAATAATTAGAAACCCACGGATGTATAAATGTCCGAAAACCCGAAGATGTGATGAGCTTTATGACAACAGGAACCTTAAAAAAACATACCCAAATTCAAATTCATCTAAGGTCAACTTTGCCTGAGGGAGTTGTTACCTCTGTTTCTAAATGATTTCTTAATTTATCGACGGCAAATTTATATAGAGGTCGTTATAAATCATTTTAGTACAGAAACACTGACTACTGAGCCGCTGGCATGTTGTAAATCATACGATTGCCCGCAAATATGTTTGTCTTATTAACAAAATTACTGTTAAAATAAAAGCGAGCAATTAGTTCGCCCAATGCTACACAGGCTTACCTAAATAGTAACAGTGAAAAAGTAATGTCTAAATCAAAATAGTCATTTAGGTTAAACAGTCTTATATTATGAGTTGGAAATTTTCTTCCAGAAGTGACTTTTCCGGAAGGAAGTCCTTGTGAATAGTCGTGATACATTTTGTATTTCTGATTAATTTTTTCTAACATATTAAACAAAATGAATATTTTGAACTAAAAATCATGGCTACGACTAGTAAAAAGAGGATATGGATTTGATGTCATCGCACGCCGGCTATCAGGATCATAACGTCATTTTTTATCAAATCATAATCAACGTATTGATATGTCTATAAAATTTTCGGACGTGTGATTAATAACAAATGAGACGCTGATTTTGTCAATGCAATCAATTATGTTGATTGAAACTTCAATTTGAGGTTTAATGAAATATTTGAAACGAGGGTGACTTCAAAGGAATCAAAACAAATCATTTCTAATTCAGTCAAACCTGCACAAGCATAAGAAGGTGTTTTTGTTATTTTGCCGTTCTCGTACGAATTATCTTTCTAGAACTTGCTGGAATTCGAAATCTCTGTAGGAGCTAGATATTAATATGATTAATCCTAATACTAGGTTGTACTTGTAGCGTGAGATATTTTTAGAACCGGAACATTATGGGTAAAGTATAGTTTGTAACTTATACAACAAACTATTAAGATGTTGTCTTTTGTTTTCGATGCTGTGTGCACAAACAAATTTCTACAAAATGTGAAGGTAGAGATATTTGAAGAAAAACAAATCCTGCAAGATAAAATAAAAATTGTTTTTTCAACAGCACCTAATTAGGGATCAGCACCTAGATAATAAACTATATTAATTCAAAACGTATGCAAATGAATACAGTGTATTCTAAAGGGCCTTAAACACTATGGTTTATTGGTGCTTATTTTGCTACCATCTGCTAACTGAAAAGATTTTACAATTTATGTTCTATAATATTATTATGTTGCTATAATTATACAAAAACAATGCTATTATGACTTTTGCTTCATAAAAATATCACTAAGTACACTAAAATCCATATAATATAAATAAAATTCATGTCATTGAATTTGATTTAATATGTAACGTTTGTTTATTACATGAATAACACAATATTTAAAATTATAACTGTGTGGTAGTGAAATAGCAACATCGCATCTATCTCCAAACAAACAAATACTGAATGGGAATTGACTAGCTAAAATAAATTTTATACCCCAGCCTCAGGACAGGAATATATAGTGATGCACATGTCTGTCTGTCAGTTTCTGAATGATAATTAAAGAATCGCTTGACCAAATCCTTTAAAATTTCAATAAAAATCATGGATCATATCAAAATGTATAATGTTTAGCCAATTAGTATATCTGATTACAAAAGTATGATGAAAAGTTAAACAAACAAGCCACAACAACCTTTAGGAGCTCATCAGCTGGCACTTGCGTTAAATTAGTTTATCATGATGAAGTCAATTATTGGAATGCAGCATAAAATGCTAACTTTGTTAACGCTCACAACATAGGTTTCGCTTATTTGTATATTAACGACGTCGTTCTCATTAACCAGTAACAGCTGACTCTGACATGTTAACATGGATTCTCTGTAAATATCAACCATGCCAGATATAGGTGTGGCACGCATACTCTCAGAAAAGCTTTAAACTTTGTCAGTTATCACACTTTTATGTATAAATGAAAAAATAATATTGATATTGTTGCTATTGACCATGGTTGCCATGGTAACAGGATATTCTAATTTTACCTTCAAAATTGCTCCTTTTCAACTATGAAATAGGTCTACTTTGGGCATTAATATCCACTTAAATAGCAATATATTGGTTAAAATACCTATTATTTATATGAATATCATTATAAATTGATATAATGACTGAATTTAAAAATATAAAATATTTAATGTTACCCTTACTTGATCCTTGGATACATGGAAGAGTTCAACAGGTATACGTAATACCCAATTTAGACAGTTTTTGAGGATGTATAGCAAACTTACGCATCCATGTTGGAATAAGACATTATACTTTCCATTGAGGCAACATATCATAGTTTCGATATATGGAATAAAATTTTGGGTATCTTGTTTCCAAGGGTGGTAACCATGGAAACAAAAAGTTAAAATTTCAAATTTTTTCAGTTTCTTCATTTTAAAATGTAATTAAAAGCTAATCAATAACTTATTTAATCTTACATTACCTTTTATTTATTATTTACAGGAGAAAACAACTTAATAACAAATAATAGGTCTGTTGCTATGGAAACAGGGCTTTCCAAATAGCAATTTTAGCCGAAAATTGTAAAAATTTGTAAAATCTGCAAATTTAGAAAAAACAGAAGATTAAATCAAGTTAAGAATTAAATTGGCATTATACAAACTAAAATTTATGTTCAACTTAAATCTGGTATTGAAAACGGTTACCATGGAAACATGTGGAATATATCTGAAGATCTGCAATATGGTCTAACGTGTCAACTTGTTTGGACGAAAATCAAAATCAACACTTTTGCTTGTTGCAATAAATTTGAAGTGTAAACAAATGCTTAAAATATCTCATGTAAACATTTGCACTGGTTTCAATGTTGTCATGATGTTTTCTATAGCCTTGATATGCTAAAAAGACAATGCTATTTCACAGATTTTAGTTGAAGCAACCATTTTGTCTTAATAAAATTAAAAAATATTTGATGAGTATTTCAACAAAATAGATTTAAGAGATAAACAAAAGTCATCTTACAAAGATAAGAGCCTGTAAATGTGGCAATAAATTTGAATTGATCAAAATGCCACCTGTAATTTTGAGGAATAACATAAAGTGACACAGACAAAATAAAGTTTTATTCATAAATAATGCAGTCAATATTTACAAAGACACAAATATTTGAGCCAGAGCTTTTACATGTATATCATAAAATAACTGTATACAGTAGTTAAACATAAAACTTTATCATAAACTTATCTATAACTGTAGTTTAACATTAAATTTTTCCTTATTTTATGTATGACAGTACTGGAAAATCTTATAAACAAAATGAAATAAATATCTTTAAAACATATTTAGCTAGGATTTTGATTAAAATCATAACAAATTTAAATTATATGCTAATCTTTCAAATAGTGATTCATTAATTTTCATAATTTTTAAAAATATTTATGCAACATTGAGTGATTCAGGAACTTACAAATACCACTAAATGAAATGTTTTCAGACATCAATAAAATGATCCGCAGGGCGCAGCTTGATACGACCGCAGAGGTCGAACTCTGAACAATTGGGGCCAGTATGGGCACAACATTCAAGCTTGATATAGCTCTGAATTTGGATTGTGATTAAATATTTGACACAGCATAGGTTTCTGACACAGAATGAATGTGGTCTAATGAACTTAAAAATTTAAATTTACCTATTATGGTCCAATATCCAAAATCAAAATACATGGATTGATTCAGCATATCAAAGAACCCCATATGTTCAATTTTTGTTGAAATCAAACAAAGTTTAATTTTGGACCCTAATTTGGACCAACTTGAAATCTGGGCCCATAATCATAAATCTAAATACATGTTTAGATTCAGCATATCAATGAACCCCAAGAATTAATTTTGTTAAAATCAAACCAAGTTTAATTTTGGACCCTTTGGACCTTAATGTAGATCAATTTTAAAACGGGACCAAAATTAAAAATCTAAATACACATTTAGGTAGCAATACACAGTTAGGAGTTTGGTTTCGCATTTTGGCCCCGGTGGATTTTTCAAATATGAAAGTTATTGTGTAATAAAATTCATTTTAGACAGCTGAGTACTAATTTAGCCTTCAAAGGTGGTTTATAAGAACATCAAGATTATTTTTACATGTTTTATGGGCTATTTTCTGTTTGACTCTCCGTATTTTCATAGCTAGACCGGTCATCAGTCTAGAAATTAATGTAATGTTTACAAACACTTATTTACTACACGAAGTTTTGACGCAATTTTACAAAAAATGAGACGAAAGACATATGATTTTCATTGGATTTATTGAAAGATATATGTAAACAGTTTCAGAAAAGGTATTACTTGAAGTGATTGAAATTCTACTTTTGGTCAAATTTTGGGAAATATGACATCTTTTCCCCTTTTGCTATATTTTATAACAAAAAATGCAGATTGTTGCCATGGATACACCAAAAGAAATTAAAGTTTACCATTTTATATACTGGATATGAAATCTATGAAAGATTCTGATTACATACATATGCACATATATGACACAAACAGTAAGCTTAATATTGCAAAAGGCAATGAAAAGGGGATGGTAAAATTTATGAGGAAAATTTTAATACTTTTTCCTAACTGTTTATTGCTACCTTAGATTCGGCATATCAAAGAACCTCAATAATTCAATTTTAATGAAATCAAACAAAGTTTAATTTTGGACCCTTTGGACCTCATGTGGACCAATTTAAAATGGGGACCAAATTCCAAAACTTAATACACAGTTAGATTCAGCATTTTAAAGAACCCCAAGAATTCAAGAATAAAACCCCATTGAAATTGGAAAAGAAATAAGCAATTTATACAAAGTATTGTTTTGGCCCTTTTGTCCCCTAATTCCTAAACAGTTTGGACCATAACCCCAAAAATAAATCCCAACCTTCCTTTTTGTATGGAACCTTGTGGTACAATTTCAGAAAGATCAATACACTTACACACAAGTTATTGTCCGGAAACTAGAAAAATACTTATTTTGACCCTTTGGGCCCCTTGTTCCTAAACTGTTGAGGCCATAACACCCAAAATCAATCCCAACCTTCCTTTGTGGTTTCGAACTTTGTGTTTAAATTTCATAGAGATTCATTTACTTAAACTAAAGTTATTGTCCGAAAGTAAGTGTCTTCGGACGACGCTGACGACGACGACGACGAAGTGATACCAATATACGAACGCAAAAATTTTTTGCGGTCGTATAATAAAAGGTGCGACAATATTTGGCTTATATTTTTATGGAAATTTGAACTTTAAAATTTTGATTATAATCTTTTATGTCTATTTTAAGCTCGGGAAAGGAAAAATTAAAATACAAGACATTTTTACTGGTTATACCATAAGAAGGGCCTGTCTGCAAGTTTACCTGAAAACATTTTGATTTTGGTCAATTTTCCTATTCAACTAGATAATTTATGATGATGTTTTTTTATAAAGTTAACACCTTTCATGTCAATATTTCTGTGTTTTCTTTGCAAATTTTGAAAACTAATAGCATTTTCTAATTTTGGACTGTAAAATCTCTATAAATGATCATTTTATTTCAAAGATATTTTAGTTCACATTTTATAGATGCTAAACAATACAATTTTTGTTAAAATAACCTGATTAGTGAAACATTTCATTTTCATTGGCCAAAAAGGCCCTTAGCACACCTCCTACTTTAAACAAAAGAATTAAAACTAAAGAACATTTTGACTGTTATTTGATTCCAAAAGTACTTTATATTTTCTTTTCTGTCTTCTTCCTCTGCTGCTACATAATCTTCAGAACTAAGTTTTTCTCTTTCTGACTAAGTCGGGAGAAAAACGAAGCAATTGTATTCCTGATAAAAATGCCCCTTTTTGTACATGTTGCATAAAGAGGAATTTCTCATCTCATCAGCAGTCACTTAAGAGTCTACCTTGTTACCAGTCACCTTCCCAATGTCAGATTTTTCAGTCATATATAATATATTGCCTTAGTTGTTGACTTAATGTGAATCTGGATTTAGTGACTTTGATGCCCCGTCCCATTTGAAGAACTTTATCTTAATTAAGTGCCAATGAATTATTTGTTGATTTTTGAGGCTGATTTGAAATTATCTTATCTGCATACAATCATTTTGCTTTTTCTGATATTTTCATTTTTACACCATTTAACAAACAATTGACTATGAGGACATGCTCATCACTGCTGCTGATGTTGAGAATTCTCTTGTGAAGCTGTCTTCGGACATTTGAAAACGATAATTTTGCTTCCTTAGTACATGTAGTAGTACACTTTTCTCCATTTCCATTCTCTGAAAAAAATTAATAAAACATTAAAGCTGTCACATAAAAGCTCACCATTTTGTGTACCTTGAAAAAATCAATTTGATGAGGCCTCTTGTAACACTCCACAACTAAAAGTATATTTTAGTTTAACAATGAATGACAGAAAATTTTATTAAGAAATAATTACTTTAAATACATAGAATAAAGCATGGAAAACAAGGAATGTGTCAAGGAGACAACAACTTGACCAAAAAGCAGCCAAAGACCACAAATAGGCCTACAAATTAAAGCAGCAAGAAATCCCACACCAGGGATGGGCTAGAGGTGGACATAAAGACTAATTTATTCTAGTTCACAATATATGTCTAATAAGAATCAGTTTATATCGACTAAACTACTCTGAGTTACATTGTTCTATTTTTACAGCTAAAAAATGTACTTGAAAAACAAATTGCAAAAACATATTTTTATACCTGAAAACTGAGCAATCTGTTCAAGGCATCCTGCTTTAAGGAATTACAAATAGAAGAATCAGAAGTTTGACTCAAATAAGCTTTGTTCACTTTTACATGTTTCCTGACTACATGTATCTTCTAGGATTAACAATGGAACACTTTTAACTGGAATTGTCTGAAATAAAATCAAAATATAAGGAGAAAATAACAATAAAAATTCTTTACTACATATATTTGTTTTAAAGTGTGTATAACAATGAATAATTGTATTAAGCTTCATGTCTTTCAATTAAAGTGATATAATATTTTTTTAAATAAATCATTGTTTTTATTGTTTTCAGTAAATTGTTTTAAATGCTTGTATTTTGGACTTATACATGTAAATGAAATAAATGGGAATGTGTCCATGGGACACAGATGATGCCCCACTTGCATATCATATAAAGTTATAAAGGGACATAACTGAAGAACAGTAAAAGTGACACTACCCACATTTGTTCTTTAACTGAATTTTGTGGTAATAAGGATTATGTATAAGTTTCATAACGTTTGGTAAAGGCAAACTTAAGTTAAAGAAGGAAACAAAAATTCAGCAATTTTTCCATTTTTAAAAGGCGAAACCAAATAAATTTCATAAGAGATCATTATATTCAGCGCTATGGCGTCATTTGATTAAAATCAGACATGTTTAGGTTCATGGCAGTTTAAAGACGTCATCGACACTCAACTTGATAATTAGTAAGACATTTCTGAGTTCGTCTTTCCTATATATTGTACCTATTTACAAACTTGTGTTTATTATTAGAATACTTGAAAGACATCTCTTGAGAAACACAGTCTTAAACAATAGACAGGTGTTTCTACAATTTACCAAGTTTTGAATCATATCGAGTCTTAAAATTATGTAGAAACTCACAGCTCTTCAAATATCAACTATTATAATGTATACTGATATTACCTGAAAAACTCAAAACCTAATATATGTGGTAACTTGAACCCAACCTAAGTGTGGTATTCAATATGTGGGACAGATGGGACGAGAGTATTACAAAAGAAATCAAGAACATCTCTACCGCTTTCGTAGACCCCAAAAATTCAAAAGTTTAGTATATCAGCATTTAGATAAGCATAATCACAATCTTAAATAGATAAAATTCTAACCCCTCGAAACCGTTCAGAAACAACCAAGAGAATCACACAAGCAGTTTGAAAAATCACGCGAAGTTCGCGAATTGTTTTGGATAAAAAGACTTCAAACAGCTTATCCTCTCGGTCTCAATGACAAAATATTAAGGCAAGGGAACATATCTAAAACTTCTATCGATGTCATTAATATTGTTGATAAAACGACTTAGAAATAATAGGTCTCATGGTAAACGCAAAACCGTAATCAACGTATTAAACATCGTATAAATTATACACTTGTTGATCTGTTATCTATAATAAAGAATAATGGTAGACATCAAGTATTATGCAGACTGGGTCAGATACCTATAAGTAAATTATATGCTATTTTTCTGGAGTGTGATAAAATTTCTTTTTTATCCCGTTTTATGAATACACCCGTATTATTACAGCCTTTTGTCATCACAGGCTATTTCCTAGTATTGATAAACCTGAAAATCATAAACGACATTTTCTTAAATTAAAATATATAAATAGAGGTATTGAGTTTATTAATTTGTCTAGCATATTCAATGACTCTTCCGTATATAGCTTAATACCTCCATATTTTGATAATATAGAACAACCCATTATTTCGTATTCTTATAAAAACCGAGCAGAAATTTGATTTTTAATTATACGTCAATTACATCAGACGTCAATATAGAAAATAATGTTCCTTCCACTTGAAACTGCGAAACATCTAGTTTTAGATATGTTTCCTATGGTCATGTTATTACAGGAAACCTCAACATCGTCGAAGACCGTGAGGTCATAACTTTTCTAAAGAAAGGACCGAAATACCGTCCTCCATCTATAATAGATTGGAAACAGTGTCGTCAGGTCATTAAAGACGCTCTGTCTGCCTTCTGTAAAATTGGTGCAAACGTGAAAAATCGGATAAAAATCTTTAGACAATTATTTGAATAAAATTATGAATACTGTTAATATTCGAATATCTCATTTAGAAAACAATTTGAAATTAATAATAGGATCCATGATATTCCATTTCTAGAATAAAAAATAAACTCAAGTACTCGCAGAGCGGTTTGTGTTCGTACCGGCAGACAAGGCAGCTAATAATGTAGTGGTGGTGTGACGCATATACTACACGGAAGTTCTTCAAAACGAAATTATCAATTCCTCTACATTCAGGTCCGTTCGCACCACAGAGAGTCAAATCGTTAACAAGCATACCACTGCCACTACCCAACCTAAAGCATCTTCCGAACATTTGAAAGTCCCTACCATGTACTGGTTACCTAAATTACACAAAAACCATTTAAATTCCGTTTCATCTCCGCATCGAGTAAGTGTTCTACTACTAATCTATCAGTTATTCTAACTACCTCCTTACTACTATCAAAGAACTGGTTATTAACTTTTGTAATAAAGCTTATGAAAATAATGGTATTAATTATTTTTGGAGTGTTAAAAATTCTTTAGAGGTTTTAGATAAAATACATGCTTTTGATGGTCCTTATAATTCTGTTGACAGTTATGGTTTTCTACTCTGTACACTACACTTCCACACAATCTTATAAAGAAAAAGTTTTTGTATTTGATAAAATGGTCTTTCGAAAAATCTCATTGTAATTTTATTTGCTGTAACTTCGTTTAAAGCCTTTTTCTGTAACGAAAAGGAAAGTATGCTAGATACACTTACTGGAAATGTGAGGATATGATTGAAGCTTTAAATTTTCTGCTAGATAACATATATGTACGTTTCGGCGATAAAGTGTATCGTCAGGTAGTAGGATTCCTATGGGCACTAATCTGTGCCCCTTTAATAGCAGATTTATTTCTATATTGCTATGAATCTCAGTTTATGACCAAACTCAGTAAAGACCCATCATTGTTATATTTAGTTGATACATTCAACAATACCTACCGTTATCTGGATGATATTTTTGTTAAATAATCCAGAATTCTCATAAATATACTCCCGAAATTTATCCAAACGAACTTAGTTTAACTAAATCTAACATAAACAGCAGCAGTTGCCCTTTTCTAGATTTAGACATTTCAATTTCTAACGGGAAACTACATACTAAAATTTACGACAAAAGAGACGATTTTTTTTCCTATTGTTAATTTTCCATTTTAGACGGCGATGTGCCTTTGGCTCCATCATACGGTGTTTATATATCCCAACTCGTTCTGGTATGCCTGTGTGTGTTCTGATGTCATAGATTTTAACGAACGTAATCAATGCATCACTGGGAAATTATTGTGTTTGGGATTTCGATACCATAAATTACTTGAAACTTTTACTAAATTCTTTCATAGATACAAAGATTTGATTAGTAAATCTGGCTGTTCTGTAGAAAACTTATTAAAAGTGGTATTTCACATCCTAAATTTTACGGTAATATTGTACTTAAAGCGAGGAAATTACTATGTGATTCGTGTAAACTCATCGAACCTTTAAACAAACTTATAAGTAAGGGTTATCGTACCAATATTGTAATTAGATCTCTGAATATAGTTTACATTGGCACTAATATCGATTTTGTCATTAGCAAATTAAAACATAACTAAATTGTATCTTCTTTTGAGGCGGGATGTTTAGAGACACACACACGTTAATTTTATCTCTAAAGAAGTAGCTCCTCACTATCCTACTACCTGTCGATACATTTATTTTGGCATTGCACAAGTCATGTCTTCTGACTGTTCATGACGTTAAAATACTAAATCCCTGGGATGTGTTTTAGTTGATTTTAGTCTCTGATGCATGATTTTTATTATTAATTGTTATTGGCTTTTAACTAGCTGTCAGTAACTGCGAGTACTCAAATCGTACTTTCTTGTTAATTCGACCTGTTGATACTATTTTTAATACTTTTTGTTATTTTATATTAATATGGATCTTGTCTGTATACCAGCTTTGATTATTTGGAATATCTACTAATTTTCACTTCTTCATACTACATTTGTATGAACATCAAGTTTTGGCAATCTAATAAAATTTTTCTACAGACTCTGCAAATACATGTACCTGGAATTATGAGAGAATCATTAACTGTTTTACATAAACATTTTTATGACCATGTGTTTTTAATAATTTTTCAATTAGGATTTATTTAAAAGTATATACTTCATTTAACATGTCACTAAAATGTATGTGGTTACATTTTGACAAGGTCAGCACAGCATCTTAATTCAAATACTAGTATACAAAAAGGAAGCATAACCTACCATACATGTAAACATGGTAAATGTGCTTGACAAACTTTCATATTTGCATTCATAATTAAGTGACTTAAAACCCACTGAAAAAGGTCCTTATAAATTTTAGACTTGTAATTGTTAGATTATTTTACAGAGGTGTATGAATAAAGGCAAACATGTACTTTCCTTGCAAGGAACTGTATACAAAGCAAACATACACTTTGAGTTTGAATGAAAGAAATTTGGTCATGGAAATAGGTTGAAAAGTCAGTGAAAAAACGAGTTCAGATATTTGAAAAGTTGGTCAGCATTTCCCCTGGAAAATATTCTTTTGCAACCTTCATAGATCATGTGCAAGGCCTTTTAAGTTTGGACAAAGAAAGAACTTGCAAAGAAATGGGACAGCTCCTTATGCCTAAAGGAAAATATTTCTTTGCAAAAATAGACATTTATAATTTAGTTAAAGATATGCTTACCTGTTCCAAGTTGTAGAACCAGTCCATGAAGTATATTTATAGTTTCCACATTAGACAGTGACCGTTCTGTTAGATCATCTTTTAGCATCAGACTGTTAGTGTCACGGTGTTGATAAAAACGGAACTTCACTTAGTTTTCTCCTTTTTCTTTTTCATTGTTTCCAAGTACATTGAACAATGGCTTGAACATATTTGTAAATTACATGATGGCAACGGAGCAGACCGAATTCTGTACAAATGGCAACTTGTTCATCATCACATGTTCCTTAAAGTTTGTTATGACTTTTATGTCCTTTGAACATAGTAAAGGCTTATCATTGTTATAAAATTGACAAGCCATTATGAAACATGTATATAGATATATTTAAAATTAGATATAAAGTGTAAAAGATATTGATTAAAAGAAGCAAAACATGTTGCAGACGTCTGTCTCCATTCTTATATAAACAAATGACTTTTCTATTTTTAAAATTTGGTGAGTTCTTAAAGGAAATAACTCTTGTAAATTTCAGGCAATTTTTGACATTTTTATCCAATTTTTATGAAAAAAATCTAATTAGCCCCAAAAATGTTTTTGCATAAATGAAAAATATCAATCTTTTCAATAAAAGCTATTATTTAGTTTATTCAGGAATGGATGCGTTTTGCATAAATTAGGAAGAAAGTTGGTTCATAATTGCATTAGAATATGCTAAAATTCATACTACTAACCTAGATTAAAAATGTCAATTTGAGTTTAATATCAGAAAAAGTGTAAAAATGTCATTGAACAAGTAATTAAAAGAATTTGATATAATATAAACTGCATCAAACATATTATGATGTATATAAGTGACTGTAAGCCGAGAATAGCAAAATCAGCTATTTTCTACATTTCAAAGCCTGTTGCCATGGTAACCATACATAATTCAGGGTGACATGTACAGACTTTTTCATAATTTATGTCAATGGTTGTTGTTAGAAAGTTTCAACAAAATCGGTGACCACCCGTGCCCAACTTTGGTTGATGGTTACAGAGAATGGGTGTAAATAGGTATATACATCTGACATATACTCTGTACTTACATTTATCTTCGTCAACAAAGGATTCAGTATTTCAGTAAACGTACCAGTTATATTGATTAGTTTTGTGTGTTATAACCATTTTAACATGTAAGAAACTGAATCACTCGTCAAATCAAGGTAATCTATATAGTAGTGCATGACATGATTTATTAAATTTAGACAATGTTAACTGATAAAAGCAATAAAAACTATTATCTACTTGTAGCTGTAATTTACATTGTGTATGCAATCATCAAAAGGTTGAAAAAGCGATTACATAAGTACGGTTTAGGAAGGCATATTTTGTATTCCAACTTTTCGTGAAAAGGTGTGTTGTTTTTTTTTTTTTTTTTTTTTAATTATTTAGTTTTTCCACCTTTCTTTGGAAATACCATGTGATTTTGTTCAGATTATCATTTTTTAAGTCATCCACTTTCTTGTGGAAAGACATTTTGATTTTGATTTTGATTTTGTTCTGATAATGAGGTCTTTTCACTTTTCTTTAGAAAGACCTTTAGAAATTGTTCTGATATTTATTCTCTTCGGCCACTTTTTTCTTGCATGGTATTGGTTTCGCAAGAGGTTTTTGTAATTGATATCGAACAGAAAAAGAATAGAACTCATCCTGTTTAACCTGTTTAACCACACACTTCAACAGTTGTCTGCCCGAACACTTTTTACAACAGTAAAAGATATTGATAAAACAAATCCCAATGTATTCGTTACATTCTCAGGTTATCGCAAATAATTTTAACCTAAACCATTAAAGGCTTGATAACGAGTTATTTATAAGATTGAACAAATTGGAAACACATCCCATAACTGCATTGTTATATTAATTATAACATTATCAATGCAGTTAATGCATGCTCTCTTTAAACCTCTCTGACAACACATTAATTGAATTCTTCTTCGCTGAGGTTACCAAAAAGTTAAAAAGAGAACGTGGGAAAATTTTTTTTTTTTTTTCTATTGAAAATCATTGTCAATATAGTATAATTACTTCCAGAAATGTTTTATCATGAATACATGTATATATATTTTAGAGGAAATTTTTAGATTTTATTTTTATAGTAAATAATAATTCATATAGTGTAAGCCAAACTAGTTAAAATTGTTCTAGTTATACAGTTTTCTTTATGTTAAATACATATGACGAGAAAAAAAGTGCATGGAGTATTCTCCCTATGAAATATAAATTAAAATTTTGCAAGACTAAAGCAGTGAAAAACAGGGACAAATGCGAATTAGCATTTAAAACAAAATTTAATAATATCTGATAAAGATGTAATGTATGGAGCCAAAGTCACAATGAGTATTGGTCTGGTCCTAAAATTAACAGTCGCTTGACAATGGAAGCATTGACTCGTTTTGAACGTTATTGAAAACCAGCCATGTTTTGGTTGAATTTGTATTCCATACACAGGGCTTTTCAAAGTAGTGCGGATATGCATAATACTAGTTAATTTTATGTTGTATGTTTAAGGTAACTATTACATAATTTTCTTCACAATGAGTCAGAAAGGTGGTATATTTTGTGTTCCTGTAGCTAAAATAGTAGACCTTGAAGAAACGGTCATATTTATTTAACTACAGAATAAAACATAAAACGGACAGCAAATAAAAACAATTAAAAATTTGGCACAGTACAATTACCATTCGGAGTTCCATATCGGACATATATGCAAACAAAAACAAATGTCGTTTTTCTTTTTTTTTTTTGTGCAGTTGGATTTGCATTCTCATTGAAGTTTATCCCATATTTCCATCTGATCAGATTCAAAATTATTTTAGCAATTTCAGTTCAAAACAAGACTATGATATTGCAGGGTTTCTACAATTCTCTCTCTCTCTCTCTCAGTAAATGTTTTGATTATATTGTTTTTGTTTCCTAACAAATCAAAGGCAAACAACCATAGATATATGAGTGCTTTTGTCAAGACCATCAAGTTATTTCAATATAACACAGCAACAATACACGGTGTCTTATTCTTCCAAGATAATCAATTAAAAGCTAACTTAATGAAGCAAACTAATCAATCACCTATGTTAGCTAGATCCGATGATTCCATACAACTCTTTCTCATGTTTGAAATGTTTCTAATTTATTTGCCGTAATAAAGGATTTAGCGGTGAAATTGTTCAGTCGGAACATAAGAACTCATTGACAAAGACTCACTAAAACTTACTAAAATATAACTGACCAATAGAATTTCTCACAATTGATCAATGAACATCTGTTGTTACAATATGGATAACAAATGATGTCTTCATTATAATAAAAAAAAGGGCAACAATACAATATCTATCAAACAAAAGGCGACAGTACATTTTGTAGTTTACCGATGTTCAAAGTTCGTAAATGGATTTTAAAGCGACAAATCAAGGTAACAAACAAAATTGGGGGAATTATATGAACTGCAAAAGGAGCGAGACCGGGGCGTCCACAATAAGTATTTCAAGCTATGCATGTGTCATAATGATATAATGTACTCAAGTTCTTTCGTTTTTCATTGCACGATTAAATTGTAAAGTCTGAAAGTGACAGTTGTGTGTGTATGTATGATTGATAAAAACACGAAAACACTCACCGTTCATCGAATGTAAAAACATAACAATGATACCCGGCTTGGAATTTTTGACAAGAATGGTTTGTGTACTAGTATTAATATATATATCTTCAAAAATACCAGGCTTATAATTTTGTCCGTCAGACGCGCGTTTCGTCTACTAAAGACTCACCAGTGACCCTCGAATCAAAACAGTTTCAAGGTCAAATAAAGAACGAGTTGTGACCATTAAGGGCCAGAAATTCCAAAAGATTTTTCCTTTATTTTCCTATTGTATCTCATTGACAACCGTGACATTTTTACTATGTCTGGAACCACATATGGCTTCCAATACTCGATTACATGTAACCGATGACCTTACTCTTTCTAATCATCCAATTTCGCTCCGTTTTGAGTTAAGATTTCCTAAGGTTTTTGTTCATTTCGGTTTATATATTCTAAACCGTTTTTCTGATACCTAAAAACAGTTTATCTCTTTGACACTTATGAACTGTTTACTAAAATACAATGTAAAACCTTTACACAAAGAACATATTTGACTAGTGAATGATACACTATATGAAAAACACTTATTAATCTCCAGTTGTTTTAGAAAAGTAAACATTGGTCTCTGGTGACGAGTTGTCTCATTGGAAATCATACTACATCTTCTAAGTTTTATATATACCGCACCAATATGTATACACTGCTAGTTCGTACTTTATAATGATTGTTGATTGCTATTGGTTTACCTGTGTTAGTTGGTCATGCGCTACGGACGCATACAATTTATAGTGTTATTTTCATTTTTTTTTTAAAGACGGCAACAGTTTAAACAATACATTCACTGGTAAGGTTCCAGCAAAATAGGCAGACGTGAATGATTAGCGGTAAGGGATATGGGTTCAAGAGAACTGTGAGTTTGGTGTGTAGTTTTCGACCCGCAAATACAAAGCTTATGTAAGTACCTACAATAATTTACCACAATCATGATTGTCTTAATGAAAACATCTCTCATGTAAATGTGTATTTAGTAATTTGTAGGTGATCAATTTGTCCAACTCACAAACATGTGTCAATATAGGCCATTTTTGTAATCTTTAATTCAATTTTTTTTTACCGCAAAATCTTAATGAATATGAATATATATTTAAAATTCCAAACGGATCAATCTTTTATGCATATATACTTTATATAGATCAATTATCTACAAGCAAACATCGTATCATTTTGTTACGCCCATCCACTTTTAGACAACAAATTGGGAAAAGGTATATTGAGAAGGCACTAGAATTTTCCGTTGTTAATTTAGTCACCTACGTACCATTTAAACAATATGTTCATTTACCTCCCGGTTATTCATTCTAACGGGATTAACTCGCCTGCATTGGTAGTGCCCATGAAAAGTTAAAGTTGAAAAAGGTTAATTTTCGACCTATTATTATATCAAACTTCCTGACTTTTTAGTATTCCTGATAATGAAAGTCATGGATTTAAAAGAATTTGTTTAACACGTACGACTTTTATACGTGAATTTCAACTAGCAAATTCCTTAGCGACAACAAAAAAACATTTAAATGTACCAATTTTACTGCACCAAATACGTATTTCGGCAATCAATGTCTCTTCATTGAACTATGTTTTATTAGTTGAGTCCAAATTTCTGGAAAATACAAAGCTAATATAAACATTGAAGAGCAGATATAAACTAAAAAGGCCAAACGTATAGAAACCTGACAATATCACATAAGGCATCCACTGGCGAGGTTCATGAATTTTTCGTTTAATTTTTTGTAATAATTTGCTTTTGGTAACAGATATATAATTGGTAGTCCATGTCATATTTATTTTATTTCCAACTCCCTCGGCAAAGTTGACCTTAGATATATTTGGGTATTCTGTTAGGCACCTTTTGAACAAATAGCAGTACACCTCATTATGTAGTTATTAATTTTTGGTTTTCATTGTCTTAGTATGAGCGTTCGTGATGGAGGTACAACCAAAACGCCTCGACCGCAACAAATTAATAAATGGGTATTATCGCATTTCTTACTAATTTTCAATTTATTACACTAAATGTAAGAACGGTATGTTATAAATCATGTCCGTTCCGATGAACCGCCGACTGAGCTGATAATACCCCAGAGACCAGCAGCATAGGTACATGTATCGAAGTAGTGCTTGAAAGTGAATATTCGGTTGCCTATAATTGCTAACATCCACTTCATTTGAACTTTGGTGGATAGTTGTCTCATTGGCAATCAAACCACATCTCCTTGTTTTTATATTTCAAAGAGGATATAAAAGAAAAGCCGAATTCACCAAATGACAAAATTGTCTGACTGAATTAAAGTGCTGTCTAATAGATATATCCCGACATTGGTACTTTGAACAATAACCGTTCATGTTATTATAAAAAGGAGATAAGGTATGATGTAACTATGAACACGAGACCAATGGATCAGGATGTTAACAATTGTAGGACATTATTTGGCCTTCTGCAATGATAAAAACCCATACCGTATAGTTACCTATAAACGATCCTGTTATGACCATGATGACCAAGTGTAAATCAGTTCAAGAGAAAACCAATGGCCTGATTTATTCAAAAACAACAAAGGAAAACCAAATAGCATCCACTGAAACACAAGTTACAGACATGAGAGAGGTTCATAGGATCAGCCATGAACACATAAAAATCCTAACAAAAATAACGGTACTGAATTAAGGGTACTTGAAGTATTTGAAAGCTAGTTCAATGTCTATTACAAAAACGAAACAAATTTTGTGTTCTCAGACTAAAATATCAATCAGTACGTATCTAGTGTATGTATTGTATTGACGCCATAAACAATCTGAGAAATACATTGCATTGTGCAATGCCAAAATATAGGTTTCGACAAAACCAAAAGTTTTCAAAAATGTTTAGCCATACATATTTACTTGTAATCTAATGTATTGAATTCAGTTAAACCTTTTTCTTTTATTGACTAAGAGCACTTGGTCGTTATAGGGAGAAATTTTTCTAACTATTAAAAAAGGATAATTGATTCAGCATGTTCAATGTCTTAAAATGTCTCCTGATATTAAAGTAGATTAAATTGAATGAATGTGTTCGCTACAACTAGTTTAATAGATAAATTACGTTTCGCTAATTCATTTTCTTTAAAAGCTTCGGCTGTTGGCGTACTCAAATGTCATGTGTATGGACTAAATATGGTTATAGTGTCAACTTCAGCTTCCGATATGAACCAAATAAATTTCATAAGAGATCATTATATTCAGCGCTATGGCGTCATTTGATTAAAATCAGACATGTTTAGGTTCATGGCAGTTTAAAGACGTCATCGACACTCAACTTGATAATTAGTAAGACATTTCCGAGTTCATCTTTCCTATATATTGTACCTATTTACAAACTTGTGTTTATCATTAGAATACTTGAAAGACATCCCTTGAGAAACACACAGTCTTAAACAATAGACAGGTATTTTTACAATTTACCAAGCTTTGAATCATATCGAGTCTTAAAAATTGTGTAGAAACTGAAAGCTCTTCAAATATCAACTATTATAATGTATACTGATATTACCTGAAAACTCAAAACCTAATATATGTGGTAACTTGAACCCAACCTAAGTGTGGTATTCAATATGTGGGACAGATGGGACGAGAGTATTACAAAAGAAATCAAGAACATCTCTACCGCTTTCGTAGACCCCAAAAATTCAAAAGTTTAGTATATCAGCATTTAGATAAGCATAATCACAATCTTAAATAGATAAAATTCTAACCCCTCGAAACCGTTCAGAAACAACCAAGAGAATCACACAAGCAGTTTGAAAAATCACGCGAAGTTCGCGAATTGTTTTGGATAAAAGACTTCAAACAGCTTATCCTCTCGGTCTCAATGACAAAATATTAAGGCAAGGAACATATCTAAAACTTCTATCGATGTCATTAATATTGTTGATAAACGACTTAGAAATAATAGGTCTCATGGTAAACGCAAAACCGTAATCAACGTATTAAACATCGTATAAATTATACACTTGCTGATCTGTTATCTATAATAAAGAATAATGGTAGACATCAAGTATTATGCAGACTGGGTCAGATACCTATAAGTAAATTATATGCTATTTTTCTGAGTGTGATAAAATTTCTTTTTATCCGTTTTATGAATACACCCGTATTATTACAGCCTTTTGTCATCACAGGCTATTTCCTAGTATTGATAAACCTGAAAATCATAAACGACATTTTCTTAAATTAAAATATATAAATAGAGGTATTGAGTTTATTAATTTGTCTAGCATATTCAATGACTCTTCCGTATATAGCTTAATACCTCCATATTTTGATAATATAGAACAACCCATTATTTCGTATTCTTATAAAAACCGAGCAGAAATTTGATTTTTAATTATACGTCAATTACATCAGACGTCAATATAGAAAATAATGTTCCTTCCACTTGAAACTGCGAAACATCTAGTTTTAGATATGTTTCCTATGGTCATGTTATTACAGGAAACCTCAACATCGTCGAAGACCGTGAGGTCATAACTTTTCTAAAGAAAGGACCGAAATACCGTCCTCCATCTATAATAGATTGGAAACAGTGTCGTCAGGTCATTAAAGACGCTCTGTCTGCCTTCTGTAAAATTGGTGCAAACGTGAAAAATCGGATAAAAATCTTTAGACAATTATTTGAATAAAATTATGAATACTGTTAATATTCGAATATCTCATTTAGAAAACAATTCTGAAATTAATAATAGGATCCATGATATTCCCATTTCTAGAATAAAAATAAACTCAAGGTACTCGCAGAGCGGTTTGTGTTCGTACCGGCAGACAAGGCAGCTAATAATGTAGTGGTGGTGTGACGCATATACTACACGGAAGTTCTTCAAAACGAAATTATCAATTCCTCTACATTCAGGTCCGTTCGCACCACAGAGAGTCAAATCGTTAACAAGCATACCACTGCCACTACCCAACCTAAAGCATCTTCCGAACATTTGAAAGTCCCTACCATGTACTGGTTACCTAAATTACACAAAAACCATTTAAATTCCGTTTCATCTCCGCATCGAGTAAGTGTTCTACTACTAATCTATCAGTTATTCTAACTACCTCCCTTACTACTATCAAAGAACTGGTTATTAACTTTTGTAATAAAGCTTATGAAAATAATGGTATTAATTATTTTGGAGTGTTAAAAATTCTTTAGAGGTTTTAGATAAAATACATGCTTTTGATGGTCCTTATAATTCTGTTGACAGTTATGGTTTTCTACTCTGTACACTACACTTCCACACAATCTTATAAAGAAAAAGTTTTTGTATTTGATAAAATGGTCTTTCGAAAATCTCATTGTAATTTTATTTGCTGTAACTCGTTTAAAGCCTTTTCTGTAACGAAAAGGAAAGTATGCTAGATACACTTACTGGAAATGTGAGGATATGATTGAAGCTTTAAATTTTCTGCTAGATAACATATATGTACGTTTCGGCGATAAAGTGTATCGTCAGGTAGTAGGTATTCCTATGGGCACTAACTGTGCCCCTTTAATAGCAGATTTATTTCTATATTGCTATGAATCTCAGTTTATGACCAAACTCAGTAAAGACCCATCATTGTTATATTTAGTTGATACATTCAACAATACCTACCGTTATCTGGATGATATTTTTTGTTAAATAATCCAGAATTCTCATAAATATACTTCCGAAATTTATCCAAACGAACTTAGTTTAACTAAATCTAACATAAACAGCAGCAGTTGCCCTTTTCTAGATTTAGACATTTCAATTTCTAACGGGAAACTACATACTAAAATTTACGACAAAAGAGACGATTTTTCATTTCCTATTGTTAATTTTCCATTTTCAGACGGCGATGTGCCTTTGGCTCCATCATACGGTGTTTATATATCCCAACTCGTTCGGTATGCCCGTGTGTGTTCTGATGTCATAGATTTTAACGAACGTAATCAATGCATCACTGGGAAATTATTGTGTTTGGGATTTCGATACCATAAATTACTTGAAACTTTTACTAAATTCTTTCATAGATACAAAGATTTGATTAGTAAATTTGGCTGTACCTGTAGAAAACTTATTAAAAGTGGTATTTCACATCCTAAATTTTACGGTAATATTGTACTTAAAGCGAGGAAATCACTATGTGATTCGTGTAAACTCATCGAACCTTTAAACAAACTTATAAGTAAGGGTTATCGTACCAATATTGTAATTAGATCTCTGAATATAGTTTACATTGGCACTAATATCGATTTTGTCATTAGCAAATTAAAACATAACTAAATTGTATCTTCTTTTGAGGCGGGATGTTTAGAGACACACACGTTAATTCTTATCTCTAAAGTAGCTCCTCACTATCCTACTACCTGTCGATACATTTATTTTTGGCATTGCACAAGTCATGTCTTCTCTGACTGTTCATGACGTTAAAATACTAAATCCCTGGGATGTGTTTTAGTTGATTTTAGTCTCTGATGCATGATTTTTTATTATTAATTGTTATTGGCTTTTAACTAGCTGTCAGTAACTGCGAGTACTCTCAAATCGTACTTTCTTGTTAATTCGACCTGTTGATACTATTTTTAATACTTTTTTGTTATTTTATATTAATATGAATTTTTTCTGTATACCAGCTTTGATTATTTGGAATATCTACTAATTTTCACTTCTTCATACTACATTTGTATGAACATCAAGATTATTCTCCTTTAATCTGTACAGGAAGTTTTATTGTTGATATTCACCCTTATGTATCTAGTGTTAAATTAGGTATTTATATGACAGACCTTTCTTGGTATTCCTAATTATTGGAAGATTTTATATAGACAGAAGTAGTATACCTAAAACGACAAAGTTATTTTTCATTTACCTGTATATATTAGAAAAACCGTTTTTTCAAAAGTGATTATTTTCTAAGGGTTAAATATTTCGCGGTGGTGTCTTGCCGTGGCTTTGTTTGGACTTGTTTGTTTGCTTTTGGCCTTGAATGTTTGTCCCTAATATTTTATTAACTATGTATTTACTTTCAGGTATCACAGATCGAATTTATTCGTTCATAGTGTGTTAATTTACGTTTTTGATTGAGTTAAGCCTTCCAATTGATATTTTATCGTGTGTTTTCTAATGTTATACTATCACAAACAGGGAGAAGGTTTGGTACCATTAAAACGTTCAATCCCGCTGCAAATGTTTGCACCTGTCCTAAGTCAGGAATCTGATGTACAGTAGTTGTCGTTTGTTTATGTAATTTATACGTGTTTCTTGTTTCTCGTTTTTATATAGACTAGACCGTTGTTTTTCCGTCTGAATGGTTTTACACTAGTAATTTTGGGGCCCTTTATAGCTTGTTGTTCGGTGTGAGCCAAGGCTCCGTGTTCAAGGCCGTACATAGACCTATAATGGTTTACTTTTATAAATTGTTATTTGGATGGAGAGTTGTCTCATTGGCACTCACACCACATCTTCCTATATCTACTTTGTGTTTTATCTGTAGTCAACATGTATTACCGTATGGTACAATTTGGGTAAAAATCAATGTCAAAGATCAAGAACGAACAATGCCAAATTGTTCAAGAATTAAGCTATATGAACGTCTCTGGTGCTTATATGATAAAACTTTTCTAAATGAATCTCACATGTCTGATAAAAGTTCCAAGTTGGTTGACCGTTATGGAATATCTGTTTTACAGATGACATCGCATACTGTTCCAATTGTCGGTTACCACAATCCCGTTTATTTCCTTGAATTTTACCTACCGAATGAGATTTATCACCGGCTTTGTACAGTTATTGCACTCGTTCCGTTGGTTGATAATGTTTGATTTTGTCAGTTTCTAATCTTAAGATCTAAGTGTGCTGAGTTAACCAATGTATGACGTTCAAGATTTTTTGTTTGATTTACCAAATCTGTTGTTGAAATATGGTACTTTTGCAATGTCCTTTGGTCAATATTACAGAGATATTATATAAACACGATGTCACATGATAAACTAACTCTTTATCTTTTCTGTAACCCTTTTCGTCATTTTCCTTCAGACCATCAAGTTCGGAAGTAAAGGTCTGGTGGATCGAAAAGTGTTCTCTTCTTCTTGCAGCGTTAACCCACTCATTGTTCCCTTCTATAATTCTGTTTCGCACCTTTATCAAAAGGATGCATCTTTGAGCAAAGATTTTTCGTAGGGGAACAGTTTTTGTTAGTTTTGTACCATGATTGATGACACAGGTGTAAATTGAGTTCTCAATTTTACAGTTGAAATTTCGAAGATTGTTTAACTGTGTTTTGTAAAGGGGTCGCTGAAATAGCTGCTAGTAGTGGCAACTTTACAACAGAAACAATTCATTTTCTCACATTGTTTGTAGCAACAAGGGGATGGCATAGGTTACTTACTTAGTCACAGATGTGTTTTGACTTTCTGCAAGAGATGACTGGTGGTGAGGAAATTACTTTTTTTTCCAAATTGGAGTCATTCCCCATAGTTTCCCAATGCTTTTCTGACAATGAAAGACACATTTTTTTAAATTAGAATGGTAAGTGAGTACAAGAGGTGTACTGTTGGCTTCATGATTCTAATCTCTGTACTTCAGAAGTCTTTTGCGGACAATTTTGCTTGCTTTTTCACAGCTGCTCTCTTCAAAGTTCACCTGAAGTTGAACTTCATTGCAATCATATATATCCTGATTTAACATGAATCACCTTTCAATATGCAAATTTTAAAATAATGTATGTGTGACAAAAGTCAGCAAGTAACCTATTTCTAAAATAATATTCAAGTAGTCTGAATACTTTGAAAGCGTATACTACATGTACTTTGTCGCATATCTTCCTTTATTTTTATTTTCAAAATCAAGGTGAAGTAAATGTTGGCAAGAAAGAATCCAAATATATTTGTTCCTTCAGTAAAAGCTTAATAAATGCACATATATTTGTTAGTCAAAGAAAGCAACGACAAAAGCCGCATGTTTTGTCTGAATAGAACTTCTATTACAAAATGTTATCAATTCTAATTGGTTGAATCTGTGGTTTGACACCTATAAATACATTGTGTCTTTACAAATACTATTACTTTCACATTTAGAAGGTCGAACTATACTTAGAAAAATTGAGAACTGCTAGAATTGTAACTGCAACATGTCAATTATCTGTTACTAGAAAATAACGATGTGTATAGTGTCAAACTTAGGACAAGCACAAAGAACATTACCGTGTCTACTGTCATAGTTATAAACTTCATTTTCAGTCGTCAATAAAATTGAGAATGGAAATGGGGAATGTCAAAGAGACAACAACCCGACCATAGAACAGACAACAGCAGAAGGTCACCAACAGGTCTTCAATGCAGCGAGAAATTGCCGCACCCGGAGGCGTCCTTCAGCTGGCCCCTAAACAAATGTATATACTAGTTCAGTGATAATGAACGCCATACTAAACTCAAATTGTACAAAAGAAACTAAAATTAAAAATATACAAGACTAACAAAGGCTAGAGGCTCCTGACTTGGGACAGGCGCAAAATGCGGCGGGTTAAACATGTTTATGAGATCTCAACCTCCCCTATACCTCTAGCCAATGTAGAAAAGTAAACGCATAACAATACGCACATTAAAATTCAGTTCAATAGAAGTCATATAACAACAGACTACTAGCAGTTAACTGACATGCCAGCTCCAGACTTCAAATAAACTGATTGAAAGATTATGTCTTCATCATATGAATATCAGGCACAATCCTTCCCGTTAGGGTTTAGTATCATACCATCATAACATATATGAGAAGAACATAACCCGTGTCATGCCAACAACTGGTTTTATATAAATGTGTTTAGTTCCGATGCAAAGACCCTATAAGTGAATCAATATTCAAAATATGCAATCTTTAATGACCTGACAACAGTATCGTAACTATATCCCTTGTTAATAAGTCTATTTAAAGGTTTTGTTAGCTTCTGAGGTGAATACTTCAGTCCTTATACCGATGATAAAATTTAGTAAATGTTTTGACTAGTTTGTGATATCGAAAACCCTGGTGTAATAATTTTCAGTAATACATAAATTTCTCACGTTAAAATCTAAAACATTGTTACATACACGAGCGAATCGTACAAGTTGAGATATATAACACCGTAAGATGGTGACAAGGGAACGTCAATATGATATAGATATCAAGATCGAGGAAAGGGCAGTGGTCATTTATGCATTTATAAAATGGACAATGAACTATATATTCACATTCTGACTTTTAAATGCCCATTTAATTAGGAATGTGAGGCAATGTGGTATATAGGTTAGAAAAATCAAAACTTTGCAGTTAAAGTAAAACCTTTCGACGAGAATGTTCATTACTGAATTTTCTAGTTTGTATTCGGAATTACTGCAATTAAAAGATATTAACATCTTTACACAATTGGCTATAAAATTTTGCAATATTTACAAAATCAAAACCTTTATTGACATACTTTAATTATTTTGGGAAACAGTTTAGAATAACAATATGCCATTAAAACTTTTCAATAGCTTTGTTAACAGATTATGTCTGCCGTTGTTTTTGAAATAGAAAATAGGTCTTGATTTACGACCATGAGAATCATTTATTTATCTCTTTGAATGAGATTTTAAAGGTTGAATATTTAAGGTGTTGATAAATATCCCTACACGCTAATAAAGTTTAAAGGAATATAATCCCTTTCGTACAACATGATAAAAGAGAGATAATCAAATTTATTTACTGTAATGTACTAATAGAATAGTGGAAAAGTCACAATTCTAATTTTGTAGGTAGGGGGTTATATAGTTGGAGGGGATTTCGTTAATCTTATATTAAAAGAAAGGCCTTCATTTTATAAATATTTTGTTATGAAATTACAACATGTACAAATGAAATAAAGAAACGTCGAACAATTTGTTTTCAGTTCTCACACAATTCTGGAATTTTATTAATTTTTTTGGTTGAATGGTTGGTGGGAGATGGGGTTGGTGAGTGTTTTAATTGATATGAATAGAAAGGCTTTTCTGATTTTTAAATGATTTTGTTATGAAATAACAAATAAAATGATAAGAAAAGTCAAAAGATTTGTTCTTTATCAGGATGTTACAAAACGTGTTAAAATATCAAAGTTTCTACCAATTAAAAGTAGTAATTTGGTGTTTATAAGTTCTTTTAAACTTTTTAACATGTTTAGAAGTTGTGGTTCATCAACCTTATGTTGATTACTCACATTTTGTTTGAAACAAACAGCTAGAAAGCACTCTTTTTGCAGATGGTGCTATTTTGGGAAAGTGTTTGAGGTATCGTGATTACCTATTAAATTAGCATAAATAGTGATTGTAGTAAACTGGTGATGTTAATATGGTTCTTTCTACTAACTAATGAATTTTATGTGCTTGTGTAACAGTTTAATCACAAGCAAATATCGCCATCTGTGAAACAGATATTCCATAACTGTCAAATAACTCGTGATGGCGTCCATGAAATTTTCAAAGGGGGATTCGGCTTGAGCGTTCCTGATGAAGGTATACCAAGAAAAGCACTTATGATGCATGCAATTTATAAGGTTTTCATTGTTTACCAGTTTGGTTGATACTCCATATACTGGCGCTACTAAAATGATGCTACAAAGAGATGGAAGGTTCATAAATTGGAAGCTCATATCATTTCTTTTGTCGTAAAGTTTTGTTCGTTACTGACACTTTTTGTAAATTTGTAGATGTAAGTCAAGATGTGACGTAGATGTATCTGTATTTATGATATCCTTTATTTCAAGTGGATTGGGAAAGAATGCGTTTACCATGCTTAGACTTTAACTTTGCATTATCTAGTGAGATGAGATCATCTATATAGCGTAACATATTTAAGGATAATGCTATCTTCTCATTCTTCCTAAGAAGCTCATGTCTGTCTCATATGAATAAAGGAACAAGTCAACATGTAGAGGAGCACAGATGGTTCTGATAGGAATTTCGATTGTTTATCGAAAATCACGTCCTCCAAACGTTACAAACATGTTATCAATCAAGAAATCAAGCATATTGACAATATTTTGGATTTAATAATTATTTATCCCTCTCTGGTGGTTTATGTATCTACGTTGTTTATTTTTTTTATGAAACAGAAAAGAACAAATTCCTTCAATGTGTCTTAAAGCTTTACATGATCCAAACTTGTGTAAAGGATTACACAAACTCTAACAGAACTTTTGTTTTGTTAATATCTATGTCTGATGTTGAGTTTACGTGAATTGTCTTTACCGGTAATTAATTTATCAAGCAGTTCATCTTATGTGGTTTACACACAAAGACAATTTTTTGGGGCCTTTATCTGCAGGGACAACAACATATGTATCATGAAGGTAGGACAGGTGCTTAGCAACATTTGGGTCTTTGAATATAGGTGTAGATATCGTGCTTATAGACTATCAGTTTTTTTTAGTTATTATTTGTATCCACGAACTCACTACCTTAACCATTTCGGAAAGAGTACCTACGTTTATTTTTTCGCGTGTATCCTTGCATAATTCCTGACTGAATCCATTAGTTTTTCAAAAGTTGATTTTCCAAGTGATGAATTTAGGCTCATGATATGTCGGGTCTTTGAATAACACGTTTAGCAGAGAAGTGTTATTGACAGTGTACAAGTCGCCAGTGATTACGTGGCCACCCGAATTATGTTTGAATAGAGAACTAGCACATATGCAATCTGCATGTTCAGACTTGAAGTATTTTATCTTGCATCACATGCTTGTAATTAAAACTTTTAATCCTAATTGTCTCGGTGTAGATTTACGAGATGCTAGGTATAGACTGATCTTAAAAGAAGGAATGAATTTGCGATTGAACTGTAAAACTCTCTCAACAGTGGTGTCGTTTTGATGGTATACGGGATGTATAAATACATAATAACTTGATGTCGGTATTAAAAAATTACAACCAATACTGCGTGTAGAACATCTATGCATCTATGCTGTCAGCAAAAAGAAGTACACATTTTAAGATCTGTAGATGATCTGTAGGGAGGCATATATCTGCTAATATCCATGATAAAAACTAGTGGAGTAGATTCTGCTTTCCTTCCGGAGCTCATGAGATCACACACCGAATTTAAGTGTTGTTCAGGATTTAGTTTTCAATGTAGTGTTTTGTGACTTGAACGTATTTTCGTCGCATTCGTTTTTGTTATGGCTCTAAGAAACTATCGGTCACCATATGGCCTTCAACAATGAGCAAATACCTTTCACTGATCATGACAAAGTGTGAAACAATCCAAACGAAAAATCAAAGGCCAGAGTTATGGTAAAATGTAGAAGATGCTTTTGCAAATACAAACAATAAAAAATCAATGTTAATTAGCTTTTGTGCGGTTGGAGTTGCTGTATCATTGAAATATATATACCACATTTCCCTTTTATCATAATACAATGTCTCTCTCTTCCGATCGCTTGATATTAAATGAATAAAATGTTTTGATTTTACTATCGAATCGTAATAAAGTATTATTAAACTCAATGAGACAAACAACAGTACATTATATGAATGCTTCTTGTTAATAAGATTACATTAAAACAATTCAACACAGCAAAAATACAAAGTCTATATAGTGTATAGATATACTATCTATTTAAAATCTAATTAATATTATATCTATCAAACACCTATCTTATCTAGTACTGTTTTTGTTTGTAATGTTCTACTTGACTTATTGTTACGTGGGTTACTGAGGTGTAATTGTGCACACAAAACACTTACACTCTCCTTCCTGTCCAGTTGTTGTAACATCTATGCATTAAGAACATAAAATCAATGCTACCCTCGTATTTAAGGTCAATTTGTTAGGCCCCGAGGGCATAAATACAGGTTTGACTGTATATTATAGATAATCATAAATGTATGAAACTAACTACAAAAGAATTCTCAATATCCGTTCTCCTAATTGAACAACAAATGAGTAGTGTGTCATTGATGATTAAAGGCATATATTCTTATAAAAAATGTTTGCCAAAAAGAGACAAGGTTTCCTCAAATATTAAAAGTTAAAGCTTACTATTAATAACAGGGTGTTTTTGTCTTTATAAAAAATGTGAAAGATGTAAAATTTTTTTTTGCATGATTTAAAAAAAAAACAGAAACCCAAACATACTTTTACCGAAAAGTACAGTGATAGTTTTGGTTAATTTGAAAATAAGATAATTTTTTTCCGATTGTTTATTATTCATAACCATGACATTTGTGAGTGCGTCAGAACTCACATAGCAGGTGATACTTGTATAACAGGTGACCTTACCGTGTTTCAGCGCCCAATCTCACTCCATTTTGAGTTCGTGCGATTCCGTTTGGCTTTTTTTTCGTCTTGCTTTGTATATTCAAAATTGATTACAATTTCTGTAAATTGTTGCTTACTCTTTTTTATAATCTGTATACTAAATACTATTTAACGTCTCTAACACTAATGATAAGTGAAATACATACTTTGTTATAAACGATATATATGATGTTACAGGTGTAATCATCAGAAACATAACAACACAATGTACTGCAATTTTTGAAGACTTTTTGAATCATCGCTCTATTTAAATGAAATCAACCATTTTATTTTTTAAACGTCATCGCTCGCCCCACAATTCATTGAAAATGAAAATTTGTTGGTGCTTTATTCTAGACATGGCCGAACAAGAATGTATGAAAGGAAAAGCTATATTGCTAAAAAGGCATCATACAGTCAGCAAATTTTATCGTGTTACTTAAGGTAAAATCCCCAACAATTAATCGAAGGACGACGAACGGGTTATAGATATAGATATAGAAGCATGTCAACAAAATGTATTATAAATCGGGATTATTTTCAAAATTTAAGATACAACTTGATGGAATCATTTCAAAGTGTCAGCATCTGCACAACCAAAATATTTCAAGAGTAACCAATGTAATCCCAGTGCTTCATGATTCTTCAATATCAAAATCTACGGTTCCATTTTCACATTGTCTTGTGGTTATGAGGTAGCTAAATTTGATTTTCATATTTGTATAGCGATAGTCTTCTTATCCGGAAATTAAACATTTGTCCTAGTCTAGTTGCATGTTTTTGATATAATCCTTCATAAAATTTACGGAACTCTTCTTACTGAAACAGATGCTCATTTCGACAATTTATTTCTTTTCAACGATGCTCGAAGCCAATATATTTGAAATTTCATATTTTAATACAAAATGAAGATCTGATTAAATAAAAAAGGACTAAGAGTAAAGTCAAACCCGGAGAAGAAACAGAGATAATCAAGAGGCATACATAATTAAAGTATCATCTATAGCAGAGAGTACGGCAAGCGATAATTACACTTTTGATCGACAAAGCGTATGCAAATAATCAATAAATTAACCCAATAAACATATTTCTCTCCTCAGGAATATGAAGCCAGGATTTCCAGCTTTTTCTTTTCGAGAAAATATGCCTGGAACTTTTTTTTATATATTTCTTTATTCACTGATGATTTCATTTAAAGGATGTGTCTATAAATTTAAAAATATGATCTTCGCTCCTTGTCATGTTGTTCATAAACAATCGTTTGATCTACAAATGAATGAAGTTTTTTTTTATTTAAAAAGATTAAGATATTTTAGAATATATTATTTTGAGAGAACAAACAAAGATACTCAAGTAGTTTACATTTAACAAAATAAGTTGTTAATTTCCTCTTGAAATAAGCAGCTTAAAAATTATTAAAATTTTCACGAATATCATCGATATTTTACTAGAATGCTTATATTAGTTTTTAAAATTACTGTTTATTCAATGTTGAATCATTCGAAACACTTAGGTTAATTTTTATCCTCAGGCATGGATTGTCTTCGCAGTATTTGGCAAAACTTTTCGGAATTTTCGGTTTTTATGCTCTTCAACTTCGTATATGATTTAACTTTCCAGTGGTTTTAATATGAGCGCCAATGAGGAGTCTCATGTAGACGAAATGTGCGTCTGGCAAACCTTGTATCTCTGATGAGTTTTTATATGAGATTTTTTATGGTGCTATACCACACATGGTATTTTCGGAAATGTATTATTTTTACTTATGATAAATGCCAACAGACTTCTTGAATATTTCTGCGTTTTCTAAAATGTCATTCATTTTATTCCTGTACGTTTAAACTGTGTTCAACCTAGTTGCTTCTTATTACGAATGTAGAAACATTATACACAATAAAATCTACAGATGATAACAATAGACGACAACAAAGCATATTACACATTCAATACTCCAATATTGATTTTGTCCACCAATGAAAAACACTAAACGTTTTCCCGTACTTTTTACTTACTGCCCTACCGGATGAATGTTGTGCGAACTTCATTAGGTATTCGAAATGAAGTAAGAGGGTTTTCATTTCATTTTTCATTCGTTAATTTATAGACTATTTTTCTCATTTCTTTATTTTGTTGGACCATTAGTCTCTATTCTTTATATTTTAGCACCCAATTATTCTCTATTTGTGTGGCCCTTTATTCAGCACTTTTTGTCAATTATTCTTTTTTCTATAAACCCCATCCAGACCCTCCATTCTTTGGTACGAAATTGGTATAAAGTATTGAAGGGTATAATAGTCATTGTACATATATAATGTACAATGATGATAACAACATCTTGAGAATTTGTTAATGATCCCTGATTAAATATTGTCTTTGTTCTCGACCAAGTGGCACTCAAAGATAAGAATCCTTAGCAGGCGGCGTCACAAATTTATATTTGTCAGTATGTTCATCCGGAGAATGATTTGTTGAGCGGAGCCGAGTCTCAGAATTGAGTTCCGTGTGAGATGTTGGACATGTTGATGTACGGGCAGCTGTTGTTGGTGATTTACATAATCTACCACTAAATGCCAGAAATATGAACGGGTTGGCACAGCTATTTAATCCTGTTAGTAACAGTATAATGGCCATGGCGGCTCCTGTAACGATAAAACATACAACATTTTGAAAGTAATTGTAAATTAGTCACATGCAAAATTAGATGATTTTCCTGTACTAGTTTTGTATTGTACACAAATGGATGTTCTTGTATGGAGATTTTGTAAATCAATTGTTTAAGAAAAAATCGTGTTTAAACACACCCCATTTGCATTTGCCTGTTCCTCATCATAAACCTCTTTTAGTAGTTGAAACATGTAACATTTCACTTTATGTTTTTTTTTCTTCATTATTTGAATCATTGAAATTTCATCACGTTAATTGCAGATATATTGTTTCTTCTGTAAACTTTATTTACCTCTCTTTTTTAGACTCTATAAAAATTCTGTTATGATATATATTTAGGACAGGTGTCCCGAAATGTGTAATGTCTCAAGTTTTTATTTCAGAATTTTGCGATTCCAAACACTTTGACAAACAAAAGATTGTAACTGTAATGTTACAGCATATTTTTCAACTTACTTTTAAATTACAACAGAATTCGGAACATAATATGAAAAATGAAATATTTCTTCAAACAGGTTTTTCAAGATATCTTCTAAAAGCTATGAGAACAACTCCTGTTTAACGGTTCAACCAAAGAGGACGTAAGAACATCGTCAAAGAATATGTATACATAGCAACAGTAAGTAAATATCCAGAAAATGAGCAGCATTTAATCGAACATGTTTCATCGAAATTTTATAAGATGAGTGCTCATATAATGAGAATTATAAAAGTCAAATACTTATAACATTATAACAAATAAAAATAATTCATGTGACCCAAGTTAAACATTTTAATGAGAGAGGAAAAAAAACGAACATATTCAAAGTATATATCAAATACTAAGGAAATGTCCAGAAAAATTAGAAACATTTTATCGAAACTGTTCCATGGATATCCATGAGATGAACGTACATGTTATGAAATTGATTGACGTAGAATGCTTGTTACATAACAAGACATAAAAACAATACAAGATTAAAGTAACTGTTTTATTGATATGAAGTGGAGACTTCCAGTCGAGTTTCACAAGTACTGTATTAAACCTCTGATTGCTTCATAGAATCTCATGCTGCTTAATAAATATGCAACCATTTTAGATGCTCATTATGTTCTCTTTAATAGCAACACTTTGTAATGCTTGTGATATATCTGATCGACGAACAGTGGTTTATAATAATATTATTGAGTATCCTATAGAAATGCAACGTACATAATTACATTTACAACAAAAAGAAGGATTTGGAGGGTCGTTATCTTGATGGAAACATTTTGCTTTGAATGACTATGTAGATGAGAGGCAAAACACTTAGTTAACATACTTAACATTTGGGTATTTAAAAAATCCAAATTATGCAGACAGAGTTTATCTTTGAGATTAGGTTCAAACAGAACGAAAAAGGAGAATTTAACAAAATAAGTTACTTAATGCATGATTTCAAAGTAACTAATTATTATGCATTTTCAGATTGTTAACGAATTAAAAGGAATAAAAGCTAAGCAAAAATATAATCATTCAATGCTGATTGCATTGCGTACAACGCAATTGTGTTTTAGAATGAATTCTAGCAGTCAAACTGGAATAAAAAGAGAGGCGGCGGAACATACCAAAGGGATATTCAAACTCTTATGTCCATGACAAAGTGACAATGCCATGGCAGAAAACGAAAATGATCAAAAGACAAATAACGGTTTACAAAACATAACATAAAAACTAAAGACTTAGACACGAACTCCACCAAAAATCAGGGTATCTCAAGTGCTCCGGAAGGGACAATGAAAAGTGTGGAAGTCAAATACACACCTAACTTAATTGGAAAAAAATAAATTTTATTAAAACTCCTTTTACTTAATATTTAAATATGTTTTGATTTTTTTTACCTTTAAATACCAACATTAAGCCGATATTTATAAAGGATCTAATTTGGAATAATCTGTATGGCATTCTTAGGTCATCCTTCGTTAAAAAATAATTCGCATTATTTGGGGTGTTGAATTTTCAATTATCAAACGAAGGGTTAATATTTTACTTTTAGCTGAGTAATGAACTTTTTATCCCCTGTGTATATATACTGTTTATATTTTAAACCTCTATATTTTACCTAGTTTCATCTTTTACCATTTACGCTTTAATGTTAAAACTGTACAAAATTTCTTCAGTAGACCCAGGGTGTTTCCTCCAGCAAATTTGATTCCAGTATTAAGTAGTTGATAATTTTATTGTTTTTGCTGTGTTTTACTATTTCTACATAACTTTGCATTTGCAATTAGGCCGATATCCAGTTGAAAGCAGACAAAAGAAATGAAACTCGTTATTAGAAGGTAACAATGGTCATGTTGTTATATTTGTACTTTTTACATCTGTTTCTATTGGCTATCAGACAATAGTTTTAAGTTAAAAAAAGGCATTAAAAGTACACTAAAAGATGCTTCATAGCTAGTAGATACATTTGTCTTTTAAAATACAACTGTCATGTAAGGATCGGTTTTCAAGGGCTAAATTGACAGCGCGTAATCCCTACAATGGTGTCCATTATCACGATTAAAAAATTAAAGTGGCGTAATGGGGAGATAATTTTGACGAAGTAGAATACTAACTGCACTGCATCAACTTTAAAACAGTTACATAAATATTTAATCATTTACTCTATTCATAGTTTCAATAAACCATCGCGATTGTTTTGTTCTTAACAAATGCCTAAAACAATTGTAATGTTATTTTGCAAACGTAATATTAAGGAATCAACAGTTACAACGCAAAAGTAAAATATACACAAATAATTTTATTAGATACAAAGCGAATCATTTGTCTGTTATTCCCAATTAGCTACCACGCAAGGAACCTCAGACTTAAAATAAACCTACATGATCTCATCACTATCTATAAATTCCAATACATTTAACAACCTTAACTGACTTTTACAGCTGTCAGTTAAAACCATACAGACATTTTTATCCTTCTCAATCATTGTATAGTTTTATATGCTAGGTCTTTAATTCTATAGTTTTTCAATCCTTAAAAAGACTGATCCGTCTCATATCGGTTTTACGCTTTTTTGCTTTTAATGGGCATGATAGGACAAACGATGAGACTAAATAAATGTCAACAAAGTATCACTACGTTATATCTAAATATGTTCTTAATCAATAAAATTTATGAAGAATCATTACAAATAAGAGACATCGGGAATGATTGCTTACCACTTAAATATGTGAACGTAATAACTTCATGCATTTACTGTGCGCCACGATATGGAAACTTGTTTTTGTACTCCTATGAAGCAGAACGCATAGTACTTACAGTTATCCACGTGTCTCGTACTTAAGAGTTTTGCTTTGACGACTTTTAATAATTTAAGTTCATTTCTTAATTAAACCCTATTATGTGTGGACTTTTATACATTTTTACACACTACTATTCAATTAGTTCTATAAAAGTTAATGATTTTAAAAGTTAATGAAAATTAATACAAAATCGTACGAACTTACACATGTTACGGAAGTAGGAATATGCTTCAGAAATGTGTCCTTTATTGGTCAATAAAGCATAATCGATCTAGTTTTCTAGTAAAACATATTATTAATGAAAGAAAAATAGTTTAAATCCATTTCTCGTTTTATACTTTTCATATTTTACGAATATGCAGTGAAACAGATGAAATTGGCATTAACTTCAAACTAGCAATGTTTTATTTTTCTTAGGAATTCCATTAAATGGTCGATAGTATTCAATTTAAAACAAATAATGATCTTTTCTTGTTGCTAAAATATCAATGATATTACAAAAATAGAAAAAAAAGCAAAACTGAAACAAGAGATTCGAACTATGTCTACATGTGTTACTCGCAACGTTAACACCTCAACTCATCCTAACCTTGCGGCTACCAACCCACCCTATATCAAAAAGCTTAAATACCAAACTCCATGGTAAATCCAAAAGTCCATAAAACCTGACAAAATTAAACACTATAATATATCAACCAATGGAAAACAACTTATATATTCCTGACTCAGTGCATGCATTTTTCGAAGAACATGGTAGGTTAAACCTGGTTTTACACCTTGATAAACCTCCCACTTGTATGACAGTTGCCCAAACGTCGTTTTTGTATCGTATCATTTTGATATATGTAAAATCGACATTTGAATACCATCCGATTGTTAGTTTTACTTCAAGAAAGGAGTTCGAACCCCAGTCACGGCAAATTTACATTTGCAAAAGTCGAAATTCAAAAAGTTCCAGTTGTAAACAGAAATAAATAAAATAACCACTTCAAACTTAATAAAATTAAATACAGAAAGGGAGCAATCGAATATAATTTGATGACTTTATTTTAGTGACAGATTAAATAAGCGTTAATTCTATAAAGGGTAAAATCACGGTAAATGAACAGGCTGATTTCACAGCAGTGGATTGATTGTTTTATAACAAAGGTATAGTTCGTTTGATCAAAGGTTTTTCATTGGTCAAAATTCAATTATGAGGTAAAATGTTCTTGCTTTCCATTGAATTTGCTTTTGTGCCGTTAAGAAAAAAAGAATTCATGCATGAACATAAAAATAACATTGTTTTGAAAATCGTTCGAAAAGAAATGATAAAGTTTGTTTAAATGTTGTCTAAAATTCATTATTGAGATTCAACAACCGAATTTTGTGTAATACGACATTTCTCTCGTAACGGTTAAAATCTAATTATTTAAAACGCTCGAATGGCCTTGCGTTTTAAACCTAAGATTTTTAACGTTCTCGAGTGGAGTATCACACTTGATGATGTAGTGGTAGAATGTATATTATTCGCCCTGCTTTGTGGTATTGGTTCAAATAAAGGAGATATTCCTATCTTTTATTCTAAAGGTGGAGAGCTAAACAGCTTTAATTTACATATAGTATACACATTAAAACGAAATAACTACACGTGGAAACATACAAAACATGAAAAGAACACTTTATAAATGTCATGCGCTTCGCTTTTGTGGATTTACCTTCATCATGAACGCTCAAAGCCGAATATTTGACAGAGATATCTGACAACTCTCACATTATTAAAACTTTAAAGAGATTTCTTACATAAAATCAAAATGTATTCAACTTAAAAAAACCAACATTCCCAAAACAAATTTCAAATGAGATTATTAATATCAGATCATTTGAGAGAAAAACCTTAGAATTCGTCAAATTTTACATCTGTTAGAAAACTGAAATCTTTTGCAATATCGATATCATAATATTATCATTGCAATACAAATGTGCTGCAAATCACGCTCATTCTATTGCCGAGGACGTAGAGTCCACCGCCAGCACTGGCATATGTCCAAGACATGTATAAGGAATACATAAACAAAAACAATTGAAATTTGATGCAGCGTTTGCTCATTTGAAAAATAAAATTATAATTGACAGTGTTGCTCAAAATCGGTCAATGTAAATCCAAAAGGAGTGGTTCGACACCCGCTTACATGTTTAACCCCGCCATATTTTGTATGTGCCTGTCCCAAATCAAGAGTAATTCAGTGGTTGTCGTTTGTTGCTGTATATCATATTTGTTTTTCGTTTATTGATTTTGTTCATAAATCAGGCCGTTAGTTTCTCGTTTTAATTGTTTAATATTTGTAATGCCGGAGACTTTTATACTTTCCTATGCGGTATCTGTTTTGCTCATTGATGAAGGCCGCACGGTGACATAAAGTAGCTTACTTCTACGTCGTTTGGTCTCTGGTGGAGAGTTGTCTCATTGGCAATCATACCACTTCTCCATATTTTGTTATTATGTAAGTCTCAACATTTTACAAACATCAATAGGGTTGAATCTAAATTGTTAACATAATACTAAGTGGCGAAACATTTAAGTTGTATGAGTTTAATTCTTCTCACGGGAATTTAATTTGTACTTATACATGCTTTAACATTTAAATTATCGTTAAAGTTATCGTACATGTGCAAGAGGGGAAAAATATTAATGGATTTTGAAATATTTCCCACAGTGTCTATTTTTTGCACCTTTTATAAATGAATCTATGTATGCCATTAAAAGCATCTGATAAATATGCATAAAGTACATTATTTTCATTCGACATTCTTGGAATTTTCAAAAAATGGGAAGTGAAGATATGAAACAACTATCGTGAACCGTTGGCACCTGCGTTAGTTTAAGATATATAAATGTTTAAATTGACTTTAGATCAACATTCTGAATCAATCAAAGTTAGCTATACCAATTTAATAAATACATTAAGGTGACAGTAGCTTACTTTTTCTGTCATTTTGAAATGAATCAAAATACTTATTAATTTAAAGGGGCATACCAAATTTGCCACCATAGAAAATCATACAACTGACAAATTTTGAATTACTTGTAGGATAGAATAACATTTTACATAGATAAAGGATACTACAGATACAGTTAAGTCGGCCTCATATCTTGACTTACATCTAGAAATTGACAATGAGGGTCGGTTGAAAACAAAACTTTACGACAAAAGAGATGATTTCAGCTTCCCAATTGTGAACTTTCCATTTCTATGTAGCAACATTCCAGCAGCGCCTGCATACGGAGTATATATCTCCCAATTGATACGATATTCCCGGGCTTGTGTTTCCTATCATGATTTCCTTGATAGAGGATTGCTGCTCACAAGGAAGCTATTAAACCAAGAGTTCCAAATGGTGAAGTTGAAATCATCCCTTCGTAAATTTTACGGACGCCATCACGAGTTGGTTGACCGTTATGGAATAACCGTTTCACAGATGATATCGGATATGTTCCTTATGTCGTAACTACAATACCCTTCCCTTTTCACGAATGTGACTTACCGAATTAGACTATTTACCGGATTTGTAATAACATAAGCAACACGACGGGTGCCACATGTGGAGCAGGATCTGCTTACCCTTCCGGAGCACCTGAGATCACCCCCAGTTTTTGGTGGGGTTCGTGTTGCTTAGTCTTTAGTTTTCTATGTTGTGTCATCTGTACTATTATTTGTCTGTTTGTCTTTTTATTTTTGGCCATGGCGTTGTCAGTTTGTTTTCGATCTATGAGTTTGACTGTCCCTCTGGTATCTTTCGTCCCTCTTTTACAGGCAATGTCACCATTTTTTTCGGTATAAATATGAAAATTAGGAGATTTGGTATGATTGCCAATGAGACAACTATCCATCAAAGTTAAAATGAGGTGGATGTCAGCAATTATAGGAAACCGTACGGCCTTCAACAATGAGAAAAAAACCTATACCGTATAGTCAGCTATAAAAGGTCCAGACATGAACAAAAAGCATTGATGTAGCTTTATTAGTAACACTGCAAAAACAAAGATATAAGAAATCGATTTTATTTTACAGTTTTGCACTTTTGAAAGAAAGGGAAAAAATGAAATAGTAATTGGGTTTTTTGTATGTTTTGTTATCTTGTATCTTTGTATACAATTTAATTCATAAGATATTTTGGTTACTTTTTAGTAATCGATTGTAATAAAAGAACAAGGGTGCACCGTACTTCCGGATCTGTTTATTGTCACCGTATTTGTTAAGGTCATTATTATGCACTTTTTGTAAGGCATTTTGTAATCAACTATTTGTTTAGCTTTGTCATGGGTTTGGTTTTTTATTCATTTTTTTGGAGAGTTATTCGGTCAAACCATATGTTGTTCTTGTTATTTTTATTTACACCTAAGAATTATGGCGATTTAAAAGCCTGTCCATTATAGAACAATGAATGATAGTCCAAAAATTATGAATTGTTTGTGCAATTGTGTTGTAAGTTTTCTGCGTCATTGACACTAAATTGAGTCTCTTGTTATTAAAAATATACTGGCCGCTTCCATCATAGTGATTAGGGTATAAATCTCTAGACATTCAGAAACACTTATTATAAGCTTCGTCGGTAGCGATGCAATTCTTCATTCTGACAATACTTTTAAAAAGATATGTTACAAAATTGCAAATATGATGACTACAATTCCATTATCTGTTTTCAAGACAGCTACAATATGCGTCTGTGATAATATTCAAATACAAGCATCCTTGAAAATTCTTCTCCATGATCAATGAAAAACGCATTTAGTGAGCAAGTTGTTATATCAATCACAACGGTCGTACCATTTAATCTGTCAACTTTACGTCCTATCGGAAATCTTCATCTTGTATGCGTTTGATAAACACATAACAACACTAAGATCAGCCAAATCAATTAATTGAAACGTATTAACTCTCTAAAAAGAAGATCGTAAAATAGAAACTGAAAGTGATTTTCAATAAAGACGCATAAAAGTGTTTTATGGTAAATTCACTTTTCGTTATAACAAATTCGAAAAATGCAATCAATTTTTAATATCTTACCAAATGTAGTAGATGTTTTTCGACACACTTCCTCGTGGGAGTTATTTGCATCAACCATGTAAGAGGGAAGCCTCAAAAATGATAATAAAATATCCATAGCTTAGAAAAATGGTGTGACTTTAATTAAACAATCTTAATTTGTTCCAGATGTGCGTCTCAGATTACGATAAATGTAGTATGTTCACCTTAAACTTAAACAGTAAGATGGTAGATTTCCAAAATTGGTCATAACATTTACTTTATTCCATTCTGTTATGCTTTACTATGATGAACAAATTATCACCCTTTTTATAGTATAATGTAATTATAACAGAAATGGCTCCCCGTCTTTTCCTAATTCTTTATTAAAGTTTTATCCCATTCAGGCCGATATCGTTTAAAAGACATAAGCAGAATTGATCAATCATAAGCTCGGGTTTTCCGACAGATATTACGCGTCAACCTGGAACTATGTACTTTTCTAGAGCTATTGTAGTCAATTATAATGTCATTGCTAACATGCTATGCATTTATTCAATATGAAAGATTTTGACTGTCTCTTTTCGCGATAAGGGAGATGTCTTTAATTTGAACATGCTCATGATTTAATTATATCGTAATTTCAGCTACTCTTTATACTATGTCTGCATTAACTTTTGGAGAACCAGATAAACTAGTACGAAAATTAATATTATCTGCATAGTAAAATGAACATTATATACAAATAATTATGAAAGACTATGATAGCAAACACTCAACTCACTAGCGAAATGTTTCGCGGTCTTAGATCCTTAGATACTAAGATAATCGTCTGATTTGTAAATTAATCGAGTGTTCCAATTCCCGATTGCGACATTTTGACTAAGTATTGATTCGCACGGTCGATGATGTATGCACAACATGCACTGTCGGTGCACCTAGTCTCGTTCCGTTAGGATTTTATACAATTCACGTGTATCTTTGTTTTTACAATGATTTATATCTTCTAAATGGATTTATGAGATTTTACTATCGGTAAACAACTGTAGCTTAAATTCTAATTTAACATGTCGTTCTTGACCCTGGTTAATTCCGCACAAAAGTACAATTTATTTAATGAAACATTTATTTTTCTACCTAATTTAATACGGATTGATCAACGTCGTTGTGCTATCATATCGTCGATAGGTTTGGCCTAAACTCTAAAAAAGTTATTTGCAACTGAAATTTTACGATGACAAACTCAAGAGTTTTTCATAACCGAAAGCCATAGTGTGTACATGTATGTTGTTGATTTATCTTGTTTAAGTTTTCCCTTGACCAGTCCGTCTCTGAGTATTCTAACGTTGATCTCATCTGTTAGTCTCAACTGCTTCATGTCTGATTTGCACCGAACTGATAATCAACCCTTCCAGGACCAGTTTTGATTTTTAAATGGATAAATCATTGATATTTATTTGAAGACATTGACGGTGGTTAAGTTTTGATTTTTAAATGGATAAATCATTGATATTTATTTGAAGACATTGACGGTGGTTAAGAGAATGATAGTTATCATATATATAATAGAACGTTTATGTATTTCATTGATTGAAATTGCATGTTCGAGAAGACTTTTGTTAAACTGCTTTTAATACCGTATCTTTCCGTCAAAGCTTTTGGTTTTCAGCGACGTTTAATTGACTTCATTTGTGTGTTTATTTGGGCATAAAATCTACCGTGGCTTCAATACGTTGAGCATGGGGTAAATACTCTAATGGGAATAACTCTCTTATGTTTGTTTAGATAAATGTGTTCATTGATAAAATCAATATAATTATGAAGGAAGGATTAAGTTATGTACAAGGAAAATAAAGACGGAGGCTTGAAAAACAAAAATGTCAATCAGACACAATAATTTGTCAACTCAAAGATGCAGAGATCATGTTAATAAATGAAACACTTAAATAACGTCAGTTACTGAACACGAAAATGACGTCATCAGTAACGCTCGAACCTCAAATATTTCAAAAGCAAACGCTGTCAAAATACTTGAATACCTTAGTAGCTGTATGAATAAAAAGGGATGCAAATTAATAGCCAAATTCAACTTTGCCTTAGGGAGTTGTGCCCTTTGTTTTCCTTGTAATTTCTGAATTTATATTTTTTTTTTTTTGCCATAATTTTGTCAGTCTCTCTTCGAATTTTGAGTTGTTATTCCCTCTTTATCTTCAGACTCTTTTTCATCAAAGAAATTCCCTCACTACTTTGGACCATTTACAGTCATTACTAAATGTAGCTACAAACTAGTTCTTTAAAGACGAGGAGTATAATGTTGTTAATAGATCTATTCTTATAAAGTTTGATCATGTAACCTTCGGTAGTTTTTACGCAACTTTCCAATAGTTGTTCCAAAGAAGGTAAATTTCACCATTTCCTATCATGATTTCCTTGACAGATGGTTGTTGCTCACAGGAAAGCTATTAAACCAGGAGTTCCAAGTAGTGAAAGTTCACAGGTGACGAAGGATATGTTCTAATTGTCGTTACATCAATCCCGTCATCTTTATTACCGGATTTGTTCTTACATGAGCAACATATGGACAAGGATCTGCTTACCATTCTGAAGCACCTGAGATAATTTTGTGGGGTTCGTGTTGCTCAGTCTTAAGTTTTCTATGTTGTGTTTTGTATACTATTGTTTGTCTTTTGGTTCTTTTCTTTTTTTGCCATAGTGTTGTCAGTTTATTTCGACTTATGAGTTTGAAAGTCTCTTTGGTATCTTTCGCCTCTTTTTTTTAACACATGGTAAAATTGACCTTCTTTGGAACTAACGGATTTATTGGTCATGTGTATTAATTAACACAAATAGCAAACCCCAAAGGATCCGTCTATGTTGTTACTTTTTTATCGTTTATCTACAATTTCAAATATTTAACCGTATTGCTTTTGTTATCGTTGTATCTTTTCTTTACCAATCGTGATCTTACTTTCCTTTTGATAACACATCAGACTTGAATCTGGACATATATTTCTAAATAAGTTAGAAAGAGACAGTTTTTACGACATAGAAGTTGTAATGTACATTAACGACAAACATTATTGGTGTTTAATGTTTCTGTGTTAATTGAGGTTTTATGTTTGGAAACTTAGATTTTGTCACAAATAATAAAAGAGACAAGACATTGGCAAAATAAGTCGACAAATCCACGCAATTTATCATTTTACACGAATGCTGATTTTTCCATTCGAAGTTATAATAAAAGAGGGTCTTAAAAGATGTAATGTCTTCATTTCTGTATTCTTAATTTTTTTTTTCGGTCATTTGTATGTATTCATTAGTTTCTGTACTTTATTCTTTATTATTCATAATTAGGAACCCCATTTTTCTTTAAAGTTTATATCGTATCCGTATTTCTATATTCTTTTTTGTTTGGCCTATTAATCTCTATTTTGTACACCCTATACATACCCTCATAAAAAGATAAAGGGACCTTTGAATTTTCCGGTATTTATATATTTGGGATTCAATAACATGGCTTATTTCTAATTGAAATTCTTTAGTTATAACACAAGCACGAAAAAAGTATAAAAAAAACCGAACTCAAAGGTAAGTTCAAAAAGAGGAAGTCGATAAAAACTGACGAAATCAAACGTTATCAACGAACTGAACGAGCGAAAAACAACTGTCATATTCATGATTTGGTACAGGCATTTTGCAAAAAAATGGTGGGTTAAGACTGGATTTATAGCTAGCTAATTAAAACCTCCTACTTGTATGATAATTGTTATAGTTCTGTTATATTGAAAAAAATGGACGAGCAACCAAACAGACATTATAGATTAATGTGACAATAATTGGGATCCAGCAGCCGTTTTGTGTTCTGAACATATAAAAAAACCAATAACATTGCATACCTAAGGAATAGAGGTCATGGCAGATATTTGTCAGATTTGGAGTAAAACCTTATAGTTCAAGTTTAGCCGTACCTTATCAGGTAGCCGCACGTTAAAAGCCAAAGAGCAAACAAGACCACGACAGTAATCATTTTAGTTTCGTTTATGAAATTATAATATCTACATTATCCCTAAAAAGTTGATGATTTAAAGGGGCTTTAGCTGTCGAATTCGTGTTCACCGATTCGACACAAAATCGCATAATTTATTTATAACACACTAAAGCGTCATTCCAAATCACAAAAAGTCCTTACGAAACAATTTACAAAGCATGGACACGTTATAATGCATCAACATTTCGTATGTATTTTACAATAGACGATATCTAATTAACCATCCAGATGATCTCCGAAGAATTCCGTAGGTCATATGACCTAATGTAACCAGAAATATAAATATGAATGCACATGTAAGCACGTGCAATCGTATAACAACCATCTTTCTAGATTTTGATTGATTTCATGTCATACATTAAAAAAAATGTGTAAATCATCGTTTTGTTTGTATTTGAATGGTTTTTCGTGGGCAGTATCAGTCAACGAAAAGGGTCTTCCCGGCGGCTGCTTTTTTTTTCACTTTTTTTCAATGTTGACATTCTATCCTTATTGATAACTAAACATGCGTAACCCATCCCAAGTTAAGGGTTAAATTGAAGTGCACATGAATATGAGTTCAAATGAGTTGATTTATTGCCTGGCAAGCTAATAATACATCATTGATGTTTTTTTTTTTTATTTTATTTTAACAAAATTGAATCAAATTGACTGCTAATATGCTTCATTCTTTGTGATACATAGAACTGCATACATGTGATCTAATAAGTCCAATTCATTCGCGATTTATTTTGTCTCAAAAACTGAACTCTCCAAATACGATGTTTGAAACTTTTACAATCGCGCGTATACATCTGAAGTTTTCTTCGGTTTTAACTAGGAAATTGTTTAAAAACATAAAATATTCGCAATGATATTTTCTATAACCTAAAGTCAAAAATACATACCTGTGAAAGGTGCATTGAAATCATACACCGACCACATCTGAGCAATGAAAAATGGGCCCCAGCAAAGAAGATAACACGTGACAACAATCAAGGTCATTTTGATTGTTTTGATCTTTGATTTTGATACCTTTTTCGTATGCACACGTGGTTGAATTATCTTTGATTTGTCATTGGTTGTCCGATGTGTGTCATAATTGCCATTTCTTGACTGCATTTGACGTTCATAACCAGATCTATTATCCATGGACTTCCAAACAACATAGCATATTCTTCCATAAGTAAAAACTAGTGCCAGAAACGGAACTAGGTAAATCGACACAAATATCCACGTTATATAGGCCTGTAGGTGTGACATAGGTCCGTTACTTAGAGATTCCCAGCAGTCATATTCATTACTTCCGGGAGCAACTTCCACGTAGGAAAAAAATATTAGCTGAGGAATCGAAAATGCGAAGGATAAAAGCCATGCCACAGACACCATAAAATGAACTCGTTTAATAGTCCATGTCTGACTGTTTATTGGATAACAGATGGAAAAGTATCTATCTAAAGCAGTGGTTATTAGTACGTAAGATGATGAATACATTGAGATTAACTGGACGTATTTAACAAACTTGCATAGAACATTATTTCCTTGGAATCTATACGTCAAGTCCCATGCAAATTGTGGTAATTGGTTAAAAAATGCTAATGACAAATCTGCAATACACAAATGAATTATAAACCACTGCATCCGCGTCAGCTTTTTACGGTGACATTTTAAGGCGACAATCACAAGCACGTTTCCAACTACTGCTGTTATGAACATAAAAGCTAGCACAGCTAATTCAAATTTAGCAAGAAACTCGTTCCTTGCCAAAGTGGCCTGGGTACCAGTATTGTTTGTTGTGTTATTTTCTATTGTAATGTTGTTGACTAAAAATGATTCACTATCGTTGAACGTTGAGTTGTTCATTTTCAATTTTACATCGAATCTGAAATAAGAAAGGTGAGATATATGAATGATGCGTATAGTATAAATGTATGATATTAACTAATACGGGGAAAAACAATACACTATGAACAACATCAAAACAATAATGTTTACCCCGAATGTTTTTGCTTTGAATTATCAATATCATTTTTTTTTAATTATCAATATTATATTTTTTTACTTATCAAATATTGGTATATTCCGTAATAAGCTACAAAAAAATATACGTATCAGTAGCCATTAACCTTCCGAAGCACAAGAATCACCACCAGTGTTTTGGTAGTGCTCGTGTTCTCAACCTTTAGCTTTTTTTATATTTACTGTTCATTGTTATGTAGATTGTTATTTGTCTGACTTTTCGTCATTGTCATTTTTGGAATAAAGGGAACGACCATTAACCTTCAAGGGAGGAGTTAATGACTTTTCGTCATTGTCATTTTTGGAATAAATGGAACGACCATTAATCTTCAAGGGAGGAGTTATGGTTTTTTCCTTTAAAAAAAATATTCTGATCCCCAATTTGATGAACAAAAATAATGTGGTCAAGCAGATGACAAAAAAAATAATTCTGAATCCAGATTTTCCTCATACCTTATAGTGTTAAAAAATAATGTGCGCGCCAGAAGAAAAAATTCTGACTCAGACAAAAAACCATACCCCCTCCCCCCTTTGAAGTTAAGTGGTTGCTTCTTTATTTGGTTTGTATATGCTTTTGGCATCTCCCTCCTCTTTTTTTTTTTTTTTTTTCTTCAATTTAATTTCTTATTGTATATCTATGTTATATTTAGAAACATTTTTCTTTGTGCTGTTGATTAATGATTCGTTATAGTTATTATCATTTTTTCTCGTCAATACTAAATGTCCCGCCTTTCTTGTTATTGTTTGTTTTAACATTTCCCCACTCCTATTATCAAGCTGTTTCAACTTCGAGGGCAATATAATTTGCAATTTCCCTATATCCGAAGAAATACCCTGAAACCATTATGAAATTGACTCCAATGAACAGACAGTATAAAAAGAAATAATTAATTATCTGTCAAGAGTATTTTGGAGAAAAGTATCCGGGCAGTGTAAAACTCCATCCAAACATAATAGTCATTGGTGATATGAGATGGTTGATATCATTCGCTGATATAACTTTATCAATAAACAATTATAATAAAATATCTTTTTATACGTTACATTTACCTCATCACGACAAAGTAGAAATTCGTAGAAAAATAAACAAAGTATGCGCATTATTTTACAAATAAACAACTATTATGATTTTATCTTTAATACTGTTATTCCATTAACACGGGATATTTATCTCATCAAGGCAAAGTAGTTGTTTGTAGAATTTAAATTAAACGAAGTATGAGCAAAATATCTTGAGATCTCGTGAATTGTTATATTTTCTTGTCCACCTACAAATCCTTCATACAGTTGTCTTCAAAATAGTTGCAAATCGGCGTTAATGGTTTGTCACTAAAGTCCTGATATATAATTTGTGAAATAAAAGACTATTGACAAGTTAGAACAAACGCAATACACTATTGATCCTGCGAGATTTCATGTCCATCTGCTTGTGATTGTGTAAACATGTATCCTTCAGAAACAGTTGCATGCTTTACAAAATAGGTGTCAGAACTTATAAGTGGTCAGCACGTACTCCAAGTGTTTACGCAATGAAATCATTAAATGAAAACAATATTGTATAATAAGAGTAACACAAAAGTATCGACAGGCTACATGTTATAATAAAATTGCAAATGAAAAAATAAATCAAAAGAATTTTATGCGGTTGTTATAACCTGGTAGTATAAGTAAAATATGATTGGAATTCTAAATAAAAGAACAAGTATTTGAGATCAATGGAACCTTTTGAACATACCATTGAACCTGAGACACCTGTTTCTCTTGTTATTGATGTAATACATTTGAAATTTATTTGTATTAATTGTAACTTTCTGCATGAAAAAAATGTAACCTGGTATTAATTTAGTCAACAAAAGAAATATTGCGATGAAAAGTAGTACGACAGTTACCTTTTAGTATCACTTTAGTCTAAAAATCAACATTGAGATGTTAAAGTCATATGAAACCTCAAATTAAAAAAAAAATGATGCATATGATTTTTATAACTAAATGGATAGTTTTTATTATAAAACTTATGTACATATACTTTTTTCTGAAGAAAATTCTTTAATTTGTCCACATTTAGAAGAAGTTTTCTTTATTTTAATTGCTTGCTTCCAGGAAGCAATTCGCCGACATATTTTCCGTATATGCAAGTGACCTTAGCGTGACCCTTCTCGTAAAAATCCGGTGATCGCAATACGCGTGGATCTGTCATTAAAATAAACTATTATCTGATTGTATATGTTATACACGTGCTCAATATCCATGCTTCTTTGTTGATTGTTTACTCTAAGGTGACAATCGGTAAACTTCGACTTCAAAACACGGCAATTAATGAGCTGCCATATTTGTTAAATAAAAACAGACAGAGAGAAAAAAAAATTGACGATTAAACGATATCTTTGCGTAAAAATTATTAAATCGTGCACAGAAGACTAAGTTTATGATTTTTAAATGCATTGGTTCAAGAATTGGATAAACATTATTTTAACCAGTCACTCGTTTCATATTACTTTAATACTAGTCTTCACTGAAACGTGCAAACTTGAAAATTATTCCTCCTCTCGAAGTGTTCAACAATTATGACAATACACTAAAGATCCAAATCTCTTTTTGCAGTAGTTAAAAAATAGGAAAAAAAAGACAGAAAACGCAGCCGAAATGGGAAAAATCCGTTTGCGCCAAAAATGCGCCCTTTAGCGCAACAACTCATTTGCGCCAATTAATACTATGTTTCCGCAACTAGTATTCAAAATATGTAGTATCTTTTGCGCCAAAAATAAAGTCTACGATTGCGCCAATTTAAAAACAAAAGACTTCTCTCCTCTTTTTTATATTCAATGTAAGTAGTGAAACTTCGGACAACATCTAAAAATACATCTTCTGCATTCAAGCAAAATAAGCTAACGTTAGCTTCACAACCAAAAATCCCATTGCCATTTTCATTATCAATTACTCAGAGAAAATATTCATCTTTATTTGTTACGATTCATACTTCATATAAAATGTGGGCTATTTGACTGAGCTCGGTACAGTTTCCTTCTTATGGACGATTACGTAAGCTTTGAAAATTCGAGAAATTAATAAAATGAGGCCTATGGAATAAGAAACATTTTTTCACCTAGAATTATTTTATTTTTTAATTTTTGATTTGTCTTTGCATGTTGTAAAAAACGAAAATAAGAATATTTTTACATTTTGGACTTTTGATAAGAAAATAAAAATAAAATTCATTTGTTGATTGTTTAACGTCCAGTGACAAATATTTCATACATAATCAATGTATTTTTATCAATCATTTATATAAGATTTGTATGTTTATATGCCAGTATTTTCAGTTTATCTACCGACAGTGTGAGACCCTAATGGGTAGTCAAGGTCCCCCTCCCCTTAGTAGTAGTAGTTTGTCTATTCAAATTTTTTATCTATATCTTTTTCAGTGAAATTTTTTAGAAGGTTTAAACATACGAATTTTATCAAAAGATGTAAAATATTCATGACATACAATAGAGCCTACAAAAGCTTCCAAAATGTTGGAGACTGTAACAGCTGTTTAAACAAAAACCCGTAATTTATGTAAGTAATCTGGCAATGTTGCAGTAATTCTTGTTTATATTTTGTACGAACAAATGAATAGACGAACGTGTCAAACAGACCAGAAATGATATAAGTGCCAAGGACACAGCGGGTAGAAATAAAAATGGAAATGAGGAACGTGATCTGTAATTGTTTAAACAAAACAGTAATCTGAAGTTTACTTAATAAAGAAGGAACCAATCAATGACAAAAGTGTTTATATAAGTGTCAATGGATCCAGAATGCACCAGAATGGTTTGCGAACTAATGTGACGAGACTGTCATTAATGTTATGTTGTGTCAAATTTGTCACAAGTTCCCATTATTTATAAAAGTAATTGTATCGTAGTCACGTATGGATACCATTAGCATAGCAGTAATTCGAGTTTTGACTGATCATTCAATAAAAATTATGTCAGTGGTTAAATAAAAGTAATCAATTACCCACTTATGGAATGGACACCATGCCAATCATTCATGTACATATATTTTTCTAATCTCCAGAATGCTGCATACGGTAAATTGTTTATTTTTTTAATTTCTCGTGCCGATCTGGTGAGATAATTTTTACTTTTTATTATCTTTTATTCTGATCTTCTGAAATATCAACCTTTGCGTCAGAATTTTTGCAATTAATCTTATTCGCGAAATTAGCGAAAATAAAACCCTTCAGTGTATGTCTGAGCAATAAGCTGGGATTGTTTACTGAATCAAAGCAGAGAAATTACATTAATACAACGGTTTGTCAAGATGAAGAAAGTAGAACTTCTAAGGTGCTCAGTTGTCCTTCTATCTATAGTGCTGGCCTAGATGACCGAACTCACTGTCATCTGCATGTTAAACGGCAGTTCTTTTCATAGTTCGTGAGTCATGATAGTCGAAATTTATAAAAACACAAAGACCAACATGACATAACCATTTTAAAGATTGAAAAAAAGATAATGTCAAAATTGTTTAGTTTCAAGTCAGGAACCTGTAATTCAGTGATTGTCGTTTGTTGCTGTCTAACATATTTTGTTTCGTTTATTTTTCATAATAAATCAGGCCGCTATTGTTTTCTGTTTTGAATTGATTGACATTTTGACAAGGCTGGGTCTTTTATAGCTTACTATACAGTATGGGTTTTGCTCATTGTTGAAGGCCATACGGTAACCTATTACAGTTGTTTACATCCTCTGGTGGATAGTTGTCTCATTGGCACTCATACTTTGAAAGATAATTTAAAGTCCAATTCAGCTAATAAATGAACCCATGCTTATTTAAAACTTTTTTTATTTAGATTTGTATTATTATAAGAATAACAATAGCTTGTTTAAAGAGTTGTACACATCAAATACCCGTTTTCCGTCCACAGTGCGCGTCGCTAGTAAACTAAATTTCGGACCGTTAAATTATCAACTGACGGGGGTAATTCTTGAAAGACAGTTTTTTAGTTCCCCCCAAAATATATAAAATCTGTGCTCTGATGTATGCTTTTCGTATCATTTATCATTTTGTATCTAAGCCACTGCTTTTTAGTTGTCTTAAAATTAATTGGAAAATATATACATATTGAAACACTTGATATTCCAATGCTTAAATACGTCAGCGCAATCATATTCAAGTTATTAAAAACTAATGATCTATTGCAGTATGAAATTCATAGAGTAATCAATTTCTTTGAGGTATATAATAAATATGAAATAAATACATTGGTAGGATGAATATCTTAGACCTGATGCGGTATGTAAGCAAAGTTAAGTATCTCGATTATTAAACGTTAGAAATATAATTCTAAATTGTTTTAAGTTCATATGGTTTCTAATCAAATGCAATTGCAACGTTTCGTATGCATATATTATTATCATAAACATGATAAAAGTAAGAAACATCTAAAGATTGTAAAGTTCATATGGTGTCTAATAAATATACAATTGTACTTCCTGCATATATTACGATCATAAATGTTAATAATATTCTAAACTTTTTTAAGGTCACGTGGTTTTACATAAATATACAATTGTACTCTTCTCTTTCATATCATCGTTTGTTGTAAATTACTTTTATCGATATACATTTGGTAAAGTTATACGCACCGTTCAAAGCAAGTACATGTACAAGTATGCGTAGAATTTAAACCTAAACAACAAGTTCTTCATTTAGATTGGGTAAATTCTCTCGGAACACCTGATAAAACTCTCGGTTGTTATAGGAGTATGTATGCTTTTTACTCTGGTCGTCAGTGTGAGAGTAAACTTGACCCTGGCTTTAGTTTTCATTTGTCTGCTGTTTATATAGTACCTGTCTTTGTTGACGGTTTTGTGATCTTCGACTTCGATTATCACTTTTGTATCTTCTCCCTACCTTTTTTTTTTTAAAAGTATTTCAATATGCTTCTATCTCTTATTGAAATGAAATATTGGATCTTGCATGCCCAAGACGAAGGTCAAATATAATCAAATAAATGTTGCAACTCTCGGGACAATTGCCATTTTCACATAGAGATTACTTTTCAATCATGTTATTGTTAGAATGAGTTGATGTCTGGGGTCAATTAATTAAGGTTAAACCTTTGATGTCTTTTTCTGTCTGTCCAGTGGTCTTCTTGGCAATGACGGATTCTAACTGACCAGGAATGACTGTTATGATTGATAAGAAAGTATACAAAAGCCAATCCAATTCATCATTATATCAAGATATATAGTCAAAGGACAATTCATTTCATCATCACAATTGCGTTTAGTTTGAAGAATGAAATCTCTTTGTTTTAAGAGGGTCTAAGTTGGGAGTCCTTCATTTCTGTATTATTTATTTTTTTAGGACATTTTTCTCTATTCTTTATACTTTTTTCCCATTATTCTCTTTTTCTTTCTTTTGTAGCACCTCATTATTCTCTATTCCCATTAATCCCTTTTCTTTCTTTTGTAGCACCTCATTATTCTCTATTCCCATTATTCTCTTTTCTTTCTTTTTCAGCACCTCATTATTCTCTATTCTTCATTTTATGGTACATTTTTCTCTGTTCTTTATATTTTTTGCCCATTATTTTCTATTCTGTAAACCCCCACCCACACTCTCTTTTAATACAGAATGATAAGACCCTTTGTAATACCCGGTTCTAAATATATTTTGTACATGTATATAAGTATGTTGTATATGCATACGTTTGATTGTCCATCTTAAGTTTCTAAATTGGATCACTACAGAAACAATTACAAGGGTGGAACTTATACAATTATTATTTTAACTGTAATTGCAAAATATTAATAAACTGTAAAACTTTCTAAAATACGTTTTCATGACCGAAAAATCATTGAATAATACTCTTTTAAAATCAATAAAAATATACTAAGTTAGAACTATTTTCCAAAGTTATCTCATAAAATCGCTAAATTTAAGGTTTATCCTGAGATAACCTAGAGTGGTGGTGGAAATCCAAGGGTGGTTCTAAAAATTCAAAGGTTTAGCAGAACCAACCTTAAGTAGCCTGTCTCAAAGTGATTATAGATCAAAGAGATTATTGTTGACCGTCCAGAAAAAAATATCATCACGAAACATTTATAATTTCGTTTTTCTAACACCACTATGATACCGCCTCGTGGTCTATAGGATTCATGCTTGCATCGAGTGCGGAACGTTGGTTTTATTCCTGGGTGAGTCGAACCAAAGACTTGAAAATTGACATTTGCTGCTTCACCGCTATGCACATAGTATTTAGAAATAAGAGCAAATACTAATCGGCTAGCTATCAATAATGCCGGGTATGGTCACATGTCAGCAAACTGTTACCTTGTGAACTAGCAGATTATAAATCCAGCTCAGTACAAGTCAGTGTCATATCCTGATCACGATAACATGATATTGCCATGATATATATGTAAGATTTGGCATTAGATGTTTAAAACACCAGATTATTGGTAGGTATTAACCAAAATATGTGTTATCGTGTGAACATGCTGATTGATTCAATTTAGATAGATTTTTAAATGAATTATACCTTAGATAAATAATTAAAAAATACATGTGTGGGATAATCATTGGCTGCTGAATGTAGACAGTTCATGTTTACCTTTAATAAGACAACATTTGTTGATCAAGCTATTCGACTTTCTTCTTTTAAGTGTAGATTAAATAAACATGTGGTAACAAATGCAGTTTGGCAATTTTACTGAAGAAATGTAGTCCTGTACTTATTTCAAAAACATATTTCAAGGATACATTTGTCTTCGAATAACCTCAAAGTTTGCATTGAAAATTGACGTCGTGTCGTCATGAACATACATGGAATATCTGCCACTGGACTTTAAGCAAACAACAATCAATCTTGACTTTATGTTGGTATTAAAAGGACTGCCTGAAATTGTTTTTTTTTTTTTTTTAGTGTGATATAGGTGTGATAGAAGACGAATTTCATTTTATTCTACAATGTAGCAGATATACTGATTTCCATACATAATTTACAAAGAAATATTTATTTGTATCGGCCATCAACTTTCAACTTGATATAATTATTGTCCATTGAATACACAAAACACCTCTTTGGTTTTTTCTCCCTTTTTTCTCAAACTTCAATATAATCAATCTCATTTTTACTGTTCGTACCTTATTCAAATTGACAGAGCATGCTCCAAATATTCATTATGTTTTATATCATAATTTTATTTTGAGACATATTGAAATAAGCAATATTATTTGTTTCTTGATTCTAATGTTTATAATGTACTATCTTATACAGCATGACTTGATTTGTTGTGTAAAATATTGTTCAAACCAAAAGTCTGAAGTAACCTATTGTTATCGATGAATATTAATATTGTTTTAAGTATACCCAGTTATATATTAAATTTGAATACACTGATGAGTCGTAAGGTTAAGAGTTTATGAAGAATATAGATAACAACACCCTATAACTAGTGGACTTTGTTCGGATTTTAAAACATTAACTGATTTTCCTAATTATCCCAATATAGCTCATTAATCAACTCATCGTTCTTTATTTTGTACTTTCATTATTTCAGTATCGATTCCACTGTTTTGAAAGACATGACTTGAGACAATAAAAAATCCAATCTTAATAAAAAGTTAGTATATTCGGGCTATTTTCATATATATGAGTTTCAAAATGTTACAAAATTAACTGCCATTTAAGCAATTGTAGTTTATGACCTAATGACGCAGATGACCGGTAGAAATTGTAACTTAAAACTTGGTCAGAAAATGGTGATGTCCTTGTATACATAAGAATGTTCTATTTTGGTCACATGTTTCTATAGTGCTTCTAATTGTACAATTTTGGCTTTCTAATATAATTAAAACGAGATGTAGGGTAAACGTCATACAGAAAAATCCAACGCTACAGAAAAACCGAAAGACCTCAGAAATTTGTTTGTTGCTGAAGAAAAACGATTCGAAACTGGACATCAAAAATAAAAACGAAATATATGAAATAGCTTTACCTTACAGGACCATCGTTTTCTTTAGTCCCACCAAGAAATATATATTCAAATCAATGTTCAATTATACGAAAAGTATAAAAAATTTGTATTTTCTATACATTAAAAGGTATTAAAGAATCGACTGTGATTGGTATTCGACATCTGTGACAGCTAATCTTATTGAATCTTTGAATTCAAAAGCATCTTAATACTGTAATTAACTTAGATTTTTACAGGATTTAATTAATAGCAATATAATGATGTTTTTTTAAGTTATTTCTCTGTAAATACGATTTTACGGTTGATTCATAACAGTACAGGTGTTTTAATGTGATTATAGACGTTAACATCCTGTCAAAGTATTCTTTGAATCTATTATAACGAAAAGTTAATCAACATTTCATCTTTATTATACTCCAGTTTCTAAAACAAGGCATTGTATATATTCAAACTTCAATAGAAAATGTGTTTCAGGAATTTACGTTCTCTCCGTAAAATCCAATTTCACCACCAAACACAAATTTAATCTTGGTTTTAGTATAAAATAATTTTCAGGAATATTTGAAGATCATACTTGGAAATAATCATGGAATAAAAATCGATAAGTTGTAAAAGGGAGGCGAAAGATACCAAAGGGACATTCAGACTCATAAGTCGAAAACAAACTGACAACACCATGGCAAAAAGAGAAAAGGACCAACAGACAAACAATAGTACACAAAACACAACATAGAAAACTAAAGACTGAGCAACACGAACCCCACCAAAAACTGGGGGTGATCTCAGGTGCTCCGGAAGGGTAAGCAGATCCTGATCCACATGTGACACCCGTCGTGTTGCTCATGTTAGTACAAACCCGGTAATAAGTCTAATTCGGTAGGCCACATTCGCGAAAAGGGGACGGGATTGTAGTTACGACATTATGACTAGGAGGTATGATAAGAGCCATTATTTGGACCCTGCAATTGCAAAAAAGGTAATCTAAGTCATGTGGCAATTTACATACTTGACCTCAAACGGCCATTTCGCGCATAGTTTATGGGCGAAATATTTATGAGCAACATCTTTACCTAAAAAGATATTTAACACGTTTCATATCTTTTGACGATACAATTTGCAGCAAAACATTTTTTTAGATAAAGCTGTTGCTCATATCTAAATATATTATGACAAGATATCAAAATGAGGCTATTTTGGCCGTATTTTTTTTGCAGTTTTGCGCCTAATGTAAATGTGAAAAGTTTGAAGACCTAATGCCTATATGGAAGACAAAATTCAAAAAATATAAATACTGATGTCCAACAGAATAATGTCTGATTAACAACTGAAGGTATATTTATAATATTTTTTGATGTTCGAATTCAAAGTCCTAAAAAGTGCCCATATCATAGGTTCTCCTTTTAACAGAATATACTTAAAATTTATTTTCAACATCAACTTCTTGAAAGGGCAAAAATCTCTCCTAATACTTGGACTGTCACTCTTTCTATGGAAAAGAAATTGGTATTGGATAGGGGCAGGAGTATTTCCTGAAATCTACGGATCCCTTAGTTGTTGTATGGTTCTATAACGTGCAGAGAATATCTCTCTGAATTACACGTTGAATATCGACAATTTTGAAATATACTATGCATGCATATTTCAAGACGTTTGTGTAACATATGTGATTTTATTACCCTAAAAAAATGTATATGATGTAAAATCTCAACTGCAGTCACGTATAAGACAATATATATTTTTTAAAAAGACTTTCAGCCTTCCAGGCACCATACAGATTGTACACTTAAGGTTAAATCCAAACTGCCTCCGTCGATGTATGATCAAGTTGAATATGACAATATCATATTCATAACACATTAACTATAAAATTATTTGTAGTGCTGAATATGCTTGTAATATTCACACAGTACGTTTCATAATTATCAACTTGTTTAAGCAGAAATAACACCTACTACCCTCAAGCCAAGTCATACATAGGCACGTATTTTCGATATGGCCTAATATAAAACAAAAAAGGCAGAATAATCAACATTGGTTTTTTTTTTTTTTTTGTATAATTGTTAGTAGTCAATATCATGTGAGAGAAGTGTTTCAATCAAAATAGTTAAAAGGGGATGTGGGGTATAACATCAGCAGCAACAACACGACAAAAACTAGCCAAAAATCATTTAGAGAGAAACATACTGTACAGTCTTCAACAATAAACGGATGTCCATACAATTTGTCAAAATCTAAATCGTTCCCTGTCTATAACATCAAATTCTCCGTATAAAAAACAAACTTGTCGGTACTAATAAGAGCTGTTCCTTTACTTTTGGTTTAATCGTGTAAATGAACAATTATTGTCGATTCTGTTTTCTTTATCAAATAAATAGAATAACAAAGATATTATGTATATTTAAAATACTGTATTAATGATTATAAAGGTGGTACATAACACTACAGGGAGATAACTCTGTAAAAATCAGCTGAACGTTTTAATCACATTCTATTGTTAATGAAATATTAAGCTTCTCAATGATCAAAATTAGTGTTTGTCAGACTGATATATATCCAATGAAATTTTTCCGATAAAGTGTTTGGTTCAAGTTTTTTGAAATTTTTATATTTTGTCAAAGGGTCAAAGTAAATATTTTGTCAAAATTTTATGAAAATTAAACGAGCCAAATTAATTTTAGTCAAAGTCTTTGGTACCATCTTAATATCAGGATATGATAAGCTGCAAAACGAACATGTGAGGTACAGCGGAAGTAAACTACATACAGTCATTCTCCGTATTTGTAATGCAGTGATTAGATTCGGTCGTATTCCCTTGTGTTGGAAGCATGGCATATTGATTCCATTGTATAAAGGAAGTGGAAAGTGCAAACAAGCGCCCGAAAACTACCGTCCTTTATCGCTATTGCCAATACTGTATAAGCTGTTCGAAACTGTATTAAAGAAGCGACTATTAACCTCCTTGAAAAATGATTTGTTTCCCAATTCACAACAACAAGGTTTTCTAAATGGACTTAGCTGTATCACTGCCTCCTTCAACTTCCAAGAAACTATATATTACCTTTTAGAATTAGGATGCAAATAGTACGTTGCGTTTTTAGACAGTTCCCGTGCGTTTGATACCGTGTGGCATAGTGGCCTAATTTACAAACTGTACCAACTTGGAATAAATAGGAAAGCTTTACAAGTGATTTCTGATTGCTATAGTGATATAACAAGTCCCGTTTACGTCAATGAACACGTATCAGTACCCTTCAATGTCCGACAAGGCGTCAGACAAGGCGGTGTACTATCGACCATCCTTTACTTGGTGTACATTAATGACCTATTAAATGAATTAGAATTAGTTGGAACCGCAACTATTTCAAGTATTCGTACAAGTAATCCATCATTTGCTGACGATGTAGTTTGAATTGGTACTTCACCACAAAGACTCCAAATTATGTTGAATTGTGCGTACGATTAATTCACTTAAATGGAGATTTGAGTTTAATCCTCTGAAATCTGTTATCTTATGCTACAGAACTGAACTAGACCATGTATTCAATCTAGGTGATAAAAGTGTTAACGTTTCAACTGAGACCAAGCAAAATGGAATATTAAGGACGGTTGACTTATCACCGAGCACAGATATTCAGCATTCATGTAGGAAGGGTCGCAATGGTTATTTTGCTATAGCCGGTACTGGATCTTGCTTGTTAAATCCGATAACTGTGTGTGTCCTCTACAATAAGATCGTTATACCTGCGGTACTATACGGATGTGAGCTTTGGAACGGGATAAAACAAAAAGACATAAGGTGTCTTGAAACTTTTCAGCATTTCATTGTTAAACATATTCAAGGCTTCCCTAAACGAACACGGTCAGATATGTGTGAATCTATGACCAACCTTGATAGACTACCTATACTAGTAGAAAAACGGAAATTGATGTTTCTGTATAAACTTTGCGAAATAAAGGCCGAATCACTTACCAAACAAATTTTCATTTATAGACTTTATCAGAGATACCGGTAGAAAACAATATGGATTCATCCCAGATGTAATTAACATTTTATCAAAATATTCACTTTTGAATTTTTTGAATAGGTATATGTTTACGGGCTGTTTCCCAACCAAATTTCAGTAGAAAAACATTGTCAATAGTGCGATTAACCTGAGTGAGATACTTCAAAAGGAAGAACGAATGCGTAGTGCGTAGAAATTTATATATGCATGTTGTCAATCACTTATAGGAGGAAATAAAGTATGATGATGATGAGGTGCCTAGCATACAAAATGATTATATTAACATTGACAAAAAAAAATAGTTTAACTGTCTGACTAACAAAAAACATAAAGGCCAAATACACAGTCACCAATAAACTGTATTTTCCTTCATATATATTTCCATCTAATCATATATAAAACATTCATCTTACTAATTATTTGTAATAAAACTTCCTTTTTGATAGTAATGGCGATAATAATTCTTTCCTTCAAATTATTTTTAATTTGTTTTCAAATTTATGACAGTGTAAACTACGTCATTCCGGAAGAGTCTCCCAGTTTAAATATTAATATTTTTCTTTGTTTTGTTTTGTATCATAAATCACCATTGTTTTTTGTTATGTCTCTCTTTCATTTTTTGTTTTCTTTTTATCATTTTGTAAAATGGTTTATTTCATGTCTTGGGGGCGGGTGTTGTCGTACGTCTGTTGAGAAACGTTTCTTCAAACAACTCTATGAATTGTTTTTGTCCAAATCTAAGCATCTCTTTACATTACAGCTTTTCAGTCATGCATAAACTACTCAATGTTCTAATATTGTTATATATCTTTAAAAAACGGCATTTACTGACAGGCAGAATGGCGAGACTTCGTGTTTTATAACAGCCATAAAACCGGATGTTTGAAATCGATTTCCAGTTGAGTGGTCACTGTCATTAATTGCTTTCTATTTATCATTCAATTCTGTATAAGTACTTATTTATATTTCGAACATATGCCTTGTCTGGAATCAATTGATTTAAAGGTACTTACAATAAATATCATGTGGGATCGCCTTATTTAAATACCATTAAACTAAAGATATAAATAATCATAGACTTTTCGTGTATATATTTATCAAGACAATATTAATGGGGTCAATTTAGATAACGAGCCAGCCTGGGTATTAATCAGTAACGAAACCAATATGGTAATGTTTTTTTGTGCTTTCTGTACCACAATCGCAAAAATGATCAAGACATGGCCTCAATTGATAAAAACTTAGTAAAAAGGAAGAAAATGAGATATGTGGTAGATTTCAATAAACCAGCAACCGATAAATCCACAAAGCAACTAGATAGACTCATATAAAACTATATAAGCAATCACTTAATAGTAGTACAATCAATGTACTAGCGCTTAGACCGCATGGTTATAGTGTGTTCAATTTTACATAAGTACTATGGTGTGTCCTGTATCTCCGTATTATGCAATTGCAAACTTCGGGGGAATTCGGTACTTTCCGTTAGATTTGGGTACGGAAACAGCCGAAGTTGTGAAGAGTGTCGTATTTTGAGCTGTTATGGTAATAATCAATTATACGTATGAACAACACAAAAACGCAACATAGTATTATGTCAGAGTATATGTTCTCTACCTATGGTGTCTTTTATATTGAATTCTGTAAACCTTTTTGTATTGAAAACGTACCCACAACACACAATTACAAAGAAAAAAACATGTGTTTTTACAGTAAGGATTTCATGTAAAAACGCACAAGTCTTATCTTCAAAGTTATGTTTAATTGTTTTCGTTATGTTGAAAATGTAAGGATTGCTATTTTGTAATATACCATAACGTAGACTATTTATCCTGTGAAAATACTTTATGAAATAAAGGACTAAATTTAATCTTTTTGATGTACTTATAGATATGATATTCCCGTAGCTGGTATTCATTTTCAGCTTTATTCCTTTATTGATAACAATCATTTTCAGAGAAGAAGGATGAGCAATTGTTGCTTTCAATCAATGGCATTATATTCAGCTTAAAACTTCGTGCGGAAATATCAACATTTCTTTTTTTTTTAACTTGTTTATATTATTATTTATCTTATGAATATTCATGATTTATCTTGACAATGTGAATATTGATCGATGATTTCTCATAAATATATATTTCAACCATTCTAATAACAACTTATTAAAATATAACACCTATTTTTGACATTGCACAATTATCTTTCAAATATCTTAGAACAGAAATCGAAAACTTAAATACTTTGTGACGAATTCGTAACAACCAATCAGACGAATTTCGGCTCTATTTCCGGCATGATGTAATATATAATAAGTGTAGCCTGTGTATGAGGTTGATATGAGGTTGATATGAGGATATATAGACCAAAAGAAGTACATCGATATACTTCTTTCAGATCGATATTATACAATTATAGCCATTTTATGAGGTCGATATATCCTCGTGTCGACCTCATACAATGGCTACAATTGTTATACTAGTATTGTCAATAAGCCAGAAGAAGAGCACCAATTGATCTGATTGGTTTTTTTCCATTGTGTCAGATATTCTAAAACTAACCGTGCAATATAACTTTTCTAAAAATAACCGCGCAATATCACTTTTCTATAGTTAAAACATGTGACTCTTTCTAAACTAATCAAATTAGTAAGAATATACACAATAATAATATATCCTCGTATCAACTTTACTATGATACAAGACTATGTGTATAGTAAAAGTATTACTAACGTATCTATAATAAACAAAATACTGAAATTGCATTTTATTGTTTTAGAGGGTTTAAGCAAGTTATTCCAACTTGTTTGATATCTGTTTCTAATAATAACTGGTAACAAAATATGCTTTGAGCCACATAGTTAAGTAAACTTAATATAAATTACTCTCTGTTTGCTAACTGCATAAAAATGTATAAGTCTATCATACTGCAACCCAATAAAATAAAACAACAAAATAAAAAGCAAAAACAACCATAGGGGAATTTTCTTTAATCACCATATTTATAATTCTAAACATAACATAATTTGATATAATTTCCAGCTGATAATATTCGTTTTAACAGCGATACATTGTTGTTTCATTGCGGTGACATTGCATAGTTGTATAAAAGTGGTTACACTGTGGTAACATTGTGGTAACATTTTGGTTATAATGTTGTTACATTGTGATTACATTGTGGTTATATTATGGTGTTATTGCTCTAACATTGTTGTTTCATTGTTGAAACATTGTGGTAACATTGTGGTTATATTGTGTTTACCTTGTAGTTACATTGCGGTAACATTGTGGTAACATTGTGGTCACCTTGTAGTTAAATTGTGTTTACATTAATTTGACATTGTGTTAGTCTACATTGTTATCACATTGTTTGTTACATTGGGATTACATTGTGATTACATTGTGGATTCATAAAGGTGACATTGCTGTTTCATATGTGTTTACATTGTGTTGATGTTGTTGTTACGTTGTTTTTACATTGTTGTTACATTGTTGTTTTATTGCTATAACACTGTGGTTTTATTGTTATAATACTCCGGTCAAATTACCTTAACATTGGGTTCCATTGTTGTTACATCATGGTTTCATTGATATAGCACTGTGGTGACATTGTCTTTACATTGGGTTACATTGTTGTTACATAGAAGTGACATTGTGGTTACATTTTGGTTTCAGTGTTGGCTACATTATGGTTGCATTGTAGTTACATTGTGCTTGCATTGTGTTTACATTGTAAAGTCTTTGTATTTCCATTGTGGTTGCCTCGTGGTTCCATTGTGGTTTCATTATGGTGACATTGTAATAACATTGGGATTTATTGTTGTTACTTTGCTGTTGCATTGTTATCACATTGAAGTGACATTGTGGTTACATTGTTGTTATATAGTATAGACATTGTAGTCACATTGTTGTTACTTAATGTAGACATTGTGGTTACATTGTGGTTTCAGTGTTAGGTACATTGTGGTTACATTGTGGTTGCATTGTGGTTACACTGTACTTTAATTGTGGTGTCATGCTTATTTTGTGGTTACATTATGGTTGCATTGGGTTTACATGGTAAAATCTTTGTGGTTCCATTGTGGTTGCTCCTGGTTTCATTATGGTGACTTTGTAATAATATTGAGATTACATTATTGTTACTTTGTTGTTTCGTTGTTATTTCATTGTGGTTTCATTGTTTAATGCTCGAGGCCAATTGGAAATCCAAAACCTTGTTCCAACATTTAAAAGCTCAAATAACTCAAAAAGACAAAAACAAGTTGAGCCAGATTTAAACAATTAAAATCAAAGCTATGAATTCCTGAAAATTAATTGATTTCAGATGTTTTATCATTGCAAATGTCATAAAAGCAATATCCGTATTTTAATGGTACAAGTCATGTCAATTATATACATAACTTTAAAATATATATATTGTGTTAGGTTTCTTAAGACAGTTGTATATTACCATGGCTTTCCCAATAACTTTGCTAAGGAAATAAATATTTCAGCTCTGAAGTCTCCCAGGTAAAACAGTGCATTCGTTTTCATTTACAGATTTGTACAAGTAACTTCATCAGGAAACACTTCTGAATTTTACGTCAAAGAATGATATATTTCTGTATTTCTTATCTATTGCAATAACTTCCTGCAATTCTATAACAGAGTAACTATTTGCGTGTTTTATAATTGTGGAACTGACACTCGACTGAGAGTTTTACTTCTATTGTTTACAATAAATCTTCACACGTTACGTATCGACCACGAGCCGTAAACGTCAATCTATCAACACCAGGCATTGGTTCCTGATACAGGTGATTGCATCGCAAATTAACAGTCATGATACGATGATTAGCACTGTGAGATTTATGGGTAAATGTTTTATATCTTTGTTTTCTATTCCTAAGAGATATCAAAATTTTTAGATTATTCCCATCAAACATTGACGAACAATTATTTGTTTATTTTTTAAGCAAAGGATGAGAAATGCTTTTGTTCGTTGACAAGCTAGGAGAACTGTGACCAGGAATTAAACATGTATGTCAAACGCAAATTTTAAAACAAAATTAAATGTAACGTTAACATATTTTAAGCTTTTGATTTTTTAGTTTTAAGTATTAGATACACCTTAAGGGCGTTGCCCAATGGGTGTATCTAATTTACACCAAGATACTATTGTCAATGCAGAATGATAGTTTTCAGTAATTTAGGAGAGGGTCTTTCAGAGATTTGACTATATGTTATTGAAAAGCATGACCAAAGCAGGGTATCGAATTCCATTTAACGACACATTGGTGTAAATAAAATAAACCAAAAATGAAATCAAAATTTGATGACAGCGAATCAAAAACATAATATATACTATAATATTAAAATATATGAGGTGACTATACCTTATCTAAATTTCTACCAACCAATGCTCACTAATTCAAAGTGAAGTTCAAAGGAAAATAAAGGCATTTTCTTTTGTCATCAGTCAGAAACAATGTACATGTTTTATCTTTTATACAAAAAACGAAAGAAAATATTTGTTAACTACTCCTCGTTCACTACCATTCACCGAGCAGCCAGTCCGTCGATACTAGCATAATTCAAATAACACATTTATCTAAATTCATAGTTCACAAAATATGCAAGAGTACTGAAACTAGTGTTGAAACTCCATCAGTCAAAATTGATCTGATTTTTGAGCCCTTAATGTTTTTGTGCTTTTAAACGTTTTACATGGAATGTCAGGTTTAATTTTCCAAGCGTTTAGCCATGAGTTAATGTTGATTGTTTTTATGATGTACTGTTACTTCTCTGTTCAAGGTTAATGGGACGGTTGAACGCTCATAAACATGATTAACCTTGCCACATTCTTTATGTTCCTGTCCCCAGTCAGGAGTCTGCATGTAATTCGGTGGTTGTGGTAGGTTGTTGTCTGCCATATTTGTTCGTCTTCTATTGTTTCTGGCATAAATCAGGCTGTCAGTTTTCTATTTAGATTTTTTTACATTGTGTCATGCCAGGGCCTTTTTACGAAATGTTCTAATAGCTTAATTAACGGAATTGGTTTTGCTCATTGTTAAAGGTCGTACATTGCCCTATTGTTGTTTGCTTCCTCTTCCTTTGGTCTCTTATGGATCATTGTCTCATTGGCAATCACACCACATCTTCTTTTTTATATTGATGAAAGTTATTCAAACAACATGCGTCGTACCCAATGAGATCTGTATCATAGCAACGTTGTCTGTAAATGGCATCAACAAAGTCGCCCTTTTCAGTTACATGGCGAAATCGTAGTTTTTTTAAATATTCGAATACCACGCATACTTAAATCAAATAGGAATATATTATAAAACGTTTCAAAGGTCGTCTGACCCAAAGTGAGGTAATTAGAAAATTACTTGCAAGGAAAGCATATTTAAAAAGTAGAAAATGTGTTACACAGATGTGTTTGAACGGAAGACATTAGTCCAACATCGTGTAACCCTATCAGAAAACATGTTCGTGAAGTACAATGTTCACTGTTTTAAGGTCTTTTAATGACACAGATCGTCTTATTGGTTTATAAAGAATGAGAAAAAATATTTGCAACAAACATAAATGACGATAATAACACTATAAAAATTCAGCGTTAAGTTGCTAAAGTTACATGAGTTGTACATACAGGTTATATTAATAATTATTCTAGGAACGTTAAAACATTCAAGGTTGTCTACAGTGAAAACTGAAAATCGAAAAACTTAATGAAAATTCTAGACCTAGACAAATCGAGACAACCAAATTTTAAGACTCGTGCACCTTAAACAGAAAAAAAATCATAACAAAATTTAGAATCCCAACATTATGAACTTCAATACAAAATTTGAAAAAAGGGCAATCATAACGTAATCAGTGTTTCCAATGAAGAATTGGACTCAGCCGTGTATCATTGTGATTCTTTAAAAAATCATCAATGATATCAGACTTATAGTTTTGTATTCCAGTTGTGCCTTTTGTCTAAATATAACTAGTCAAAGACGCTCGATTCGAAGAGTCAGAAGGCGACATCAAGAGGAAAGTTGAAGAGCATTAAATACCAAATATTCTAAATTGGCGTCATAAATCTGGCTTAGGTCATTTATGTCTTCATTTGGGTTGGAAAAACCTCATAGTCTTACACATGAATTTAAAGTTTAATGAACATAAAAATAAGAAGATGTGGTGTGATTGCCAATGAGACAACTCTCCACCAGAAACTAAATGACATAGAAGTTTATAACTATAGGTCACCGTATGGCCTTCAACAATGAGCAAACCCCATGCCGCAGTCAGCTATAAAAGGCCCCCGAAATGACATGCAAAACAATTCAAACGAGAAAACTAACAGTCTGATTCATATACAAAACAATGAACCAAAAACAAATATGATATACAGCAACAAATGGCAACAAATACATTTTACAAGAAAATTACATATTAATGATATTTAACGTGAAAATGATACGACGGAAACAGACGCATTCAAAGTATGAATTAAATGGCATACATTTGGTTATATCTGTGTAGTTGAGTCACTGTGTGTGACAGCTTTTACAGAATTGTGATGATTGAGAGTTTTACATAGTGTATATATAACTTTCTATTGATGTAGACTGTATATATTGCTTTGTTCCTTGGGTTGCTGTCTTATTGTCGTAAACCCACGTTTCATTTATTTAGTATGTATCGAATTATTAATGATGAGCGATTTTACTTTAAAAAACATAATGCGTATATTATAGTGTGCGTCTTTGTCTACGTTTTTACTGTAACCAATATTTAATGCTGTTGTTTATCGTGCAATGTGAATTATTTGTCGTAAAAGTTATTTTGACTTCTTTTATATTTCGTAAAAGAGAGGCGAATGATACCAAAGGGACATTCAAACTCATAAGTCGAAAATAAACTTACAATGCCATGGCTAAAAAAAAAAAGACAAACAACAGTACACAAAACAACATAGAAAACCAAAGACTGAGCAAAACGAACCCCACTAATAACTAGGGGTGATCTCAGGTGCTCTGGAAGGTTAAGCAGATCCTATTCCACATGTGACTCCCGTCGTGTTGCTCATGTAAGTACAAACCCAGTGATATGTCTAAATCGGTAGATCACATTCGGGGTGGGGGCACGGGATTGTGGTTACGACAATTGGAACATTTCCGTCGTCATCTGTGAAACAGATATCCCATAACGGTCAACCAACTCGTGATTGCATATACGGAATCAATTGATGACAATTCGCTTGGATTTGTTTCTATTATTTTTTTTAAACATCCTAATTTCCCAATCATGCCTTTCAATGTCATTTGTTTTGAACGTGCATGTCAGTTGAATTTGAAAACATCCATACTTTGCAATAAGTTTGCTAATGATATTTTGAAATAGTTTTTATTCATCTTTAATGTATCGAAATATTTTTTTAATGATTAAAGACAACAATCGCGTGCACAATGAATTTTAAAATTGTCAGTTGACATGAAATCATACATAAGTTATCACCTAACCAAATAAAATATAATATATGAGGCTTACTGACGAATTTCCGTTAATCCAAAAATTGACATTATTATAGGAAAAGTGAATATTCCCCAAAATATTAATTACATTTTTTCACATTTCATTATTTGTGTTAATTAGATATTAAAAGGGTAGTGTTGAACTTGCACTGAGGTAAGAGTTTTTGTTCAATGTTGAAGGCCATCAATTTGACTTTGAGATGAAGAACAGCAATAAAAACACTGTTTGTTTGTTTTTCTTGTTCTTGTGCGGTAAGTGATTTTGTTTCATGAATCGATACATCATTACCTTTAGTTTCCATTGTTCTATTGATATGACCATCGTAAGCACCTTCAAATTTATCGTTTCCAACGACAATGTTGAAGAGCTAAGAAGTGCCTACATATTCAGTTCATTATTTGGTTATGCAGATTCAAAAGAATACAAACAAAACTCATCAAAGATACCAGGCTTATGATGTTGTATGCCAGACGCGCGTTTTGTCTACAAAAGACTCATCAGCGACGCTCGAATCAAAAAATTTTAAATGGCCAAATAAAGTATAAAGTTGAAGAGCATTGAGAACCCAAAATTCCGAAAGGTCATTTCTTTTACCCATGGTAAGCTTGTATCTGGATACTAATTTTCTATTTAATTTCAGTGATTTTTATCTTGCCATCCATCCATAACGTTATACTCTCATTTCTTCCGTTACATGCTATAACTCCTATTTTTTAAATCATTATATGAGCTGCGTCGGATAGAAAACGACCATATGCAAATTAATATCAATACATCTGTTAACCTATTTCGGGTTGAAAAAATCTCTATGCAAAATATGTTACTGTTTGAAAATATTGAGTTGATATAAGAACCCTAAAAAACAGACTAAAAGTTTATCTTTTATTTCGTCTTATACATGTACATGTACATGTATTTGTGCACTTGCATAAGGTCGATTTCTATCGGACGCAGCTCAATTCATATGATCCATGGTACTTATTAGACCTGGTTAACCATATTCACTAATAATTGGAACTTTTATAACACTCATTTCAAGCTGAAAATGAACAAGGATTGATATAAATGTAGAATCCAAAAATGTTCAAGCATTTGTAAAGATTAGTTTGCTTAAACCTGTTATCTCGCTTCCACTAGACAGATTTGATAAATTCTTGTTATTTCTTTCTAATTTACATTACAAATTGATTGCCAATTTAGTCTTTCTACAAAATGGAGATGAAGTTAAGTTTTAAGTGCTTTCGACAGTCAATGCGTGCTAACATGAATTAAAATGCAGCGTTTCATTATTTTTGAAATAGAAAATAACATTTCTGAACAGATATTTAAAGTTTTGAATTGGTAAATTAAAAAAAAAAAACACCAGTTAAACACATTTATATTTCCCTGTTCATAAATTTGAAATAAAGACTTACTTTTTCAAAAATTGCGCTCGAAGTAAATCTGACACTTATGCGGTACGAAGAATTTATAAGTGTACATCTGACAAAAAATACGGAACGAAGAAAAAACGTAAAAAATTATGAAAAATACACCGGCTATCAACCTATCAAAATCTATATCTATTATCAGTACATAAAAAATAATCTCAATGTGACTTACCTAACTTAAAACTGATAAATCACGCTACATTCACACTGTTACTCACTATATCAGATACTTTGATTGGCATGTAACATTTAGTATATAAACACTTATCTGATCAAGCCAATGAATTGGATTTCATTGACTAAACTGCTCAGATAATAGATTTCATTTCAATTATGTTAATTACTGTTTCTATTCATCTTCTGTTTGGTGGGTGTGAGGGTATGGGTTATTTTCTTTGGACAAACAAATGTCTGCCACTTAAGTAGAATACAACCTATATTTCAATTACATACGGGAACAAGAAATTTATTTTGGAAATCAATGTTGATTTTTTTTTTCTCAAATTTTCAATGGAAACAATTATATTTTGTACTTCGGAATCCCTTTTGACACAAATTATTTTTACTAGAAATTTAGTATCAAACAATCTAGTATTCAATAAATAAAAAAAAAAAAAAACAATATCCCAACAGAAGATGGATGGTCAGTTCCAAATCGTTCGTGAAATTGGGAATCATGGGGAAAGACGCACCGACGGATTTAACTGGTGCCATTAGTAACACAAGAACTACTTACTTTTCCGAATCACCTGAATTTATCATATTTTTTTTTTATTCTAGTGGGTTGACAGGTATGGAGTATCCGTTTCACAGATGACTACGAATATGTTCCAATTGTCGTAACCACAATCCCGTTCTCTTTTCCGAATTTCAGATTTAGACTTATTACCGAGTTTGTACATAAGCAACACGATTGGTGTCACATGACAGGATCTGCTTACCCTCGGAGACCGCCCCGGTTATTTGATGGGGTTGGTGTTGCTCAGTTTTAGTTTTCTGTGTTGTGTTTAGTATACTGTTGTTTTTATTTTTTATCGTTTTCGTTTTTTTCAATGGCGTTGTCAGTTTTTCATCGACTTATCCCTTAGGTACAAATATGTTCGTGTTAAAACTACTAGTATTAAAATTATTGTTTTTCTTTAATCTAACAAGGTCATGTTGTAAAAATCAACTTTCCAAGGTCTGTGTTTCGAAAAATACTACATTTTGTCGCCCATATGAAAACAATTGCAGTTTGCAATCTACTTGCACAATTGAAATATATATTATAGTATAAAAATTAAAATGTGTAATGAACTGATCACACATGGGATTGGATTTGATTACCAGAACCATAGGCACAAGTCTGTTCGCAGCGGTCTTGTACTCACTAAATTAAAATTCTTAATATATATGAAAAGACCATAGGAGCACAACAATATAGTTCCTTCCAATAATGTTTTAACACTGAAATGACTTTGATCTTTAATGGAAAAACGGTTCTCGCTTTCATGCCTATAGTTATACTAATTTTTTTTTTTTTTTTTTTAAGAAATTATAATTACAGTTAAGATATAATTTAAACTAATAGGTTAAATAATTAAATCTAATTTTTAGTTACAGATTGGGAGGAAAAAAAGTACGCTTAATGCATAGGAAAGTATAGTATATACGTCAATGAGAGAGCAAGAACACAACGACAAAATACATCTAGGGGACGACATAGAATTTTCTTTGCTATACAAATGTATACTATATATCAAGTTCTAAATCGAAGCTATTAAACCAAGAGTTCCAAGTGGTAAAATTAAAGTCATCCATTTGAAAATTTTACGGACACCATCACGAGTTGGTTGACCGTTATGGAATATCTGTTTCACAAATGACCGTCGGACAGATATGTTCCAATTGTCGTTACCACAATCCCGTCCTCTTTTTTTCGAATGTGAAATCATCGAACTCGACTAAACACCGAGTTTGTCCACGAACGATTCGACGGTTGCCATTTGCGTTGCACGCTCTGTTCACCCTTCCAGAGCATAGACGCCCCCTACCCCTCCCCGGTTAGTGGTGGGGTTCGTGTTGTTCAGTCTGTACTTTTCTATGTTGTGTTTTCTATACTGTTGTTCAGTTTGTATTTTGGTTGTTTCCCTGTTTTGATAGGCGTTTTCACCTTATGATAGATATAGGAAGATGTGGTATGAGTGCCAATGAGACAACTCTCCATCCAAGTAACAATTTATAAAAGTAAACAATTATAGGTCAATGTACGGCCTTCAACACGGAGCATTGGCTCACATCGAACAGCAAGCTATAAAGGGCCCCAAAAATTACTAGTGTAAAACCATTCAAACGGGAAAACCAACGGTCTAATCTATATAAAAACGAGAAACGAGAAACACGTATGAACTACATAAACAAACGACAACTACTGTACATCAGATTCCTGACTTAGGACAGGTGCAAACATTTTATGAGTTTGAATATCCCTTTGGTATTTAACATCTCTCTTTTCCATATTTAATGTAGTGTTCCGAACATTGCGTAGAACGGATGATAAACATGACTTCAAACATGTTTAACCCCGCCACATTCTATATGTGCCTGTCCGAAGTCAGGAGCCTGTAGTTCAGTGGTTGACGTCGGTTCATGTCTGCCATATTTCTTTTCCGAAATTGTTTTGTTATAAATTATGCCGTTAGTTTTCTCGATTGAATTGTTTCATATTTTTCATCTCGGGGCCTTTTAAAGCCGACTATACGGTATGGGTTTTTCTCATTGTTGAAGGCCGTACGGTTGCCTATAGATGCTTACATCCACTTCATTTTAACTGTTTAGGATAGTTGCCTCATTGGCAATCATAACACATCTCCTTATTATTATATGAACCCGGATATTACATGTAGGATACAATAAACATTTGAATAACATGGGCGTAGCTATTTAAATGCAGAAAACATTCAGAATAAAGAATACGGCTAATCCTGATTGGTCGTTGTGTGCACCCAGTATTTATATCACTAGACACCTCGTGGACGCCAAATGAAAAAAAAATATATTAGATTTTTTGTAAGACAGTGACAGGACATGCATTTTCAAATGCAGATTTTATAGGCAAGGGAAATAAATAAATATTGCGTACAGAAAAGCAACGGGAACCTATATTTTTGGACTAAAAATATTGCATCAATATTTTTTTCTTTGATCTTAACAAGGTTTGAATTCGTTTTAAAACAAAGTTTAAAATTCTGTATCTCGAAATTTGCTTTTATTATCACCCATGAGAAATAATTGAATTTGGCAAAAGTTCTTGCACAATTGTGATATATTTTTATAGTGTACAAATTAAGATTTGTAATGAACTGTTTATCACAAGTTTACCCATGATAGTTGTTTATACTTACCAGAAGCATAAACATACGTGAGGGTATGGATGGGGGTTCTTCATTTCTTTATTCTTTATTTTTTTATACCATTTTGCTTAATTCTTTTTTCGTTTTGCCCATTATTCCCCATTCTTTATCTTTTAGCACCCAATTATTCTCAATTCTGTATTATTTTTGCATATTTTTCTCCAGTCTTTATTTTTTTACCCCTTTATTCTGCAATTTTTGCCCATTATTCTCTATTCTGTAAACCCCATCCAGACCCTCATATGTCTTAGACTAATTAAATTTACATAAATTGTTGATAATCCTACGTATTCTACATATGGTTTTGACTGTTACGTCAATAAATGTGTTTGTTATTATAACTGACTAAAACAGATGACCACTTTCTTTTAAAAACAACCTTCAACCTCTAAATTAAGTATTTATCTCATACATAATGTAAAAGGTTCAACGAAAAATATACAATATTAATATAACGACTGCCAATACAGGCTGAGTTATAGTTTCAAGGGTTTTATGTCTATCCAAGATAGTCAGTATATGTTTTTGTCGTAGACAATACCGCTGAGACATTTCAATTCAGATAAAAAAGTTCTGTGTTTTGTCTATATGAATCCCACAATTGAAATTAAGATATATCCATAACAATGTACCTCTAAAGAACATAATCATTTGTTGGCTATAATTGGTATTTTTTTAAAAACAAGAATTGATTGAATAAGTTGTATCAAGCACTTTGACTACTTTGAAATTTAAAACATTTGTTTTAACCTATGCTTTCATCATTGAAAAAAAATATAGATTCGACCATTGCATCGATAATGATACAACATTTCTCCACACGGAAGAGTTAAATTTTCAAAATGTAAAACGCGAGGCTTGGCGAATGTTTTCAATGTTAAATAAATTTAATCTTTGAGTGTGAAGAAATATCGCACTGCACGAGATTCAATGCACTGTAATGATAATAGAAGATATTTAGGCAAACTTCATTTATGTCCAATGACCTTCAAAAAGATATGTTCTTTCTGTGTGATGCCGTGGTCGCCTTGTGAATACACAATAAAAAAGCGAAAGAAAATGTCTAACAGGAAAAAAGAATCAGAATAAAATCAATGCATTAATCCCTACTTAAAAACTTAACATTTGGAACCAGAATGAACTCCGTGGACTAATGAAGATACAATAAAGAAGTATCATGGCCACCAGTATTTAGTATCTCAGCAAGGACCAGTATAAAACAGACAGAAAAATGATTATAAAGACATATGGAATTGCATGAAATCTATACGGATTAGGACCAGGTGCATTTCCTGCTATCAATGCTTTAGTCTTCATAAAATTTCATATTTGGTCATAAGTGTCAATTGAAAGCAGGATATATCAAAACTGGGATTGGTATAAGTAGACATCCGGGGATCTTTGACAAGTTTGAATTATTACGTCAGCTTGGTATAAGTGGACATTTTGGATTAAAGACAGAGTACACATGCATGTCTCGTAAAATTAACTTTAAGTGGATATCAATAACGATTACTGTCACAATACACTTGATACTAATCATACTGATGTATTTCTTATGCAATTCTTTGAAATACTCTATTCACTCGAAAAACCCATATAACTGAATACACCTTATCGCTATTTATTTCATTCCGGAAAAGTTCTGAAATTACAAAACTCTTTCAAACCAGTTGAAGCTATCAGGGGTGCTGTTCGAACAATGTACTGTGCATAAAACATTTCAAAGAGTTATCATGTTTAAAACATTGTCAAGACTTCCAACAAACCACTTTTCTTATTTTAATTTGTGTTTAAAGCTGGATCATAAACTATACAGATTTCATAATGTTTACTTTCTGCACGTTTTCCTGATTACTGATGACCTTTGTTTTTGAAGCTCTTAACCCATACAGGAAGTTGTCTAAGTGACTTTTTTTTTTTTTTTTTTTTTTTTTTTTTGATTGGACTAAAGAACGGTAAGGTGTATTAAAACAGGTTGTAATTCCAATAGGAAAATTGACTTTCTTTACTTCTTTTGGACTATTTTGGTGTTGATGTTCACAAACGTTTGAAAATTATTTAGCCTCCCAATCTTGTTTCAAACGTTACTCAATTCCGCGCTGAATAAAGGTCGCTTGTATCATTTGTAACTTTATTCTAAATGATATAAGATTGAAAACATATTTGGATTGTATAATCCTAAGTTAATACATACAACTTAACTAGTTGATGCTAAGAATCGTTTTAGTTTTGCTGTTAATGCAATCATTACAGAACTTGTAATATCTGCTCAAGTTAGGACAGAACATATCAATATTTAACTAGATATTTCAAAAGCTCTCCTAATACTGCCAACGTATCTCAAACTTTATAACTGATAACAACACACTTTTTTATACTGTTTTCATTACCATATATTCAATAGGTGTTTGCTTATCAATTAAATAATCCGAATTAAGGATATTCTTGGGTAATGTTTCCATGATGAATGCAAATATTATAGGTTCAATTCTAACTGGAAATTAATCGTTCTTTTATTTTGAAAAAAAAACATATCAAGGGATCGATGCGCGTGTTATATAATATAGATATTTAAATATATTGATTTGTTTTAACCTTTAGGTTTCGAAATGTTCATGCATTTTTAAGTACCATTTAATATAAATTTGATATTAAACAAGCTTAATAAAATATGTGTATATACTTACATAACAAATTTCATCTATATTGCTTATTGACTACATGTAATCGACACAAAACCAGAATTGCAGTCTATGTGTACATGTATGTTGAAAATAGATACGGTAAATATGGTAACATTTTTTTTTAATTTATTTTCTTTATCCATCAGAAAAATTTCCATAACTATCATTTCATGTTTATTCTTTCAGAACTATTCTTAGCGTTAAGATAAATAAAATTTGATTGAATGTCCTTTTTATTCAGTCATAAAAGTAAACTAGCAATCGACAAGGAAATGTGACGTCAGCATTGAATTTTAGCCAATAAAAAACTGGAAACAAGCGAAACACACATTGATTATCAACAAAAATAATTAACAAGTGAGAAAAGTATAAACGAACTAAGAATAACAGAAATATGGTTATAAACACAAAATAGTCTTATTTTCGATTGTTTGTTCTATTTAAAGAAACTTTGAAGTTTACAGTCATGTGTATCAACATAATCATAAAATCTAATTTAGAAGTAAGATTTTTTGATAATGTCGAAATGTTAACATATAATCAAGATTAAAATTAAGGAGATATGGTATGATTGCAAAAAGTAAAATAACAAAAATACCGAACTCCAAGGAAAATTCAAATCGGAAAGTCCCTTATCAAATGGCAAAATCAAAAGCTCAAACACATCAAACGAATGGAAAAGAACTGTCATATTCCTGTCATGTTCCTGCAAATGTGACAACTATTCACCAGAGGCCAGTGACGTGAATGTAACAACTATGATGGGTCACTATACGTCCTTCAACAAAAAACAAAACCTTTACCATTCAGAAAGCTATACACACTCCGGTATAACAAAATTTTGAACAGTTTTAACGATCAGACCAATGGCCTGATTTGTGCTTAAAAAATAAACGAGAAACAAATATGACAGTAAGCAACCAACGACAACTTGTAAATTAAACAACTGACATAGGACAGACACATACTTTATGTGACTGGGCTTAAGGATGTTTGCTTGTCAGGTTTTGGAATTTTTGTCAGATTTTCGAAATCCTCTGGTTTTATCCATTTGAATGGCAAAATTTAGTATGGACCCCATTTTCGAAATTTTTCATGTATAATTATCCATAAAAGTCTTATAAAATCTTATTTATTTTTAATAGTTTTGAGAACTGGCCAAAAGCTATGAAAACGCAGAGAACATTTAAGAGGAAACTAATGGCTCATATATCAAAAACAAACATTGACCCTACATTTTTTTTTTTTGTGCTTTTGATTCCTCAATTAATCCCTATCAATATATAATGTGTCATGGAAATTTATTTATTTTGAAACTGAGCAGCAAACTTCCTTAACATGCTTGTTAGCGCTCAATGCTCACACAACCAGTGATAAAGATGTAGCAACATAGAATAAGAATAAAATTACTCTTATACATATATAATACGAGCTTTTGTTTTACATGTCGACAACTGTTTCTTTAGTTCTTGATCATGGAAAATCGTATTGTCACAACATGTTCCCTTATCTGAAGAAAAAGAGGTGTAGAAAATATTGTAAAAAAAATAAGTTAAAACAGCAACAATGATATAAAAGTTTATTTTCTAAAACAAACCAACATAACTATTTTTCTATATTTCGCTTTCAATCCTTGATAACATTTCACTTTTTTTTTGTGTGGTAAAAACGTTAGGTTTTCAGTATCTCTATTGTAAGTTTTAAGATGACATGCAAGTATTATGATTTTAAAATCCAGTTATTTTCAAATTATGAAATTCGCAAAAACAAAGCATGTATTTATTTAAGTAATGAAACAAATGGATACAGAATGAACTAAACACTAACTGTTTGTGAGAGCAAGAAACGAATAAAGTCGAAAACAATCGTCTAGAAAAACAGGCAGTAAAATGAAGAAAGAGTTTTACTATTGGCTGGCCTCATACATACACTTTAAGAAAAATTTCAATACAGTACTACTCAATCAGAATCTAATATTTATAAACTATCAGTATTGTATAATGATATTTTCTGACACATTTGAAAATATTAAGACGTAAAATTAGTTCGGTTTGTTTTGTATAATTACCAATATAAAAAAGAAGATGCGTGCATATGGGAATAAACTGCCACCAAACTTGATTCTATAACTTTCCTAGCGATGTTTAAAGCTATGCATAATTTTCTAGTATAGAACACATTATAAATTAAAATATTGAAGTTATTTGTTATCGTTATCGTAACCATAGACAACACCATGACCAAAACAAGTAACCACAGACAACACCATGACCAAAATGAGTAGCCACATACAACACCATGGCTAAAACAAGTAACCACATATAACACGATGGAGTAAACAAGTAACCTCAGACATCATGGCCAAAACAAGTAACCAAAGACAACACCATGGCCAAAAACAAGTAACCACAAACACCATGACCAAAACAAGTAATCACAGACAACACCATGGCCAAAACAAGTAACGAAAGATAACACGATGGCCAAAACAAGTAACTTCAGACAATATCATGGCCAAAACAAGTAACGACAGAAAACAGCATGGCCAAAACAAGTAACCACAGACAATACCATGGCCAAAATAAGTAACCACAGACAATACCATGGTGTAAAAACAAGTAGCCATCATGGTGAAAAAATAAGTAACCACATACAACACCATGTCCATAACAAGTAACCACAGACAACACCATGATCAAAACAAGTAATTACAGACAACACCATGGCCAAAACAAGTAACCACAGACAACACCATGGACAAAACAAGTAACCACAGACAACACCATAGTAAAAACAAGTAACCACAGACAACACCATAGTAAAAACATGTAGCCACAGACAACAACGTGGCCAAAACAAGTAACCACAGACAACACCATGGTTAAAACAAGTAACTACAGACAACATCATGGTCAAAACAATTACCACAGACAACAACGTGGCCAAACAAAGTAACCACAGACAACATCATGGTCAAAACAAATAACCACAGACAACACCGTGGCCAAACCAAGTAACCTCAGACAACACTATGGTCAAAACAAGTAACCACAGTAAAAATCATGGTGAAAACAAGAAACCACATACAACATCATGGCCAAAACAAATAACGATAGAAAACAGCATGGCCAAAACAAGTAACCACAGACAACGCCGTGGCCAAAATAAGTAACCACAGACAACACCATGGCCAAAACAAGCATCCACAGACAATACAATGGTGTAAAAACAAGTAGTCATCATGGTGAAAAAATAAGTAACCACAGACAACACCATGTCCAAAACAAGTAACCTCAGACAACACCATGATCAAAACAAGTAATCACAAGCAACACCATGGTCAAAACAAGTAACCACAGACAACACTATGGTCAAAACAAGAAACCACAGACAACACCATAATAAAAACAAGTAACCACAGAACAGAACGTGGCCAAAACAAGTAACCACAGACAACACAATGGTCAAAACAAGTAACCACAGACAACATCATGGTCAAAACAAGTAACCACAGACAACAACGTGGCCAAAACAAGTAACCACAGACAACACCATGGCCAAAACAAGTAACCACAGGCAACATCATGGTCAAAACAAGTATCCACAGACAACACCGTGGCCAAAACAAGTAATTACAGACAACACCATGGCCAAAACAAACACAATGATAAGACAAAAACAGGTCACAGAATATGACATTCAAAATGAAGGTTAGATAAAACAAACAACACCAAAAACAGGAAGTGAACTACGGTTTTCATTAAGGTTCAGCAGTTCCTGTTCCACCAGTGAAACTCGCTATGCTACTCTTGTAGAAATGCATTGATAAGTCTGTTCGTTGATGAGCATCATACAATAACGGATTGGTAAATGACTTTTTTCTCATCCTAGGACATTTCTAATTTCATAAATTTTCGATAAGGATAATTTTGAATATAGAAATTTGATTATATTTGGCAGTAAAAGAATTTCGTCGTACATATCTTAGTTGATGTATCAAAACAAAAGTTTAAACAAGTGTAGGGATGATCGAGGGTCGATCGTTTCGACGTTTTTTCTATAAGTGGCATCAATCAACTTTTCTGAGACAGTTTTGTTATCAGGTGTTTGTATCAGAAGAAAAAAGAAAGCAATTTTCTTAAACATAAATCAGCCTAAATTTAGTATTAGAAAAATCCGAAAACTGATTTAATGAAGCAAACCTGCAAGATCGACCTACAAAACATTTGAAGAAACAGCTGTTCTGACATAAATTAGCGAGTTTTTAGGGAACTGTTTAAATTCATTATATGACCTGCGTCGGATATTAATCAACCTTATACAAGTGCACATAAGATAACAGATATATTTATATTCATTTACATAAGGTCGGTTACTATCCGACAAACTTCATATAAATATGAAACAAGCGGTACCAATTTATGATATTACGTTACTTTCACTACAACTTCTCATACTAGTAGTCTGTAGATTCTACTTCTAAGATTGTTTTTCAGTATTTTTATAGTCGAACCTGAATGACAGTTGTGTGAATACTATATTTAATGTGACTTGTCAATTTGCCTTTTCCCTGAATATTGTAAAAGTTTAGAAAATCAACTTCTTGCATATACCATTTCCTTTTGGTTTATTTAGTTAAAATAGAGAAAAGCTTTTATGAGTTAAAAATTCAAAATAATAATGTCTTCTTCGTAAGCGGTACAAAAATGATGATAAAAAAAAATCAATTTAAAAAAAAAGGAAAAGGAAAAAGTAAGTTAATCAACAAAGAGCAATAGTAACTGAATGTTTCACTTACCTTTATCGCCTAATAAGTAATAACCTTAAAATTTTATATTACTGATGTTATTCAAATATTTCCGCAACGTTCATGTGAAGGTCTTTATAGAAAGCCGATACATTAATGTGATGAAACAATAGTTCAGTTAACGTCTACATCTCTAGAACCTTTCAACTTGATTTACAATTGTCTAATGATAACTTTGATAGCATCAAATGAAGTGAATAGGACATAAATACGAACCTTGCAATACGATTCATTCAATGAAAACACTATTCAAAGTTATAACAAACTTGCAACACAATTGTTTACTCAACTGAAACAAATTAAGAAAGTTTACCTAATTAATTACACAACACCTTGGAAAATAAGAAAAGCAACTGTTTTCAATATTTTGTAATTTTTTGTTATGTTAAATTTGAGAAGGATTACCTTGATAGGCTCGTGGACAAGCAAATGGTTTGTAAATCAGAGAGTTGTCATTGAACTTTTAAAATTTATATACAATGTCACTTTGATGCATATAGTACCAATTCGTCATATTACGTTGAAAACATTAAGTTCACTACATTTTCTCGTTGTGTGTAGCGTCTGCTTCTAAGATTTGTATTCAGTATTTTCATAGTGAACCCAAATGCTAGTTTTTAATGCTAAAGTTATTGTGACTTGTCAATTACTTTCTCCCTGAATATTGCAAAAGTTTTGAAAATCAACTTCTTGCAATTACCATTTCGGTATTTTTGATATTTTTTTTCCTTTTGTTTAATCAGTTCAAAATAGAAAAAGCTGTGATAAGTTAAAAATTCAAGTAATGATGTCTTCTTCGTAAGTAGTATTAAAAGAAATGATTATAAACAAAATCTTAAAATGAAAAATGGGAAAAAAGACAAATTAAGTTAATTAACAAAGCGCAGTAGTAAATTAATGTTTCACTTACCTTTATCTCTAAATAAGTAATAACCATAAAATTTTATATTTACTTTGGTTCCTGAAATATTTCCGCAAAGTTCAAATGAATGTCTTTGTAACGCCGATACGTCAATGTGATGAAACGATAGTTCAGTTAACGTCTACATCTCTAGAACCTTTCAAGTTGATTTACAATTGTCTAATGATAACTTTGATAGCATCAAGTGAAGTGAATAGGACATAAATACGAACCTTGCAATACGATTCATTCAATGAAAACACGCTTCAAAGTCATAACAAACTTGCAACACAATTGTTTACTCAACTGAAACAAATTACCAAAGTTTACCTATATTTTACTACAAACTTTCAACACAAGAATTGCCGATCTGTTTTCAGAATAAAGTCATGCTTATTATGTTTATAAGTAATATCAACAACCCTACTGTTATAAACATATTGGTTTGTTCACTGATTGATATATCAGTGCTACTATTTAAACATAGTCATCGATTAAGAGTCAGTAGATTTTATTTTTTTTTATATTCCAAACGCCGACGTGTTCTTTTAAGAGAAAACTGCGTGTGCTCAATTTTCAAAATTGTCTGATATTTTACGTCAAATTTAGGACATTTATATATGATAAAAAAGAATTTGAAAAAATGATGTTTTAGAAATATGCTCCCATCTGAAGGCGCCGCATACCTCTTTTACAGATAGCAGTTTTTTGACATACTGTAGCATGGCTTTTTAAAAATACTGTTCATACAATCTGATTTTAGTCTATCGTGGTGATATTTTCATTTCTTGAATATATATCATGTTTTATTCTGCAAAGCATAAGTAACAAAAGAATAAACCCTATAGTATTTATATCTTCCTAGTGTTGTATCTTTAATCTTGAATTGGATGTAGACATTTTACATACATATATTTCTGTCTTTCTTCATCGTCACGTTTATTTCTATCTTACATTTTCTGATTGCTTTGTTTTACATTTTCGCATTCCTTATTATTATTTAAATTGTTTGGGTTTTAAGGTGTATGTATTACTCCATTCAATGAAACAAACAAAAACTATGAAAAAGCAAACCAACAAATTAATCGTCAATTAAATAATGAAAATGATCATAAATAAGAGGATGCCTAGATCGTGTGGTTGGATGGTAGTTTTGGCTACATTAACGTGCTATAGTATTGAAGAACTAATTGTTTTAAAAGATGAAAAAACAGCAAACAAAAAAGTATCTTATGTTTTTTATACTATTAAAAAAAAAAGTTTGAACGTCCTATGGAGATTATTGGGGGTCTATATTTGATGGCTTATATCTTTGTAACGAATACTCAAAATGGTCTGAAATTAACAGCATTCCGGTTTTAAAGGATGTTAAATGGATTAAAAATGAAGATAAAAAATATGGTAAAAATTAGGAAGAAGGGGAAGGGGGAGGGGGATGTAAAGAGTTTTCCTCCACATTTCTTTTATGTTTTTGCGATGGAAAGTTAGTTTCTATTCACATGTAATGAATTATGCCATCAATTTCACCTCTTCGTCAATTTTTTTTTTTTTTTTGCATACATTTTTAAAGTAGACCATCTGCAAAAAAATATGTTTTAAAATTGTGACTCAATCTTCACCTCTTTCCTCAGACAGAGTAGCTGTATGGAATTTGACCAACATAATTATTGTTAGTTTGAATTCACAACTGATTGATAATTAAGAAAACGCAAACTTAAAAGATAAATCGAGAATTTATTTTACTTTATATTCAGACGTTGTGTTGCTAAAATGGTTTTTTTTTAGTTAGTAGTATATATAACGATTAACGTCCCATACATCCGGGGTTTTCAAAATTGGTTTGAGCCTTCTTGAAGAAGGGAAATTCAGAAAAGTGATTCGAACGCACGAAATTTTGGTTTCTTCACTGATTGATATATCAGAGCTACTATTTAAACATAGTCATCGATTAAGAGTCAGTCAATATAATTTTTCTATTCCATATGTCGACGTGTTCTTTTTGTGCTAAGAGACAAGTGTTGATTTAAAATTTTGACACTCAATTTTCACCTCTTCCCTCAAAGTTTGAAATAGAGTACCTGTATGGAATTTGAGCAACATAATTATTGTTATTTTGAATTCGCAATTGATTGAAATTTAAAAAAACACAAACTTGAAAGATAAATCGAGAATTTATTTTACGTTATATTCAGAAGTTGTGTTGCTAAACATTTTTTTAAGTAGTATATATAAGGATTTATGTCCCATACATCCGGGTTTTTTCAATCAATTGGTTTGAGCCTTCCTTCTTAAGGGAAATCCAGAAAAGTGCTTCGAAAGCTAGAAATTAATACAGTGATATTTTTATATACAATCACATCTTTTTACCGCTATGGCGAATATGACAAAACAATCTAGCTTAATATGTCTATCTTACATATTATTTATATCATTTTGAATATGTCAGTGTGTAGTTAATACCTCAGCAAGTCCCAGTATAAAACAGACAGATAAATGATTATAAAGACATTCGGAATTGCATGAAATCTATACGGATTTGGACGAGGTGCTTTTCTGCTATGAATGTTTTAGTCTTCACAAAATATTTCATATTAGATCATCAGTGTCAACACATGACATGACAAAACTGGGATTGGCAAAAGTAGATATCGGGGATCTATGACAAGTTTAAATTATTACGTCAGCTTGGCATGAGTTGACATTTTGCTTAAAGACATATGCATGTCTCGTGAACTTGAATTTAAGTGGATATCAATAACGATTACTGTCACAGACTCACAATACACTTTATACTAATCATACTGATGAATTTCCTATACAGTTCTTTCAAAGCTTAGTCTTTAGCTTTCTATGTTGTGTCATCTGTACAATTATTTGTCTGTTTGTCTTTTTATTTTTGGCCATGGCGTTGTCAGTTTGTTTTCGATCTATGAGTTTGACTGTCCCTCTGGTATCTTTCGTCCCTCTTTCAAAAACTCTATTCACTCGAAAAAACAGAAAATATTTTATCAAACCAGGTTGCAATTCCAGTAGGAAAATTTCCTTCTTTACTTTTTTTGGGACTAATTTGATGTTGATGTTCACAAACGTTTAAAAGTTTTTAACTTCCCAATCTGGTTTCAAACGTTATTAGAATGTTTAAACTTAAGTGAATATAAACAAGACTTTACAAGTTGATGCTAAGGATCATTGTAGTTTTGCTGTTAATGTCATCATTACAGAACTTACAGTATCTGATCAAGTTAGGACATAACATATCAATATTTAAATGGATACCGGTATTTCAAATTGTCTCCTTATACTTCCAACGTATCTTTAACTGATGACAGCACACTTCTTTATTACTGTTTCATAGTACCATATATTCAATAGGTGTTTGCTAATCAATTAAAAAATCAGATTTAAAAGAGAGGCGAAAAATATCAAAGGGACATTCAAACTTTCATACGTCGAAAATAAACAACGACATGGCTAAAACAGAAAAAAGACCAGCAGTCAAACAACAGTACACAAAACACAACATAGAAAACTTAAAACTGAACAACATGAACCCCTCCATAAAAACTGGGGGTAATCTCAGATTCTCCGGAAGGGTAAGCAGATCCTGCTCCACATGTGGCATCCGTCGTGTTGCTAATGTAAGTACACACCCGTCGATAAGTCTAATAAAATGCTCCGCAGGGCGCAGCTTGATACGACCGCAGAGGTCGAACCCTGAACAGTTGGGGCAAGTATGGACACAACATTCAAGCTTGATACTGCTATGAATTTGGATTGTGATTAAATATTTGACACAGCATAGGTTTCTGACACAGAATGAACGTGGTCTAAGAACTTAAAAATTTTAAATTGGACATTCACCTATTATGGTCCAATATCCAAAATCTAAATACATGGTTAGATTCAGCATATCAAAGAACCTCATATATTCAATTTTTGTTGAAATCAAACAAAGTTTAATTTTGGACCCCGATTTGGACCAACTTGAAAACTGGGCCCATAATCAAAAATCTAAATACATGTTTAGATTCAGCATATCAAAGAACCCTAAGAATTCAATTTTTGTTAAAATCAAACTTAGTTTAATTTTGGACCCTTTGGACCTTAATGTAGACCAATTTGAAAACGGAACCAAAAATTAAGAATCTAAATACACGGTTAGATTTGGCATATCAAAGAACCCCAATAATTCATTTTTTGATGAAATCAAAAAAAGTTTAATTTTGGACCCTTTGGACCTCAATGTGGACCAATTTAAAAACGGGGCCCAAAATCCAAAAACTTAATACACGGTTAGATTCAGCATATTAAAGAACCCCAAGAATTCAAGAATAAAACCCCATTGAAATTGGTTAAGAAATAAGCAATTTATACGAAGTATCTTCTTTTGCACAATACTGTGCAATTGAATATTTCTTGCTATTGCGCAATACTGTACAATTGACAATTTCTTGCTATTGCGCAATATTGTGCTATTGGATATTTCTTGCTATTGCGCAATACTGTGCAATTGATAATTTCTTGCTATTGTGCAATACTGTGCAATTGAAAATTTCTTGCTATTGCACAATACTTATTATATAAAAATTTACACATCCTGTTTGGTGTGTATCTCCTACCATATCATTATTATTTGCTTTTAAATATAAATCAGAAATAACCAACTTAAAATGGAAAATTTTAAAAGAAAAAAAAAGGAAAAAAATAAAATCCCCCCAAATTTTTTGAACCCCCTTATGATTCATCACCCCCAAACTTAATCCCAGACTTCCCTTTGTGGTATGGTACTTTGCAGTACAATTTCAGATGAATCCATACACTTGAACACAAGTTATTGTCTGAAACCTAGAAAAATGTGTTTTTGGCCCCTTTTTGGCCCCAAATTCCTAAACGTTTAGGGCAATTACCCCCAAACTCAAACCCAGCTTTCCCTTTGTGATATGGAACCTTGTAATACAATTTCAGAAAGATCCATACACTTACACACAAGTTATTGTCCTGAAACTAGAAAAATGCTTGTTTTTTTGCCCCTTTTTGGACCCTTAATTCCTAAAATATTGAGGCAATTACCCCCATCATCAATCCCAGCCTTCCCTTTGTGGTATGGTACCTTGCAGTACAATTTCAGAGAGATCCATACACTTGAACACGAGTTATTGTCTGGAAACTAGAAAAATGCTTATTTTTGGCCCCTTTTTGGCCCCCAATTCCTAAACCGTTTCGGGCAATTACCCCAAAACTCAATTCCAGCTTTCCCTTTGTGATATCGAACCTTGTAGTACAATTTCAGAAATATCCAAACACTTACACACAAGTTATTGTCATGAAACTAGAAAAATGCTTGTTTTTTGCCCCTTTTTTGGCCCCTAATTCCCAAAATTTTGAGGCAATTACCCCCAAAGTCAATTCCAGCCTTCCCTTTGTGATATGAAACCTTGTGGTATAATGTCAGGGAGATCCATACACTTACACACAAGTTATTGTCTGGAAGTTACAAAAATGCTTATTTTTGGCCCCTTTTGGCCCCTAATTCCTTAACTGTTTGCACCATAACCCCCAAAATCAATCCCAACCTACCTTATGGTAAAATTTCATAGAGATCCATTCACTTTAACTAAAGTTATAGTGCGAAAACTAATGTGTCTTCGGACGACGACGACGACGACGACAACGACGACGCCAAAAATTAACTTCATACCAATATACGACCGCAAAATTTTTGCGGTCGTATAAAAAGTAGGTCACATTCGGGGAAAATTTACGAAGGGACGATTTCAACTTCACCCACTTGGAACTCTCGGTTTAATAGCTTCCTTGTGAGCAGCAACCCTCTATCAAGGAAATCATAATAGGAAATACAAACCCTGGAATATCGTATCAACTGGGATATATATACTCCGTTTGCAGGCGCTGCTAGAATGTTGCTTTATGGTAAGTTCACAACTGGGAAGCTGAAATCCTCTCTTTTGTCGTAAAGTTGCATGGAGTTCAACCGACCCTCATAGTCAAGATATGAGGTTAAACTTAATTGTATCTGTTGTATCCTTTATCCCAAGTTCGATGGAATAGATGCGTTCAACATAATCATCAAATTTTGAATTATTTAGTGAGAGAACATCATCTACATGTATATAGCGGATAGGGAAGTTAAAGGATACTGCTAACTTCTTTTCCTTATTCCTAAGAAGTCCACAGAACATAAAAGAATAAAGGTTGGATAAGACGAACAACACCAAAAACAGGATGTGAACTAAAGTTCTCCGGAAGCGTCAGCAGTTACTGCTCCACTAGTGAAACCTGCTTTGTTACTCCTGTTGACAAGTCTGTCAGTTGATGATCATCATACTTTAACGGATTGGTAAATACCAATTTTTAAACCTTAAGATATTTTCAATTTAATCGGTCATGTACATAATATATTCAGAAAATGTTGTTAATTTTCAGCATCAGATCATTTTCTTATATTTGGCGGTAAACGAAAATCGTGCAACATATCTTAGTTGATGTATCAAAGCAAATGTTTTAAGTAGTGGAGGAATTATCAAGGGTCAATCGTTTCGACCTCCTTTTCCGTTGGGGGTATTAAATCAATGTATTGAGACATTAATCTCATCGGGTTTTTGCACGCATAAATATATAGAAGAAAATGGGGAAAAAAGTTTTAAAGCATATATCGACTAAAAAACTCAATATAAGATGATCCAAAAATATATTATTTAAACAATTTTAAACTACACGGTCACCTTACAGAACATTGGGAGAACAACTGTTCGTGAATTACACTACTTAAAGCTAGATTCACACTAGTTCACACTGCCGATCAGATCAACTCGGGTTTTGCCATTTCCACCCTTTCATGGTAGGAGCGGTAAAAACTTTTAGATGTCCACTGTGATACACCCATTAAAGTACTAGTGGACATGCCTTTCTTTTTTAAGTTATTAAAATTAATTACACAATACTTTGGAAAATAAGAAAAGCAGCTGTTTTCAATGGTTTTTTTTTTTTATTTTGTATGTTAAATTTAAGAGGGATTCCCTTGGTAGGCGCGTGGACAAGCAAATGGTTTGTAAATCAGAGAGTTGTCATTGAACTTTTAAAATTTATATACAATGTCACTTTGATGCATGTAGTACCAATTCGTGATATTACATGGAAAACATTAAGTTCACTACAATTTCTTGTTGTGCGTAACGTCTGCTTCTACGATTTTTGTTCAGTATTTTCATAGTGAACCCGAATGCTAGTTTTTTTAATGCTAAAATTCTTATGGCTTGTCAATTACTTTTCCCCTAAATATTGCAAAAGTTTTGGAATCAACTTTTTTGCAATAACCATTTCGGTATTTTTGATATTTCCCTTTTTTCCTTTTTTTTTCATCAGTTCAAAATAGAAAAAGCTGTGATGAGATAATAATTCAAGTAATGATGTCTTCTTCGTAAGTATTATTAAAAGAAATAATGATAAACAAAATTTAAAAAGTACAAAAAGGAAAAAGAAAAATTAAGTTAATTAACAAAGCGCAGTAGTAACTTAATGTTTCACTTACCTTTATCGCTTAAGAAGTGATAGCAATATTTTAAGCCGTTATTTTCCTACGTTTACTGTGGTTCCTCAAATATTTCCGCAAAGTACACGTGAATGTCTTTATATAAAGCCGATATGTCAATGTGAATACACAATAGTCCAGTTAACGTCTACATCTCCAGAACCTTTCAACTTGATTTACAATTGTTTAATGATAACTTTGATAGCATCAAGTGAAGTGAATAGGACATAAATACGAAACCTTGCAATACGATTCATTCAATGAAAACTCGCTCCAAAGTCATAACAAACTTGCAACACAATGTTTACTCAACTGAAACAAATTATGATAGTTTACCTATATTTCACTACAAACTTTCAACACAAGAATTGCCGATCTGTTTTCAGAATAAAGTCATGCTTATTATGTTTTTAAGTAATATCAACAACCCCACTGTTATAAACATATTGGTTTCTTCACTGATTGATATATCAGTGCTACTATTTAAACACAGTCATCGATTAAGAGTCAGTAGATTTTATTTTTTTATTCAAACCACCGACGTGTTCTTTTAAGAGAAAAGTGCGTGTGCTCAATTTTCAAAATTTTTAGATAGTTTATGTCAAATTAAGGAAATTTAAATATGACTAAAAGAGATAAAGCTGCCATCTGAAGGCGTCGTCTATCTTTTTATAGATAGTTTAGTTGTTTGACATCCTGTCGCATTGCTATTCTACAATACTTTTCATACAACATCATGTTAGTTTATTGTGGTGATAATGGCATTTCTTACATTCATTTTTTACTCTTCAAAACATAACTGATAAAATAGTAAAACCTAATATTCTGATATATATTTTTTTTTACTCTGAAAAGGATAAGTCTTAATAGACATTTTCGAAAAGCCTTCTACAGAGACACTTATACCGAAACCGACACCTACTCGGACTAACAAAATAGAGGCACCATATCAAAATTTCAACTTATACTGAATGAATGACCTCGTTAAACTTGATTGGAATTACAAATTATAAATTTTGAAATTAATTTTATATATTTTTTTTTAAATCTGAGCTAGAAACAACGAGTGCTCTCATTAGTTTTTGGGTTTCCTTAATGATAAGTTTATGATATTCCATCTCGTTTTTGAATTGTCGCCATCAGCGAATCTGTCTTTTTAATGTTTTCGACCGTTAACGATGATATATATGTATGTATACCAAGTTTTAAGTGAGAAAATTGGATCACTTATTACATGGCCAACAGTCAATGTGTGGAGATATTTTCGGGGAAATTGGTTAAAATTACCGACCGCAGTGGGTGCGATTCATGGGACATCTACAGAAATATATCGTCCCTCAACGGAGCCGCAAAAGGCAGTATGTGTCCGGTCATAGTCGTTGTGACTTTATGCACGCTTAAGTTTCGATGATATATGCTTTATACAATCCGATTTCCTTGGACACCAGATCGACGCCCAACAATGTATGCTGATTCGAAATATATGTAAGGAATTTGCTTTTCTAAACTAAATTCACCAAAATCGGTATCTTATAATAACGCCATATTCACGACAGCAAAACGCTCGAAAACCTATCAATTTAAAGGGAAAGTTAAAATGCAGGAAATTCAATAGACTTTTAACGCAATACCGTGTTACGGTAGAACATACAATTACAGAGCTATAAAATATTTGAGACACTGTGGAGACACCCACTGAACAAATGTTATGCCACAAGTCAGGTTTATGCAAGCTGACTTTATCGCCAACGTAGGCTTTACACGATACTGTTTCTGTGTAAATTTCATTAATTTACACAAAGCTCCATTTTTCTTTTACTAAGTACAATATGAAGATAGGTCAACTCGCAAACCACTTAAATGTTTTGATATACAGCATGTAGAGTGTTTTAAATATAAATTAGAAAAAAATGTATATAAATGCCTGTGGTCAGCAATGAACACCTTAAGATTACTCTTCTCAAAAAGGTTACCTGTCGTCCTAGGCATATTTGTAAGCGTCAGTATCGATTAGTTTACGAAAATGTCTAATAGAAAATATCCTATAGTAGTATGTCCATAGTGTTTAAATATTTATTTTGAACTGAATAAACATCAAAATGAATATAGACATTTAAAAGCATATATGTCTGTCTTTCTTCGTCGTCATGTTTGTTTCTTTCTTACATTTTCTCGTTATTTATTTTTCTATCTTACATTTTCTTATTGCTTTTTTTTTTTTGAAATTGTTAAGTTCTTAAATTGTATTTATTAATCAAAACAATGGAACAAACAATAACTACGAAAAGCGAACAAAAAATAAAATTATCAACCAAAAATCACAAACAACAAAAACTATAAGATAAACCACCAACCAAACAAGCAATAAATTCCACTCTAAGCAGTCTATAGAGAACGTCTAGATCCTCTGATTGAATGGAAGATTTAGCTACAATAACGTATTCAAGGCTTCATTGTGACTTTTAATGGAAATAAAAGAGCAAACAATACTTTGATCTGGGTCTTGTAAACTGATTGTGTCATAAATAAATACGCCGTATCCGTTTTTTTTTCGTGACATGTACAAAGTTTGTATCTTACACTGTGTGGAGACCGTAGATACATGTATGTATCATATGTTTTATATATCACCCCAAAAAAGTTTTGCAACACTCTACTGGAGATTATTGGGGGTCAAACTTTGAGGGCTCATAGTTTTGTAGAAAATGCTCAAAACGATATGAAATCAACAGCATTCCTGTTCTAAAGGATTTTAAATTGATTAAAGAAGAAAACTAATATATTATGGAAAAAAATTGGAAGGTGAAAAATGTTTCTCCTTATTTTTTTTTTTTTTTTTTTGTTCTTCGAGGGAGATGTTAGTTTCTGTAATATATATGCATTTTGTTAACCAGACCATGTGCAAGAAATGGTAACAGTTGTTACTTTCAATTTTATCCCCTTCCCTCAAAGTTTGCAAACAGTTCAAATGTAACTGTCTGAAATTTGACTGACATAAATGTAGTAAATATATAAATAAGAAGATGTGGTATGATTGCCAATGAGACAATTCTCCACCAGAGACCAAATGACATAGAAGTTAACGACTATGATCACAGTACGGCCTTCAACAATGAGCAAAACCCATACCGCAAAGTCAGCTATGAAAGGTCCCGAAATAACGAATGTAAAACAATTCAAATCTGACTTATGTACAAAACAATGAACTAAAACAAATATTATATACAACTACAAACGAAGTTTGATTACATAATTGATTGCTGTTTAAGAAAACACAAACTTTCAAGATAAATCGAAAATTCTATTCAATCAGAAGTAGTCTGGCTAAAATTGTTTTAGTATAGGATTAAACGCCTTTTAAAGGAATTTATTGGTGTATAAACTCGACCAATTCACTCACAAACAAATAAAAGTCCGAAGGACTTTTATGATATGTTTGTGAGTGACTTGGTCCAGTTTATACACCAATAAATTCCTTTAAAAAGGCGTTTAATCTTTATAATTCTTTAAAGTTGAAGATAAGGAATATATTTTTCCACACTCGTAACCTCTATCACACGAAAAATGTATATTTGTGTTCTTGAATAGGCCTGGCGCATGAATATATTTGTTGGTTAACGCAAAAATATATACTCCATGAAATTTGCTATTTGATAAAAAATAAACTACAAAAACTCTTATTATCATACGTCGTCTATCTAAAAATACTAAAAATAAACAAACTCAAGATCAACTACCGGATGTTCTCTCGACCAATCATTTCAACGTATTCCCTAATATGCAAATCATATAAGAATTATTAGTATATATTAGTGTTTAGGTCTCATACATCCGGGGTTTTCAAATAATTGGGTTTGACCGTTCCTGATGACGGGAAATTCAGAAAAGTGCTTCGGCCACACACACTTTATAAAGTGTTAATGTCTATACTGTCATATTTTCTTTTACCGCTTTGGTGAATGTGAAAAACAATCTATATTACTGTGCCCTCTGGTTGCATACATGAGGGTCTGGATGAGGGCCTTCCATTTCTGTATTCTTTAATTTTTAGGCCATTTCTCCATTCTTTATACTTTTGCCCATTATTCTCTATTTTTATATTTTAGCACCTCATTATTCTCTATTCTTTATATTTTTGCCCCATTATTCTCTATTCTGTAAACCCCATCTACACCCTTATACATAGTAGTAAGTATTTTTAGTATTTTACAGTGATACATTGTAGTTTTCGTAAATTATTACAGTAAAAGTAAGAAATTTGCATAGATGAAGCGCTTTCGATATCTGCCACATAATGACGAACAAAACGCTTCTAGGGGTTGTCTTGACCTTTGGATCGGAGCGCTAGCTTGGTAATGATGAACAAAAACTTCTAGGGTTGCCTTGACCTTGGTATTGTAGCGCTAGCTTGGTAATGATGAACAAAAGCTTCTAGGGGTTGCCTTGACCTTGGTATTGTAGCGCTAGCTTGGTAATGATGAACAAAAAGCTTCTAGGGGTTGCCTTGACCTTGGTATTGTAGCGCTAGCTTGGTAATGATGAACAAAAAGCTTCTAGGGTTGCCTTGACCTTGGTATTGTAGCGCTAGCTTGGTAATGATGAACAAAAGCTTCTAGGGGTTGCCTTGACCTTGGTATTGTAGCGCTAGCTTGGTAATGATGAAAATGTGCTGTAGCTTTCAGTTGAAGAACAACAATAAAAGTGCAACAGAAATAAAAGCGCTTTTCCGTTGTTTTGGTGTTTTTCAAGTGCAAATACTAGTACGCATATTGTTTCATGAATTAAAACAGAATATTCCTTCGAATTCTTTTCTGAACAAATTACGTAATAAATAGCAAAATATTCTAATTCCATTTGCATAGGTTTTTTTTTAATTGCATGGATCTTAATAATATTGAAATTTGGAAAAACATCTACAGAGAAAAAAAATGAAAAACGTTATTGTAAAATGAGTACCTCATTGATATAAACCTCGACAAAAGTATCACCAAAGCGTTGGAAATTCTCTTGTTTTGAAAACTTAAGCATACTTGGCATCCGATGTGTTTTCAATTAGTTGCCTATTTTGACTACGTTGTTTATTTTGTTTTGTTTTAATTAGAATAAAATGGGCGTTCTTGTTAGAACAGCAATTACTTTCTTATAAATAAACGCTTGCACAAATTACAAAAGTAATATATTGGCTTCCTACCTTCCTTCACTTTGCTTAGTGATCCAATTAACTGACGATAACGGTTTTTAATTGTTCTAATTTTATAAGAAAATCAACACTTCAAATTCGATTCTGACAGTAAGTAATATCAAGTAAAGAATAACAGTCCGTCTACAGCACTATCATCTTTTAAATTAAACGGCTGATATTGATAGACTGTGCTCACCACTACAGCTCACCACTACAGCAGCAGAGCTTAGCTAGTAGATCATACAATCAGATAAAACACGAGTGCCAATAATTACTAACTGGGTGTAACAACTAATTTATAATTAAGTGGTATGTAAACTTCCCTCAGTGACTGTATCACCAAATGTATTTATATCGGAAAGTTGATGCAACCGACCGCGTGGAATTTAAATATATTAAAATAATATGATTAATGTACAATCAAACCTGTAAAAAGGTCACCTTGGAAACAAAAAAAACTGACCTTGTAAGAGAGCTCAGTGACCTTTGAATTAAGGTTCAAAAAGCATAATTATTACTACAGCGTCACAAGAAGAGGGTGACCTACCAAAACAGGTTTTCGCTAAATAGAGGTCGGCTCTATGTGCAGGGTAGACTGTACTTCAAGTGGCTCTTGAGTTTAAAATTGTGTTATATGCATATATCATTGATTTCAATTCGTTTGACGTCTATCTAAAAATACTAAAAATAAACAAACTCAAGATCAACTACCGGATGTCCTCTCGACCAATCATTTCAACGTATTCCCTAATATGCAAATCATATAAAATTATTAGTATATATTAGTGTTTAGGTCTCATACATCCGGGGTTTTCAAATAATTGGGTTTGACCGTTCCTGATGACGGGAAATTCAGAAAAGTGCTTCGGACACACACACTTTATAAAGTGTTAATGTCTATACTGTCATATTTTCTTTTACCGCTTTGGTGAATGTGAAAAACAATCTATATTACTGTGCCCTCTGGTTGCATACATGAGGGTCTGGATGAGGGGCCTTCCATTTCTATATTCTTTAATTTTTTAGGCCATTTTCTCCATTCTTTATACTTTTTGCCCATTATTCTCTATTTTTATATTTTAGCACCTCATTATTCTCTATTCTTTATATTTTTTGCCCCATTATTCTCTATTCTGTAAACCCCCATCTACACCCTTATACATATTAGTAAGTATTGTTAGTATTTTACAGTGATACATTGTAGTTCTGGTATATTATAACAGTTAAGGGAAGAAATTTGCATAGATGAAGCGCTTTCGATATCTGCCACAGAATGATGAACAAAAAGCTTCTAGGGGTTGCCTTGACCTTGGTATTGTAGCGCTAGCTTGGTAATGATGAACAAAAACTTCTAGGGTTGCCTTGACCTTGGTATTGTAGCGCTAGCTTGGTAATGATGAACAAAAGCTTCTAGGGGTTGCCTTGACCTTGGTATTGTAGCGCTAGCTTGGTAATGATGAACAAAAGCTTCTAGGGTTGCCTTGACCTTGGTATTGTAGCGCTAGCTTGGTAATGATGAACAAAAAGCTTCTAGGGGTTGCCTTGACCTTGGTATTGTAGCGCTAGCTTGGTAATGATGAACAAAAAGCTTCTAGGGGTTGCCTTGACCTTGGTATTGTAGCGCTAGCTTGGTAATGATGAAAATGTGCTGTAGCTTTCAGTTGAAAAACAACAATAAAAGTGCAACAGAAATAAAAGCGCTTTTCCGTTGTTTTGGTGTTTTTTCAAGTGCAAATACTAGTACGCATATTGTTTCATGAATTAAAACAGAATATTCCTTCGAATTCTTTTCTGAACAAATTACATAATAAATAACAAAATATTCTAATTCCATTTGCGTAGGTTTTTTTTTAATTGCATGGATCTTAATAATATTGAAATTTGGAAAAACAGCTACAGAGAAAAAAAAAATGAAAAAACGTTATTGTAAAATGAGTACCTCATTGATATAAACCTCGACAAAAGTATCACCAAAGCGTTGGAAATTCTCTTGTTTTGAAAACTTAAGCATACTTGGCATCCGATGTGTTTTCAATTAGTTGCCTATTTTGACTACGTTGTTTATTTTGTTTTGTTTTAATTAGAATAAAATGGGCGTTCTTGTTAGAACAGCAATTACTTTCTTATAAATAAACGCTTGCACAAATTACAAAAGTAATATATTGGCTTCCTACCTCATCATTGATTTCAATTCGTTTGGTAGTCATGTTACTGGAAGTTGTAAACTGTAGTTAAAAATACAACTCATTTGTATGAAAAAGTATCTTATTTTGTGATAATTCTTTAAATAGTTTTCTTAAGTTTACCTATTCTGCTTTGCAGCAACAACAAAAAACAATCGCACATTATATTTAAACTTTGTAAAAAATTAAACAATTGATCTACTTGCTCAAACTTGCATCATCTTAATACCACGTGTATGTTTGATAGCCGGTAGGTCTACGTTCATTTTAGTTCATCTACAGTGATGACACTCGTCTGTAAAAACTGTGGTTGTGAGTCCCAGTATTCAACCTGTTTTAGAAATGTAGGGAAAATTATGCCAAGCATCTTTTTATAAAACCATATAATTTACAGCCATCATCTAATGACCATCTATTGTTGCTCAATTATCTGGTGATGAATTACTTTAAAATATCTGGATGTTCAAAAATAAAATCATTCTTCTATTTTCTCAGTAGGCTATGAACATACTTTAGAATGGTATGCGAAAGAGGAAACAAAAAATGCATTATATTCTCATTTCAAATTCTTTCTGTACTTTTCTTGAAAAAAACCAAAAGGATAATTTATATTTGAAGGTAGAGAAGCATGATAAGACAAATTATTTTCTCGTTATCGGGTCTTTATTCGGTAATTATATGTAATATATATTATATGTAGTTAGTAAACATAAGAAAACAGCTGTTCTATTACACCAGGTCTAGAAAACACCTACCAGTATTTAAATGTTAGAAAATTGAAAAGAGGCGGAAATTAAAATGTGTAAGTCGAAATAACCGACAACACTATGACTAAAAAAAAATGGCAAAAACACAAATAACAGTCTATTAAAAATACTACTAACGAATGGGCGAGGCAAACCCCATGCACCGAATAATGAGAGTACTCTCAGTTCTCCGAAAGGGAAACAGATCCTGGCACCCGTCGTGTTGTCCATGGTAAGTACAATAATGAGAGTACTCTCAGTTCTCCGAAAGGGAAACAGATCCTGGCACCCGTCGTGTTGTCCATGGTAAGTACAATAATGAGAGTACTCTCAGTTCTCCGAAAGGGAAACAGATCCTGGCACCCGTCTTGTTGTCCATGGTAAGTACAATAATGAGAGTACTCTCAGTTCTCCGAAAGGGAAACAGATCCCGGCTAGCGTCGTGTTGTCCATGGTAAGTACAATAATGAGAGTACTCTCAGTTCTTCGAAAGGGAAACAGATCCTGGCACCCGTCGTGTTGTCCATGGTAAGTACAATAATGAGAGTACTCTCAGTTCTCCGAAAGGGAAACAGATCCTGGCACCCGTCTTGTTGTCCATGGTAAGTACAATAATGAGAGTACTCTCAGTTCTCCGAAAGGGAAACAGATCCTGGCACCCGTCGTGTTGTCCATGGTAAGTACAATAATGAGAGTACTCTCAGTTCTCCGAAAGGGAAACAGATCCTGGCACCCGTCGTGTTGTCAATGGTAAGTACAATAATGAGAGTACTCTCAGTTCTCCGAAAGGGAAACAGATCCTGGCACCCGTCGTGTTGTCCATGGTAAGTACAATAATGAGAGTACTCTCAGTACTCCGAAAGGGAAACAGATCCTGGCACCCGTCGTGTTGTCCATGGTAAGTACAATAATGAGAGTACTCTCAGTTCTCCGAAAGGGAAACAGATCCGGCACCCGTCGTGTTGTCCATGGTAAGTACAATAATGAGAGTACTCTCAGTTCTCCGAAGGGATGAAATAATTGCCACTGGACGTTAATCAAGCAACAATTAATAAATAAAAGATTATTAATCTCACTATAACATCTATATATTGATGAATTGCCAGAAAAAAACTTTAACATACAAATTTTTGCATTATAAATCATAATGAAAATTACATGTTGACAAAAAATCTATCGATTAAACGTTGGAGCCCAGTCACCATTTTTCTCAAATATCCATAAAATTAGAAATGTCTATGTTAATCGGCACTACATATTGAGAAAAATTTTGATAAAATATTAGATAGAGGTCCATACTTGTCTTTATATTGTAATGTTACACTACTGTCTCATGTTAGGGTGAAGGTTGGCGCATGTTAAAACGTTTAAACCAACTGCATTTTTATGCACCTGTCCTAAGTCAGGACATGTTCATAGGTGTTTCTCGTTTCTCGTTTTTTATATAGATTAGATCGTTGGTTTTCCTGTTTGAATTGTTTTACACTAGTCATTTTGGTGCCTTTATAGCTTGCTGTTCGGTGTGAGCCAAGGCTCCGTGTTGAAGGCCGTACTTGTGACTTGGATGGAGAGTTGTCTCATTGGCACTCATACCATATTGTGTATGTTTGATAGCCGGTAGGTCTACGTTCATTTTAGTTCATCTACAGTGATGACACTCGTCTGTAAAAACTGTGGTTGTGAGTCCCAGTATTCAACCTGTTTTAGAAATGTAGGGGAAATTATGCCAAGCGTCTTTTTATAAAACCATATAATTTACAGCAATCATCTAATGACCATCTATTGATGCTCAATTATCTGGTGATGAATTACTTTAAAATATCTGGATGTTCAAAAATAAAATCATTCTTCTATTTTCTCAGTAGGCTATGAACATACTTTAGAATGGTATGTGAAAGAGGAAACAAAAAATGCATTATATTCTCATTTCAAATTCTTTCTGTACTTTTCTTGAAAAAAACCAAAAGGATAATTTATATTTGAAGGTAGAGAAGCATGATAAGACAAATTATTTTCTCGTTATCGGGTCTTTATTCGGTAATTATATGTAATATATATTATATGTAGTTAGTAAACATAAGAAAACAGCTGTTCTATTACACCAGGTCTAGAAAACACCTACCAGTATTTAAATGTTAGAAAATTGAAAAGAGGCGGAAATTAAAATGTATAAGTCGAAATAACCGACAACACTATGACTAAAAAAAAACGGCAAAAACACAAACAACAGTCTATCAAAAATACTAATTAGAGAACTAACGAATGGGCGCGGCAAACCCCATGCACCGAATAATGAAAGTACTCTCAGTTCTCCGAAAGGGAAACAACTCCTGGCACCCGTCGTGTTGTCCCTGGTAAGTACAATAATGCGAGTACTCTCAGTTCTCCGAAAGGAAACAATCCTGGCACCCGTCGTGTTGTCCATGGTAGGTACAATAATGAGAGTACTCTCAGTTCTCCGAAAGGAAACAGATCCTGGCACCAGTCGTGTTGTCCATGGTAAGTACAATAATGAAAGTACTCTCAGTTCTCCGAAAGGGAAACAGATCCTGGCACCCGTCGTGTTGTCCATGGTAAGTACAATAATGAGAGTACTCTCAGTTCTCCGAAAGGGAAACAGATCCTGGCACCCGTCGTGTTGTTCATAGTAAGTACAATAATGAGAGTACTCTCAGTTCTCCGAAAGGGAAACAGATCCTGGCACCCGTCGTGTTGTCCATGGTAAGTACAAATTAGATGATAAGTGTCATTCAATGATGTCACAATCGAGGAAAAGAGGACGGATTGACAAACAAATGCCATTGTTGTTACCGCTCTTATACACGGGCATTTTACTAGAATCTCGTCTCATTAGAAGTCATGTCAAATTTATTCATTTATATATAGTTACATATTTTATTCTGTTATGTCAGAAAATCGCCTTTTAATTGTAGCCAACAAAAGACACAAATCAATAATAAAATTTAACAAGATTTATTATACACTAGTTTACAAAAGTATTACAGAAAAAGAAATGTCAACTTAACTGTCAAAATATGAGTCCAATCTTTTATCTTTTCTTTATCCGGAAATCTTCACGGAATCCACAGAATATTATATCAATTGGTCACAATCTAGTATGATGTAGTTTGTAAATAAAAGTGTCAATCCAACTGCTGAGAATGTTGAGTCTATCGATGTCTAAGTCTATCTATGTCTATGTCTAAATCTCCATATTCAACTAACTTTTGGGTCTGCATTTAAATACTCAAACGGAAATTTCTAGACAACGCTAGAAACATAAATTACGCATCTTTTGTTATGATCATTCTGGAAACGTTATGTAAGTGAAATAGAAAGTTCTAATCATTACATTAGTATCAATGATTGTTCCAGTGATTTCTAAACTGCATAGTTGAAACACAATGTATTTTATTTTGTACACAATGTATATAATAGGCCACACAAAACAAATTAGGCCAACTAAATAAATATGATAGTTACAATATCATAACAATTCAAGATATTAAAAGAGGCGGAAATTAAAATGTATAAGTCGAAATAAAACTGACAACACTATGACAAAAAAAAAGACAAAAAAAGACGAAAACACAAACTACAGTCTACAAAACATTACTTAAAAAACTAAAGAATGGGCGACATCTAATTCAAAAATATCGTTAGGAAGACAATGTTAATATGTAAGATTTCTCTGCACTGTTCTTACATGTAACTTATCATAAGCTGAATCAATGATGATCTGTTTTTGATGTCGATGAATTATAGGAAATATAATTCACCAGTTATCCGAACAAAAATGTTAAAATCAAAATAAACAACCACGAAAAAAAAAAAGAAAGGACAATCCGAAAGCTATACATAACATGAACAATTTTACTCATTTTTCCTTTCGTGTGTTGCATGGTATGTGCATGGCATGGCATGGAGAGGAAGTATTTTACTATCTACTATCATTATCAGTTTATCTGCTATCATTTTAGTCTTAGATACATGATTTTTTACTAGTTGTTATCGGCTTTGAACTAACTGTCAGTAACTGCGAGTATTCTAAGATCTGTACTTTGTGTCTTTTACGTTATGGGGATGTATAAATACCCTGCCACGTCCGGTGTGTTTTTGTTAGTTGTTTTTCTGCTTTGAATCGACCTGATGAATTAATCCCTTTTCAACTGATTTTATAGTGTGTTCTTATATTGTACTGTTATACCACTGTCCCAGGTTAGGGGAAGGATTTGGCGCCATCAAACTAGTTTAACCCAGCCTATTTTTGTATGTGCCTGTCATAAATCAGGAGCCTGTAATTCAGTGGTTGTCGTTTGTTGCTGTATATCATATTAGTTTTAAGTTCATTGTTTTGTACATAAATCAGGCTGTTAGATTTCTCGTTTGAATTGTTTTACATTTCTCACTTCGTGGTCTTTTATACCTGACTATGCGGTATGGTTTTGCTCATTGTTGAAGGCCTACGGTGACCTATAGTTGTTAACTTCTATGTTATTAGGTCTCTGGTGGAGAGTTGTCTCATTGGCAATCATAGCACATCTTCTTATTTTTTATTAAACAGTTTTTGTGTTCTTATAGCAATGTTTTGTATCCATAGCTTGACATTTACAGTACACACATCTGTCTATTGTAAACGACAATATGTTGTCCTCCAGACAAGTTTTGCTTGTTGTGTTGTTGGTTTCCTGTGCCACTGACATATACCCTTAATATGCTTTTATGTTATATCATACCACTACGTAAATATAGTCCACGTACTAACAACAATGATAGAATAGAGAATATAAACGGGTAATGGATGGAAACGGGAAAATAGTAGATCACCAATGTGTTTACATAGCTAGTATTTATACATAACAAGTAGTTTCGTAAAATGTTGAATTTACAAGTAACATAGAGCTCGCTAACATGTTTTATCCAGACATATTCTTCGTTTGCCTGGTAGTCATGAAACCCAACGACTAAAACAAACATAAGACATCCAGAGAACAACATATGTAGTCTTGTTAATACGTTTTGATTGATAACAATTGATGTTTATCGTGTGTTTTCTATGTTGTGATGTTATACTATTGTTTCAGAAAAAGGGAGAAGGTTTTTACCATTAAAACGTTTAATCCGCTTCAATGTTTGCAGACCTAAGTCAGGAATCTGATGTACAGTTGTTGTCGTTTGTTTAGTAATTTATACGTGTTTTCGTTTTCGTTTTTATATATACTAGACCGTTGGTTTTACCGTTTGAATGGTTTTACACTAGTACCCAAGCTTGTTGTTCGGTGTGAGCCAAGGCTCCGTGTTAAAACATTGACCTATAATGGTTTACTTTTATAAATTGTTATTTGGAAGTTGTCTCAACATCACACCACATCTTCCTATATCTATTGGACAATCATACATAGACAGGATTGTATACAAAATGTTAAGTTATCAATCGTCCTGAATCTAAAAAGCTGTGAATAAATGAGGGTGTGGATGGGGGTTTACAAAATAGAGAATAATTGGCAAAAAATATAAAGAACAGAGAAAAATGAACCAAAAAAATAAAGAATAGAGAATAGTGAGATGCTGAAATATATAGAAAATAAAGAATAATGGGCAAAAAGTATAAAGAATAGAGAAAATGGTATAAAAATTAAAAGAATACAAAAATGAAGGACCCCATCCAGACCCTCATAAATCAAACAGAAACAATCAAAGATTTGCAAGCAACATAAATTCGTGAAATAACAAGAAATATTGAAATTATTAAAACATTACAAGTCATAACCGTCTACGAATAGTCAAGAATTGACCGTTACTCATATATGGAGTCAACAAGTAGCCACGACTACTCTACAAATAAGGACCTGTCGAGTCATATAGGACTCAACATGGCATATCAAGTTCAGCATTAAACACATCATGCTAACGGTTATCGGTACGCCAGGATTCAATAGGATCGATGATCCCGATTGATATTAGAGGTAGTGCTGTTAAGATATCGTATACAGCAGATATTTGGCTACGTTTCCGATTAACATTACAATCTAATTGTCACGGAGCTATCCTAAGGCACTTGCTTTAAAAACTAATTTTCATATATACATATTTATTATGTACAAGTTCATGTATATACACTTTCATTAAATAACATTGTTCAGGAGAGAGACACATCCATTCTCTGTCACTAACTATCTTCAACTCTCCCGCATCTCAACATTCACATACTTTTATCATCGAAAAGGCCTTTCCTACTTTCATGACTTTCTCACACATTAAATCGTCATTCATCTCCAGATCACACAAGTATATGGACAGAATATAAACAAACAGAAACATAAATTATACGGCTTCTAATTAGAAATTATTATAGCTGCATCATACATTAAATTTAACGGTCAATTAGACAGTCTGCTTACCCAGCAGGCACACAACATTGATTAAACATTGAATCAATGTTTATTTTCTATGTTGAATCAATGTTGAATTATTATTAGATTTTGCAAATTTGTATCAACGTTGAAATCCTACGTTGAATCAACGTTGATGTTCAACTTTGAATCAATATTGAATAATGGTTGCTTCAACATTGTTTCCACCAATAACTTAATTTGAATTCAGATTGAATTCAGGGTGAATACCATATTCAACACGGAATCAAAATTGGTTAGTGGTTGTGTTCAACTGTGTTTCCACTTATAACTTTAGTTTCATTCATCCTGTATTTTCTGTTTGTTGTATTCCATAATTTTATACTGTAGCAATATTCAAGCTAGTGTCTTCTCAAGGCACTCAACATGCTTAATGTCATAGCAACATTCTGCCGCAGTAAACTTTATTCAATAACTGCTCCATCAGACCAAAGTATAAAAAATAATCTCAGAAAAAAATTGAACTTTAAATAAAATCATTGTCTGGTCATATTTGACATGGTGTGGACTTTTGCTCATTGTTGAAGACTGTGGTGACCCAAAGATATATAAATAATGTTCTTTGGTTGGTGGTTGTCTTGATAACAATAGGTAACAACAAAAAGTGGATGGGTGCACAAAACTTTGAATAGATGCCATTGACTGTCAATTACTCGTAAAAGATCAGTAATTTTCAACAATAAAACTGAGTGACAACATTCTTGTGATGAGAGCATGGCTAGACCATGATGATGTCAACAACTAATCAACTGAATAACAAATATGTGTGTTTAGGGCTTTCCTACGAATCATAATTTAACCCCAAGATTTTTTTAAAATTTAACGATATGCATATAAAAACACAAATTATCATCCCAGAGAAATATTGAAAAAATCAGCAAAAAAATAAAAAAGTATTTCCAATATTGACCTATCCTAATTTTTGAAAGCACACCACCCTTAATACACATATGTTATGCCCAATGTCTATTTTAAATATCTGAGTGATCAAACTATAAAACAAAGTTTGCTGTTCCTACTCCATGTATTCTAATGTCCAACCACTGATTATAGAGAAATATTCAATACGATAAAATTAAAATAAATTTATTTATTAATAGTGAAAACTTCAACTTCTTTCTTCTTCCACCCTGTCTTTTTGGAGCTATTATAGAAAGTTTGTTGTTTTGTCAGACACTTGTTGTTCCGTGATTCCATAGGTCTTCATGTTGACATCTACAAAATCAAAAGTTATAACATTGTCAAGTTTAATTCTGTTCAACACATTTAACTATTAATAACTTCATAATGATGATATTTAAAGTATACATAAATCAAAAGCACAAGGCCAAAAAAAATAATACATGTGTTTCCACTAACCCTACCTACCCTAACACTTTTTATGCCATTTTGGAACAAGCACTGTTAAAGTTCAACTGTTTCCCTAGTAGTAACCAACTAAAAAATGTTTGTAAAATAAAATGATATTGCCTACCTACCCACCCTATTTTTTTCAGCATGTTAGCAGAAACACATGTATTATTTTTTTGGGCCTAAGAACTTGTGAAAGCTAAATGAAAGTTAAACTTCCATCAAAGTCTCCAACTACATTTCCTTTTATATAGACCAGAAGGTATAATCTGCAAGAAAATCCTAAATTCTACATTTTAATTTGAACAAATTGAAGGTTTATCCACTTATGTCTTTTTCTGTATTACTTGTGCTGCTGCATGGATATCTGTCTAATTGACATATACGAGGGTGGTAAAGAGGGGTTCTTAACACGGAAACACCTGAAATAAAAATCAAAAAAAACGCTGCACAGAAAATAAAAATTGGAATAAACGAAGCACGAGAAATAAAATCGTAAATGTTAAGGAAAGAGTACTAGAAGTTATTACTCAGTCGTTCTTGGAGATCACAAACTCATGATAATGGACACGAAGACCCTGCGGTCACCTTTTAGCGTCCGCTAGTTGCATCTGATTCGAAAAAAAAATAAAATTATTCATATCTTGATAGCAATTAATATCCTGGGAACACATAATTTAAAACAATCGCCAGACTGACTTGGAATTTAGTCACGTCTCACGGTTTACTTTTTTATCAAATGTGGGACAAGCACGAGAAATAAGAGTACCAAAAAGAAACACGGAAAATCAATAAGGGGAAACACAAATAAAGCATGTCGAAGACATGAAACGAGAAATAAAACATCAAAACACGTGAAATAAAAAGGCCAAAAACGTTGCACGCAAATAACTCTTTACCACCCTCATATATCCTTCATCTTTGATTACCTTGTCAAAACACTACTTCAATTTTGACAGTAAAATATAAAAGGTCCAACTTGGTGGGCCATATAGCTTCTGACCTTTCGGTGAGGCTTTCCATCCCAATTTTGTAAACAAGCCCCCCTTTTTTATGAGATTTCGTGTAACAGAATTGAACAGGTAAATAACAATAAAATTTCTTCTTACTTTGGATTCAATCATGATGAATTCAAATAGTCAATGATAAAATTCATGAGACGTTGCAAGGTAAATAATTTGGGAATGGTAACATCCCCATTTCCTCGTGTAAAATTTCAACTTTTCAGTAGTTTTCATAGCAACCTGATATGCTCCCATTTGATTTATTAAATGCGATACTTGCATACAGGATCATACAGTAAACATAAATATTTGTGAATAACCCCTTCCCCTAAAAATATGCCCCCCTTTTTCCGTGGCTGCTGATGTCAAATATCTTGTTTTCATTCCTTTTTTTTATTTTCTGTTCTTTTTATCAACCTAAAGAAAAGACGTGTACATCTGTACATAAACGTTACAATGGTTAGCAACTTGTAATATAACAACCGATAGATCTATTGGAATAGTGATGTAAATTTTCCAAAGTTTGAATATCCGCTTTCGAGACCACAAGGTGATTCTACAGAGTTTTTATCAATATCTTTCCTGTATACAGCTTTTACATTCTTATGTTTACTGTATGATCCTGTATGCAAGCTGGATCTATTATTATGATTTGGGGTGGGGTGAAATTTGAGAATTTCTATTATTTGGGGTGCAAATTCATGAATAATTTATGCTGATATACACTGCCACTGCGATTGTTTTATATATAATTCTGTAATCACCACGACAATTAGTGATAAATCTACTGAATATTCTATTTTATGTGAATATCGTTGTCAATTTAAAAAGAATTGTGATGTGCTCAAACTTCTTTTTGACAATTCTGGTATCCATAACTACTGGGTTTTATATATTGTTTAGCCAACGTTGATTCAAAGTTTGTATTTCAACACAATGTTAATTCAACGTTGAAACAATGTACTAATTTCAACGTTGAATTGTCAACGTTGAATCAATGTTGAATATTTGTTGATCAATGTATAACCTAAAAGCAACAAAGATTCAACGTTGATTCAACAAAGTGTGCCTGCAGGGTAAGTTCATGAAAAAAATCTACAAATACTTAACACGCTTGACCATAGTAAGTTAATTTGGGCAATTAAATACCGATCTTAGATAAGAAATAAATGTACAAAGTTTTACTTTATGACATAAGGGAGCTACCATTTGATTTTTATGGGGGCTAGGATGAAATTTGAAAAAAATAGGCAGGACAGGAGTTTTGAGTAAAAAAAATGGCAGGATGAGACACTTGCAAAAAAAAAGTCAGGATGACAATTTAGGTAAAAAAAAAGTCAGGATAAACTTTTAAAAAAAAAGGCAGGACCGAATAGAGTGAAAAATAAAAAGGCAGGACAGAGATTACAACTAAAAAAAAAAATGCAGGACAAAATTTTTCATCCTAGCCCCCCCATAAAAATCAAATGGTAGCTCCCTAATGGGTTTTTATGTACATTAGATTTTGTGTATATCATAAATTGTGTACATCATAATTTGATCTGTGTTACCTATACTATCTGCTGTACCGATAGTCAGTAAAAGGGTGTGATTAAGCACCTTTTAATATTTTGATCCTATCAATAAAAACATGTTATAGGTTATGTTGTGCATTTTGTAAGCACGACGTTCAGTTCCGTACGTGTAGTGCTTGTTCGCAAGAAGCTTTTTTCGTGTCGTTGGCTTGCTGTTTCATTGGCGTATAACCAAAGTTATTTTTTCATAATACTTGTATCGAGTCTACAGATAGAAATGAGTTGCTTTAAATGTGCAATCACGAAAATGCGTTTATGTCGCATTCAGATAAAAATGTATTTTGGACGTGACCTACATTTTAATACCACGATAAAACATGCTAAATGTGTTCTGTTTTCATTTAAAAAAAACCCTTATATCTAAAGCGGAGTATCAAGACTTTAAGCAATTAAGAAAAACCTTATATCTAAAGCGGAGTATCAAGACTTTAAGCAATTAAGAAAAACCTTATATCTAAAGCGGAGTATCAAGACTTTAAGCAATTAAGAAAAACCTTATATCTAAAGCGGAGTATCAAGACTTTAAGCAATTAAGAAAAAACCTTATATCTAAAGCGGAGTATCAAGACTTTAAGCAATTAAGAAAAACCCTTATATCTAAAGCGGAGTATCAAGACTTTAAGCAATTAAGAAAAAACCTTATATCTAAAGCGGAGTATCAAGACTTTAAGCAATTAAGAAAAACCCTTATATCTAAAGCGGAGTATCAAGACTTTAAGCAATTAAGAAAAACAAAACCATTCTCTTTCTAGATAAGAACAATAGTCTATCGGACTAGTTCATAATGGGTATATGTCTTTTCTATGATAAAGACAAAATACAAATTGATATCAACAATGCATAAGAGACATGGTGACAGATGGACAGGACATTATTGACCATCAGAGCAAGCACTCTCAGGCTCTTCAAGTGGGAATACCTTTTTTTCTTTATCAATATGATGTACAGATTAATAGACATTTCATTTAGAATAACTGATTTCAAATATAGAAAAATATTTAACGAGTGACCGCGTACAATACAATAATTCCCGAGTTTATTTCTTTGAAGAAACATACACGGTACTATTTTGTTTTGATAATAATGACAAGTTAGTTCCAACTTGTAAAAGCATAGACACATGAAAGTAACGGTACAATGGGCTATACCTTCATGTACTCAGAAAATCCATATGTCGAAATTCTGTTGATCGATACACGACAGATACAACCAAAACAATCCAGGCAAAGCCAATTATATAATAAAGGAATTAAGGATAAGGGACTCTTTGATGCAAATTCAATTATTTCAGTGACAAGTTTATCTAGACTTTTTTTCTGTAGTGTTAATGCAATTTTGATAACATCTGTTACAATTATTCCCTATTTTATAATCCAAAGGACTTTAGGCAATTTCATTCTTCGTACCCCAAATTTAAAACAACGCTACTTCATTGATCAGTTGATTTTCCATTGTGTTGGTGTACGCCTTATAATATTACCCAGAATCCATTAATTCCCGAAACAACGCATTGCCTGCATGTATATGTGTTTCTCTAATTAACAATCAGAAGGGTAGCTTGAAGAAAAAAATATGTAATGATGCAACAATATATATGAAAAAAATTACGAACACTCACATAAACATAAACTAGACAAAAAAGATATACCTGTAAGGTTCTTGTTAATATAAAAAAAAATGCAGAGATGTAGTATGCATGATAGTCATCAAGACAACTATCCACTAGAGTTGAAATGACGACGGATTAAGCAATTATATGTCACTGAACGGTCTTCAACTATGAGAAAAACTCATACCGTATGGTCAGCTTTAAAAAACCTCGATAAGAAAAATGTAAAACTACATTGTGTATTCAAGAAAACTAACGGCCTAATGTACCACAATTCAATTTACGAAAAATAAATATTACAGACATTAACCGACGGCAAACAATTGGAAAACATGCTCTTGACATGGAACAGACACATATAAAGATGTGGCGGGGTTAAACATGTTTTAAGCGCCAGACAGCAAAACACAAGAAAAAACTTTAAAATCAGTTTCAAATGGTTCAACGCAATGTATCGGTACGGAGCACACAACACAACTAACATAGACACAATAGACACACAGCACCTAAATAACAGTACTCGCAAGTTCAAAGTACCTAGTTCAAAGCCAATTACAACTAATAAATAAATCATGTTTTTCCAGACTAAATCGAATAGAGAATGGAAATAAAGAATCAATCAGATAACATTCAAAGTCTATCGAGGACAGAAGATGTGTGAAATTAATACAAGAAAATTATCTCATATAACAATAATTCTGCGATGTAAGTGCCTTGTTCATTCGTGACGGTCGATCACATGTCAACACCAATGAGCTTATTATATGAACATTACAGCAACAACAGTGTGGTGAATTTTTCGGTGACGCACCTGATAGCAAGATTAGAAGTGTTAATTCCTCGGTATATCTCTAATCTAAAAGATGACCTGCAGGGTCATTATGTTGTCTTGTATAATCACATTCTATCCCATACTATTCTTATTGTTAACCCCATTAACTGTTATGGTTGCTAAAACATAAAAGAGTTCGTTAGACGGCGTTGAATTTTATATTCTTAAGAAATTAACATATGCGAAATTTTAAAATGCATAAAGTACCCGAAAATTGTTGAATGTAGCATGTTCATTGAATTTGTAATGAACGAATCTAAAATAAGTCACAAATATCATATCTTTCGAAATTAGGTATATATTATTATTTCTATAACATCGTGCTCATTCAAGAAAACAAATTTCATTCATTTTTATATATTGTTTCAATCGGCAAATATCGGCAGATTCCGCTACAATCGATTGTTAGATCTGCCGAGGTGGGCCGAATGTACAGTGTTTAATATATCTGACCTTATCATTCCCCTGACTATATAGTTATTCATTTTGATAATACATATGTTATTTTTTACCAAACCTCTATCGGTTCCTGTTCTCATCCATTATAACCTTATAGTATCATCGAATTTCAACATGAGTAACACAACTGGTATCTGTATTGGAGAAGAAGCTGTTTTCTTACCGCAGTACATACGTTTCCCTTGATTTCTGCCGGGAAAAGTGTTGCCCAATCTTATATTTTCTGTGTAGTGTTTTTTGTCATGTTGTTTGTACTTTTATCGTTTTTTTCGAATTTCAAACTGTTGTTTGTACTTTTATCATTTTTGTCCTTATTTTAAACTGTTGCTTGAACTTTTATCTTTTTTCTTAGCCATGCGGTTTTCTGTACCTCTCCAACATATGAATTTGTATTAAGAAGCTATTTAATCAGATTAAAATGTATCACCAAAATATTTCAATATCAGTTAATCTCTATTAAAATATCGTTAATAGAGAATAAATATAATTGATTGCAATCAATCAAACCAAGTTAAACTGTTATCGAGCTACTTTAAACAAGTTTATCGTTTTAATGTAATCTGATTTGTCTGCATGCGTATATCTTATTCAGATTATTAACAATATTTTGATGCACAGAAAATTGGATTAAACTAATTTGTCAATTCATTTCAATCTTGTGTAATAATTGAAATCTGCGTTTATACAAAACGTGCCCAATCAAAATAATTTTTGAGAACCAGTGCACGAACAGCAAACGTTTTCTAGCAATTTATCATCTTCTGAATGTTTTGCAAGCTAGTATTACAATTGTCCAACGCTATAGTACAATTATACGTTAGAGCGATTTCAGAAGGCTAATTTAATCTGTAATGCTTCCGGAAATGCCCGTTTCCTTTATCAGCCAAAGCGAGGCCACTAAACACGTAAAGGTCACTTTAACCTTGAGGAGGGTGTGGATAGGGGTTTACAGAATACAGAACTATGGGCAAACAATGTAGAGAATAGAGAAAAATGGACAGAAAAATAAAGAATAGAGAATAATGAGGTGCTAAAATATAAAGAATAGAGCAAAATTGGTAAAAAGTATAAAGATTAGAGAAAAATGGCATAAAAAATTTAAAGAATACAGAAATGAAGGATCCCCTATCAAGACCCTTCTTGATGTTCCTCGATGTTTGTCACGTTCAGTGATCATTTGTTTTCTTAAAAATTATCAGTTTCCATTTCCATTAAGATCACAAACAGGAAAATATAAAGACAAAAACATCATTTATATTCCTCTTGTGTTTTAGATAGTAAGTCAACCAACGTATTCTATAAGGTATAAACTACATCTACTAGTAAACAAAAATATATTTCATATAACAGCTTCAATGCCAAACATTTAATGTAATAAAAATAAATCTGAAAGAGAGGTGGGAGATACCAAAGAGATATTCAAACTCCTACGTTGATGAGAAACTGACAACGCCATGGCAAAAAAAAAACGATAAACGTCCAAAAGATAAACAACAGTCTTTTACACACTACACAGAAAAGTAAAGACTGAGTAACAAGAAGTTCTACAACAACGACCAAAAGATAAACAACAGTCTGTAACACACAACATAGAAAAGTAAAGACTGAGTAACAAGAAGTACTACAACAACGTCTAAAAGATAACAACAGTCTGTAACACACAACATAGAAAAGTAAAGACCGAGTAACAAGAAGTTCTACAACAACGTCCAAAAGATAAACAACAGTCTGTAACACACAACATAGAAAAGTAAAGACTGAGTAACAAGAAGTTCTACAACAACGTCCAAAAGATAAACAACAGTCTGTAACACACAACATAGAAAAGTAAAGACTGAGTAACAAGAAGTACTACAACAACGTCTAAAAGATAACAACAGTCTGTAACACACAACATAGAAAAGTAAAGACCGAGTAACAAGAAGTTCTACAACAACGTCCAAAAGATAAAGTTCTACAACAACGTCCAAAAGATAAACAACAGTCTGTAACACACAACATAGAAAAGTAAAGACTGAGTAACAAGAAGTTCTACAACAACGACCAAAAGATAAACAACAGTCTGTAACACACAACATAGAAAAGTAAAGACTGAGTAACAAGAAGTTCTACAACAACGTCCAAAAGATAAACAACAGTCTGTAACACACAACATAGAAAAGTAAAGACCGAGTAACAAGAAGTTCTACAACAACGTCCAAAAGATAAACAACAGTCTATAACACACAACATAGAAAAGTAAAGACTGAGTAACAAGAAATTCTACAACAACGTCCAAAAGATAACAACAGTCTGTAACACACAACATAGAAAAGTAAAGACTGAGTAACAAGAAATTCTACAACAACGTCCAAAAGATAAACAACAGTCTGTAACACACAACATAGAAAAGTAAAGACTGATTAACAAGAAGTTCTACAACAACGTCCAAAAGATAAACAACAGTCTATAACACACTACACAGAAAAGTAAAGACTGATTAACAAGAAGTTCTACAACAACGACCAAAAGATAAACAACAGTCTGTAACACACAACATAGAAAAGTAAAGACTGAGTAACAAGAAGTTCTACAACAACGTCCAAAAGATAAAGTTCTACAACAACGTCCAAAAGATAAACAACAGTCTGTAACACACAACATAGAAAAGTAAAGACTGAGTAACAAGAAGTTCTACAACAACGTCCAAAAGATAAACAACAGTCTGTAACACACAACATAGAAAAGTAAAGACTGAGTAACAAGAAGTTCTACAACAACGACCAAAAGATAAACAACAGTCTGTAACACACTACACAGAAAAGTAAAGACTGAGTAACAAGAAGTTCTACAACAACGTCCAAAAGATTAACAACAGTCTGTAACACACAACATAGAAAAGTAAAGACTGAGTAACAAGAAGTTCTACAACAACGTCCAAAAGATAAACAACAGTCTATAACACACAACATAGAAAAGTTAAGACTGAGTAACAAGAAGTTCTACAACAACGTCCAAAAGATAAACAACAGTCTTTAACACACTACACAGAAAAGTAAAGACTGAGTAACAAGAAGTTCTACAACAACGTCCAAAAGATAAACAACAGTCTGTAACACACAACATAGAAAAGTAAAGACTGAGTAACAAGAAATCCTACAACAACGTCCAAAAGATAAACAACAGTCTGTAACACACAACATAGAAAAGTAAAGACTGAGTAACAAGAAGTTCTACAACAACGTCCAAAAGATAAACAACAGTCTGTAACACACAACATAGAAAAGTAAAGACTGAGTAACAAGAAGTTCTACAACAACGTCCAAAAGATAAACAACAGTCTGTAACACACAACATAGAAAAGTAAAGACTGAGTAACAAGAAATCCTACAACAACGTCCAAAAGATAAACAACAGTCTATAACACACTACACAGAAAAGTAAAGACTGAGTAACAAGAAGTTCTACAACAACGTCCAAAAGATAAACAACAGTCTGTAACACACTACATAGAAAAGTAAAGCCTGAGTAACAAGACGTTCTACAACAAGGTCCAAAAGATAAACAACATTCTGTAACACACAACATAGAAAAGTAAAGACTGAGTAACGAGAAGTTCTACAACAAGGTCCAAAAGATAAACAACAGTCTGTAACACACAACATAGAAAAGTAAAGACTGAGTAACAAGAAGTTCTACAAGAACGTCCAAAAGATAAACAACAGTCTGTAACACACTACACAGAAAAGTAAAGACTGAGTAACAAGAAGTTCTACAACAACGTCCAAAAGATAAACAACAGTCTGTAACACACAACATAGAAAAGTAAAGACTGAGTAACAAGAAGTTCTACAACAACGTCCAAAAGATAAACAACAGTCTGTAACACACAACATAGAAAAGTAAAGACTGAGTAACAAGAAGTTCTACAACAACGTCCAAAAGATAAACAACAGTCTGTAACACACTACACAGAAAAGTAAAGACTGAGTAACAAGAAGTTCTACAACAACTGAGAGTGATATCAGGTGTTCCCCGTGAAATCCTACAACAACTGAGAGTGATATCAGATGTTCCCCGTGAAATCCTACAACAACTGAGAGTGATATCAGATGTTCCCCGTGAAATCCTACAACAACTGAGAGTGATATCAGGTGTTCCCCGTGAAATCCTACAACAACTGATATTGGAGAGAATGCATGTTTTTTCAATATAAATTTTAACTGTTTTTCGGTGGGACGATTGGACATTTACAAACTCTCCTACCGCGTATACGATGTAAAATGAGATTACAATCCAACAGCACAACAAACCCAAAGGTTTTCAACATTAAATAAGACTGTTTTGTGCTAACACCATATGAATAATTTATAACTTAACCTATAGTCAATAATGACGATTGATTGATAATTGCTTGCATAATGTCTAATGGCAAATATTTCATGCACATTCAGGACGAAAACAAATAATCATCAAAAAGAGAAGAAAAGTTATGAATAATTAACATTGACTGCAGAAGATGTCCATACAACACTTAATTCGACGATGGTGAAAAGATATCAATACCATTTAAAGATAACCATGGCGACAAGCAGACACATTGATAGCAATGTTCTATTGGCACCACGCTCAACCAAATTGAGGTACGCATAGTCTCGGATTCTCTTGATTTTTTGTTTGTTGATATCTATTGACACACATATCAGAAATATGGTGACAGAATTTTCCCTTTTGCTATTGTAACAGGACCCGACTTGTTTATTTTGTTTTTCTTTTGTCACATTGAATTCTCTTCATATTCATATGAGATTAATATGATGAAACTTAAACCATTGTTGCAAACTTTCTGTGAACGTTTGGATTAACAAATAATGCATATATTGCATGTGTGGTGCACTACTCCTTTTTCTAAATGTTCAATATATCACATAAGAAGCATGCTCATTTTCTTTAATATTATACATGCATTAGTACAATCCGTCAAATTGTTTGTAAAATGTCAAAGTTTATTGGTTTTTCATTTAATTATCTTTTAAATTCTATTCGGTAAATAAAATACTTATTTTGTCAATACCAAAAAACTCCTAACATCCCAGTTTATTTCTATTCCTTTAGTCAGTAAATTACACGGATTATGTAAATATATAATCTTTTGTCATACATGTCTGTTTAAGTTACATTAAACAATGAAGCAAACCTAAGTTTTAAGTGCAATTTTAAGACATATTACTCCTACAGTGTATTAAATCGATCAAATTTTGACATTAGAATCACTAACACGGATAAAATTATACCATTGAGGGTAAACTCTGTCTGAAACCTGTACTTTCAATTATTAACTTAAATGTTGTTCTGTTTCAAAACAGTCAAAAACACATTCAATTGTATTGTAACTGTCTGTATGTTGCATTTGATCCACATTTGCTCATTTTCTACATGTGATGAATAAATACATCCTGCTTATATAATACAGATATTATTGTTAAATGTAAATAAACATGAAGTCATCGACAAATATAGTCTGTCAAGGATTTTAAATACTTAATATCCATTAAAATCAACGGAAATTATTTTTTACTGGAAAAATATACTCCTCTTTCATTTGGAAATCATATAGTTAACAATTCTATTTTGAAAATTATTCGATTATTTCTTTATCTTTTGAAGTTTCTCTCTGAGTTTTATGATCCCATGCATATTCAGGAGTGAAATATGTACATGTCATATGAATGTACCATGATTTGCATTAGAAATGTCAAGTCAGTATTTTAACATGCTAGTGCTGTTTCCTTGTCCAATTTTGGTTCTAATTTTGGTCTTTTTAGAGTCTTTTATACCCCCGCCGCAGCGGAGGGGGCATTAAGTGTTACCCTTGTCCGTCCGTACATTGTACGTCTGCACGTCCCAAAATTAGATTCCGTTCTCTAACTTTAGTTTGCCTCAACCAAATGTTTTTAGACTTATACACAATGCTTATTACCACAAAAAAAAAAAAAAAAAAAAAAAAAGATCAAGTTCGAATTTGGGTTGCGTCACTTTTAGCGTTCCCGAGTCAATATGTCCCTTTATACCATTATATGCAAGCGGGGCCATTATCTGGGTCATTTTAAAAAAATGTCGAATTTTGAAATTGCAATATTGATTTAAAGTTACTTATTCAAACAACCCTCGTCATAAGCAAATCAAAACAAACAGTACTTATAGAACAACATATAAAAAAATTCAATCTTGATAATGTCATACAAGAATATATTGAAACATTTTTTGATAGGTGGTGCAATATTTTGTCTCTCCTGTTACCATGTTCAAAAGAAATTTCGTATTATTTAGAAAAGATTTCGATAAAATTTTAAGCTTGTTTTTCGTAGCCAATAAGATGGTTTTCAAGAGTAAAAACTTCTATATATATTCATTCTGTGAAAAAATAGATTATTTGCCAATTTTCCATGTTGTACTGAAAAATGCCTCTAAAAACTGGTTTTCAAAGGTTATAAAAATAACCACCAGTAATGCAAGTCTACGATAGCAATTCAAATTGTTCAGCATTTGTTCTCTCTTTCAAATAAACCCAACACCAAGTAAATCCCTCGCACGTTGGTTTACTTTTGTCTTTATTTTATTGGTAACAGGAACGTACGTTAATGATATATCACTATATTTTAAGTTCTATCCTGTTACGTTTTTGTCTATCCTGTTACCGATAGCAGTATTATACCTGCAAATGCTAAATTGCGAAAATTAAGACGTTATAACCTTTAGATGAGTTCAAACAACGAAACATTTCATTATGTGTGCAACTATATGTTATTATAAACTTTTTAAAGACGTTTCTGTCTACTATTGTCTATCCTGTTACTGTAACCATAGCAACCATAGTAACAGGATAGACAAATTTCTTCATTTTTGAATGCTGTTGTGAAATAACTACTCCCTTTAATGAAGTGATAATGTTTTTCTGTTGTGATTTTGGTTTCCAACACGTTATTGCACTTTTTGCAAGTATAATATTGGTGTAATTAATCAATATGTTGGTAACAGCATAGACATGACAAAAAAGTACCCACTATTTTTTTCACTAAATGTCTTCAAATTTCTTTTCTCTACACTGTTATACAAGAAATGTGCTGTGTTAAATGTTTAGGTTACTTTGCGCTTTTGAAATCAACACTGACTAGTTCAATATTCATAGGGAGAAAAATTTAACGGCTGATTTAAGTAGCGGTAACAGGATGGACATGAACTTCATGTACGCTGATTGAATTTAGTTTGTAGAACAAATGTTACATATTATAATAAAGGTGCTACGATTTTTCGAGTTATTTTTTACGTTTTATAACAGTCCCTTTTGTAGATATCAAGGCGATCAGAAAATAGGACAAAAATCATTTGAAATGTGTTACTCGGACACTGTACGCACATTAATTACGCAAAAATCGGACTTAAATATATTTTAATCTTATCAAAATAGATCTAAATCGTGGTTATTATTAATGTTCTGACTCATAAATCCTACAAACTTTCATTTAAACACTTAAAACTGCATTTTCCATTAGAAATAAAAATTTTAGCATGGGTGTACTGAAAATTCGACATTTTTTGAAAATGACCCATCTGTGTCCCATGGACACAATCTCCAATTACTTTTTTGAGGTCTTTTACGTATGTATTAAGTTTTGGATTTTTAAATAGTTTGTCCTCGAACATCTCTAAAGAGACATTTATTATCGAAATGCGCATCTGGTGCAGTAAAATTGGTACCGTTAGGTAACAATCCGTAGAGAGCCTTATCACACTACCAGTATATAAAATCCTTATCGGAACCCACGAGTTGCCATCGGTGACAGTAAGCTACTACATAGGCGCGTTATTAGAATATACAAGAACCAGGCAAGATTTTATACAATAAAACAGAAAAGCATAAATTAATAAAGCGAAGATTGATTATTTATAAATATATATATTAAGATTTAAGATAAACACGACGCGATGTTAAGTTAATGTAAGGATATAGCTATCATTGAAAGAAACAGCGACAGTTAAACAGATGTATTATATTAATATCTCTCATTCATATTGAAGGCAAATAATTATTGGAAAATAAAATAAACAAATCTCGATCTGTATATAAATAAAAGCTTGTTCAAGTAGCAACGGTGCTTAATGTATTTTACTCTTATATACATACACATGTCTATTGCTCTTCTGTTAAAATGATTCCAATATACAACCAGGAATTACTAGTAGAGAAATAGAAACAGGATTTTAATTCAAACGTATCATATTTCAACACATATTCATGATATTTGTTTTTATATCTTTGTTTTAATTCTTTGCTCTACTTTTCAAATGGTTGCAATATAAAACCAGGACACATCTTCTATTAGATACACAGGATTGTGGTTCAAACGTACCATATTTCAGCACTCATTTGTTTTTAATTCTTTGGTTGAATAACATTTTCCATAACTATTTTTGTACTTCTATCAGTAGTAATAACTTCAAGATGATATACTGGATTACTTTGAAGAATGACGAAACATTTGCAAAAATACGAATCAATTAAAGGCGGAATTTTATTTTCGAAAATGTATTCCACACTCAATATGTTTTGCGATTATCTTGTAAAATATCTGAGGAAAGTTATGAGCGGATTAACTGACAGACCGAAACGATCCTAATACACCTTATCGCTATTTGTCCGCCATTACTGGACATCACAAAAGTTCCCGTAAAATGTTGACGTCATAATAGGAATTATCTGACGCCACAATGGAAAAGTGATTGTTGTATGACGTCAAAAGTTCAAGCGGGACAGATTCTCAGGTCAAGCGGGACAGATTTCCAAATAGCGATAAGGTGTATATATCAACAAAAATGTTTTATGACTTTTACCATTTAGTCATGTTAGTGTCTTGGTGCATATCTACTGTCTGTCGGTATTGTCGTGCAATGTTATATGGTTTTCAATAATTAATAAGCGCCAAGCTTGCACAACAACCTTTTATAGCGCTCCGAGTAATTTACATTTTGTAATAAAGAACACTAAATTATATGATCCAAATACCAAACTTTCAATGACAGCAGAAGACGAGATTTCTGACGTATCATGTCAGTGTCTTGTCTCAATCCATTTAGACTCCATGTACTTTAATTTAATTGACTTTTGGGTTTGGCTGTTTAAACCTAGATGTCTGATATTTTTATTGACATCAGTATGTTTCATTTCATAAGTAAATTAAATTAATCGAATATGCCGCAAATACAACACATGTAAGATGGTAGATAGTTATGTTAGTTATTAACATGCTTGACACATATGCATTAAATCATTTTACATCAACAGAAAATAAAGGATAATATATTGCATGCCTTCTTGTAAACAAAAATGTTTGTCTTTATTCACAGAAACTATTATATATACTGATATACTGCTTTCTTTTCACCAAAGCATTGGGTATAATACATAATTACACCTTATGTAAGAATCCTGGGTTTTGATTGGTTGATAGCCAGTGTATTTTTCACCAATTTACTTTTATCAAATGAATATCGTTTATTCTTAAACAGCGCCGGGGTATATGCAAAAAGGATATGCCTTTTTTACCCTCTCTGCCGTGGTATTTGCCAAAAAATACTCTATCCGACTGGACGCTTGTAATGTAACGATCATCAATGCGTTTTACGTCACGATCATCAATGCGTTTTGTACGTTAACATTCGGTGTAATTAAACAGATATAGCATGTTCTTGAGGGGTATTTGCGAAAAATACCAGTCTTGAGAATGAATTTCCCTCGCCTTACGGCTCGCGAAATTTAACATTCTCTCGACTGGTATTTTTCGCAAATACCCCTCCTTAACATGATATATCTGTTCACAAATCCTCATCTTCAACTCCGTTTGTTTTTACTTTTACAAATCTACTATTGTTTTTTTTTTTTTTTTTAATCCTTGCAACTATATATAATGGTGTGTTTTTCTATTAAAGTTGCAGTGATAGAAATTCTGCCACCTCTCTTTAATCCTCTTATACATTATGAACATAGGACAAAAGTAAGCTATACAATGTAATTGCTAGTTTTCTAATGCTGTACTCTATTCACACTTACACACATTTCTTTTATGTTTATATGTTCATGCCCATGTTTGCCTCTTTGCACTTACTTTTTTAAATGGCATTTCAAATTATTCCAATATGATACTGCCAAACTAACATACTTTATTATCAATGCCATAAGTTCTTGTAACCACCAGAGAAGTACATCATACTATCCATGCATGGCCACGAGAGTGGAAGAGTACAATTTACATGCTTGTAACCACCGGAGAAGTATATCATTTAACCATGCTTGTAACCACAAAAATTATAGATTATACTATCCGTGCTTGTAACTACAAGTGTAGTATATCATACTATTCATGGCTGTAACCATAAGAGTAGTAGATTATACTATCAATGCCTGTATTCACAAAAGTAGTGGATCATTCTTTCCATACTTGTAACCACAAGAGTGTAGATTATACTATCCAGGCTTGTCACTACATGAGTAGTGGATCATTTTACCCATGCTTGTAGCCACGAGAGTTGAGATCACTTTACCCATGCTTGTAACCACAAAAGTAGTAGAACATGCTATCCATGCATGTAGCTACGAGAGTAGAAGAGTATGATTTGTATACCTGTAGAAGAAGTATATCATGCATGCTACCCATGCTTGTAACAATAAGAGTACTAGATCATATTACCCATCCTTGTAACCAAAAGAGTAGTAGATCATGCTATCCATGCTTGTAACCACGAGAGTTGTAGATCATACTATCCATGCTTGTAACCACGAGAGTTGTAGATCATACTATCCATGTTTGTAACCACGAGAGTTGTAGATCATACTATCCATGCTTGTAACCACGAGAGTTGTAGATCATACTATCCATGCTTGTAACCACGAGAGTTGTAGATCATACTATCCATGCTTGAAACCACGAGAGTTGTAGATCATACTATCCATGCTTGTAACCACGAGAGTTGTATATTATACTACCCATGCTTGTAACCACGAGAGTTGTAGATCATACTACCCATGCTTGTAACCACAAGATTAGTAGATTATACTATCCATGCTTGTAACCACAAGATTAGTAGATCATACTATCCATGCTTGTATCCACACGAGTAGTAGATCATACTACCCATGATTGTATCCAATATGATTAGATGTCAGATCTATCACAACTCGCGTGCTCGTATGAGGATAACGAAATCAGAGATTTTTTTATCTAAATCAGTTTGGCTTGTACCCATAAGAGTAGTAATACTAATCATTCTTGTTACCAAGACAGAAGTAGATCATACTTCCCATGCTGCTTGTAACCACCACAGTAGAAGATCAACAGACATAATACCCATGCCTGTTACCACGAGAGTAATAGATCAAACTATCCCTGTGTGAAACCACCAGAAAAGTAGATCAAACTACCCATGCTTGTAACCACCGTAAAGTAGATCAAACTACCCATGCTTGTAACCATAAGAGAAGTAGATTATGCTTCCCAACCAAACGAGTAGTAGATTATACTATCCCTACGTGTAGCGACTAGTGCCGTAGATCATGCTAACCATGCTTGTAACTTCGACATTAGTAGATCATGGTTTCGTCTTGTAGCCACGAGCTAGCCATGTTTGTTATTACAAGTTGATTATTGATGAGTTTTCTGAACTTAACATTTTTACATATGAAAAATAAAATTAAAGATTATTTTTTTCAGTGGACCAATACTATCATGCCATTTCTAAAGTGTAACTAATATACATTTTCAAGTACGTTTGACTGTACTTATGTTAAGAGTACGTTTCAAAAATACTGGCTTCTTTAAAAGAAATCCCAAAATTGCCTTTGATTATTATTCGCTTTTACAAGTTTACCAGTTGCTTTCAACATGTCTATTTATTAACGTTGATTTCAAACATTAAATAACATGCCAATATTTTGATTAGAAACTAAAATTTCTAAAGAATATGGATTTATATTTTTACATTTGTAATCAAGTATAATTTTTGTGTTATGGGATGATTAACTGATCAAAAAGATAAATTTACATCGATGTAGTTTTAAGTCATAAAAGTGATTGAGTTTCAATAGAAGTAGAACGCCTTTCTATAATGCAAAACACATGGCCAACAAACTATCTTTAATATTTAAATTAATCGGTACATATGATATGTCTGTGTTTAAATTTCCATAAACATTGTATATACTAATCAGCAAAAATAAGTTTGAACTCCAATTAATCATAAAATATAATATAACAAAAACTGTAAAAGTATCCAATGAAAAATATTCATTTGCAAAGAAAACCCATATGATCAAGAAAATCTGACCAAGTTTGAACTTGAGAAAATATTGTGTTTCAAACCGAACAGCAAGCTATAAAGGGCCCCAAAAATTAACTAGATTTACAGGATAAAAAGTACCAGATTCGTCTTACCTGCTCGGAATATACATTTTGTCTTATCTGATACATAGTTGCCTACATAAAAATAACAATTCATAAAGTTCGTGCGTATGAAGTGCTATTGTGGATTTGCCTTTATCAGGAGTGCACAAACCTACACATCTGAAGACCAGGGCTTATATGCATGAAACAACTTAAGTTAAGATATCCTATCATAGTACTAATTTATCGTAGGACATGTAGAAAAATCCGTCCGTTCGGAACAAATCTTGATTTAAGTACAACAATGTAGTTTAATGCATATATCAGCCCAGGAATGTAAAATTACTTAAACACGTTAGGAAATATATATTACCAAAAGTATTCTATGAAGAATAGCCAAATTCATATAAGGTCAACTTTGCCGGAGGAAGTTAAAACCTTAGTTTCTTAAACAATTACTTGATTTATCAACGGAGGATTTAAGAAATACAAATTTTATGTTAAAATCATGGCAGTACAGAGGCGCTGTTTGCTGACCTAGACGACCAATTTAAAGCCTTTTATTAATTCATTACTATATAAATACTTGATGTATTACCGTTTATATAAATATCATATTATTATCTTCATGAGTATTATTATTTCAAGAAATACAAAAAAAAAAAAATTTATAACCATGCCAGTACAGAAGGATTGTCTACTGAGCTAGACGACCAATTTAAAGCCTTTTATTAATCCATTTCTATATCAATACATGATGTATTACCGTTTATATAAATATTATACTATTATCTTCATAAGTAGTATTATTTTAACTAGTCTTAATAGCATTGGCGTTGTTTTAATTTTCTTTTGCCGGCTTCTCCTCCTACTTCTATCTTAAATTAACCGGTCTTAAATTACGCAATGAACTGGCTAAAAACAGAAGCAGACTGGACATAAGGAAATACTACTTTACTAACCGAGTAGTGGAAGTGTGGAATAGCCCATCAGACATCGTAGTGACTGCAAAGAACGTAAAGATTTTTGAACATCGGCTAGACAAGCATTGGAATGACCACCCAATCAGTGCGCGAACTGGTGACAAAATATTACCTCCCCTGTAAACAGTGCGCTCTTCTGACTAGAGGCGATCGGTAAAGAAAAACGGATAATGCCGGAATTGTTTTGCTTGTTTGAAATGAGCTAGCACAGACGAACTAAGACGTGTCAACATAATGTGAATATGATAATGAATCAGGTAAATTATTAATTGTTAAGTTTATCACCTCATCGTATCTTCATATGAAAGGTAAATGCGTGAATTTTCGATTTTCAGTGTCGTCAGGGTTCAAACTTGTAATCATGCCATCCTTTCATTATTTTTTTTTAATACTATCCAATGGTTGGAACACCTTGATTTTCTCCCAATTTGTAAAGTTGATCATGTTGCATGATATATATTTTTATCGGGGGAAAAAATTGATATGCAGCAAAGATTGGCAGTTTTTATTTGCGTTGATATGTGAAATAAAGGAAATAAATTAAAGTAAAGAAGGCGCGCTTTTTCAAATAGTAAACAATTTAATTCAGATGCATGGTATTTTGTCAAATTACAAAGAATATCGTAGAAATTTACTAGAAATTCATCTAAATTATGCATTTTCATTAAAGATATACAATATGACATACTGAAAGCCGAAAAGGGTAAAACCACCATACATTAAACAAATTAGCTGGGGTTGTCGGGTGAAAATATTACGAAATTTAGATTATTTTTATCAGTGGTAACAATCATTTGATTGTAAGGGGCATTCTCTGTTCAAACATTGGTCTAATATTTTCAGGTTCTCTTTGGATTGCCAAATAATATTATTATCACCTAATAGTGAATGATCAAATTATTTTTTTTGCAGCGATGTTCTGTATGGAAGGAAGACTTCACAGAATCCAACAGTTCCGAAGGGCCCTTTAAACTAACTGCTTAACATCAAGATCGATGTAAGATTCAAGTGCCTGATCCAGTGCAAGTTGTAGCCAGTTTTCCTTGTAATTGTGGCAGAAAAACACTAGCTCTCAGCTGGGTAATAGACCGTTTCTGGCATTGAAAGGATATCAAACGGATGTTTTATGGAATAATCTCAAGTACATATGACGATCATATGCATAGAAATGTGGAGCTAGTCTCTTTCATGCAGCAATTTGTAATTCCCAATTTAAACTCCGAAAAGACAAGAGCAAAGAAAGGTACATCAACGAGAAAAAGTCTCTGTGAATAAAATTATTCCAAAACTTAAATGTGTCATAAGTGTTGTATTATTTATCAGTAGAGATAATCAGATTACTGTAAGATTGCCCAACTGAAGGCTTTTGTGGGTAATGTTTTGTAAATCTTGAAGATTTCTTTAGCCTCCATTGTCAGTAAAACCACGTCTTTCAATATTTTGTTTGTGGTTTGTTTACATTGTACATGTAAATTCTGAATTCTCACGTTTTAAATTTCTATTGATAAAGAAATTGAGCAACTGAGCTTTGTAGAAAGATGTCAAGATGAAATAAATGAGCTTTACTAAAGTTTGTGCATTGCTGTTGGACTGTTAAGAGGCCATCTTCTTTGTGTCTTAATTTGGCAATTTCTTTCAATCCAGCATCGAAGTATGTTTTCATAGGAACTGGCTAGGTGATTTTTAGAAAATGCTAGTCACTGAGGGAAAGGAGAGACCCACGAAAGTTCATCTGTATATTCAATTTTGAACATTAACATATATGTTTTGGCATCAACGGCATTTAAAATAAGACCGCAGTTTAAATTTTAGTCTAAAGTTTCATGACTTTTTAAGCTATATTGGGACATATTTGACAAGTGTCCGACCTTCTCTTTTTTGTGGAGGACCCTGGGGTTTGGTCATAAGCTATGATTGTCTTGTTACCAACTTAAAAAACTCCGCAGGCTTGTTCATATTATGATACGATCTGTTTGCCGTCTTAATTCCACATTTGGAACACTTGACATTTTATCAAGGATGGGCTTTTGGTTTCAGTTTGCATGACATTGTAGTTCACAAAGTTTATGACAAAATAATGATGTAATTTGTTTATTGATACGACATGCCAAATTATAGTCCGAGATTACCCTGACGTCCAACGGCTGTTTTGCAAGACAAGCTGGGGCGTGCTTATCTGGGAAAACAGTCGTTGGACGTCAGAGAACTAGCCAAGTTATTCTAAAAAAAGCTCCTCGTATGCTACCCGCCTGATTTACAAACTTTCATCAGAGTCTGAATAGGGGGGAGGGGGCAGGGTGCCCGGTCGTCCCTTTCATTGCGAGACAAATTTGGTTAATTATATACGAAATCACTGAAGCAGGACGAGCGGCCCCTTTTTTAGGCAGTCAGTGGGCATCCCCTTAGGTTTCAACCATTTAACTTCAAAACGGAGGGGGGTATGTTTTTTGTCCGAGTCAAACATTTTTCATATATTAATAAATTCAGATTTAACATATACTTTCCTATATGTAGTGTTTGTATAAAAGTATTACCAACAAACTTCATCAAACTGGGGAAAATAATATTTTTAAAGAAAAAACCCATAACCCCCTTTTTTCTTAAAGTTAAATGGTCGTTCCCTTAGGAAAATTTCTGGAACTGCCACTGTTTATACTTTAATATGCACGTTAAAGATTTCACATGCGGACTTCTGAATCAACACCTGCAAAAGTTTTCAATTATACAAAAGATAAGAAAAATGAATGCATTTTTAATTTGACTCGGATGGATATTTTTATTTTGCACACACCCCAACATATAACATGAACTGACAATAAACATAAATCAAAGTTAGAGAAATGAGTATATTCATATCAAAGAAATACCAAATAAAAATACTCATGATTTTTGAACAAAGACAAAACTATTGCGTAGTGTGTAAGTATTTCAATTTTCATTTTTTAACAGATTTGAATATGGAAGATGCGCATACCTGCACATCATAAAAGTGCAAAGTCTGTTGTTTAACACACGTGGTTAATTTGGATCACATGTGTTCTAGTCCTATATTATAAGGATGGGGGTCTCTTATTCTGTAAACATTTAATTTTCACCCCTTTTTTCTCTAATCTTCAAAAAATTAACCCCTTTTTTCTCTAATCTTCATTTTTTTTTTTTGCCCGTTTTTCTCATTTATCTTCATTTTTTAAGGGTATTATTCTTTAATCATTTAACCCCATCCAAACCCTCTTATAAGAATTCGAAGGTTCATATCATTTACATTCAACGTTTTTTCATGGGATTTTTTTTCACTATCGATGTTGAACCTCGAGGTTACATTAATAGTAAAAAAAAATCCGATAAAAACGTTGTAAATTATATGAACCTTTAAAGTCTTATATTATAGGAATCAAGTTTTCAAACATAATATTTTGATCATTTATATTATGATGATTTCAATACACTCCACGTCAGGTAATTTGTCACGTATATTGAATACACTATATCGAGTTGTCCCAACGATACACTTATCGGTGTGCTCGATCATACGAATTTACAGACATTGATATAGACAAAATGACCCAACTTTGAAAAATTCTTGTGGCGAAACTACATTTTGGAACACGTTAAAAATTGGATCCTCATTAAGCTACATTATTAAGGTTTGATATATATTTTTTTCAAAAAAAAAAGAAAAATATGCAATCAAGATTGGCAGTTTTTTATACACCCTATTTTGAGTAATAGATTGTCCAATTAAAAGCATATTTGGCAGCTAAAAAATCATATATCAACAAATTCAGCTTTAAAATATACTTAACTTACAGTGCGTGTATAAAAGTTATATAATGGTTTTGTGTTTTAAGAGATATTCATCCGTATGCATATCGAGTTTTATGTATTAATTGTCTTTCCTTTTTTTTTTGACCATTTCTATCTCTTTCATAAGAAGAGTCACTTTTCTATTGTTCTAGTGTCACTAGAAATCCCACTGCCAATGATATATGACTTTAACACTGAATACACATATAACACCGGAAGTAGAACAAGTGTAGTTAGGGATGACATCAAAAGATCAATGTAGGATAAAAACTTAAATCAAATAGTTTGGGGTGGGGGTTAAAATTCGTGCAAGTTTTGTTAATCCAAAATCGATTTTACATATATCCATATTGGTCAATCAATTTTCACAAATTAAGTTAAGAGGGGTGTCAGTGAAAAACTATGTGAATTAAGTTTTTATCCTACATTGAACTTTTGATGTCGTCCCTTAGTGAAGATGAAACAGAGCCAAATATAGAGGAGCAAGTTGACCTCCTGCGTTTGGAAACACCTAGATAGACGTAGGTAGGTAGGTAGGTAGGTAGGTAGGTAGGTAGGTAAACTATTGATACGATTTGTTCGTTTTGGATGATGCGGGGCGTTAAATAAGTTATTTTTGTGTAGGCATATTGTCGTTCGGTAGCATATATTTTATTTTCGGTGATATATATATATATATGTATATAATTTTTATGTTTTTTCCTGGTATTTGTTGACTATTCAGTGCTTCTGTACTTACATGATTTATGACATTTATTTTCTTAAATTTTCCGTTGATATATGATTAAACTTATAAAAACTAAGAGTCCAACTCCTTCATGCAGAATCGAACCTGTTACATACATTTGCATTTTCTTTTCAGGTTCCTTTAGTCATATACATCCTTGACCTTCAAAAGTTTCACGAGGTTTTGTGCGTTCCTGGTGAAGACGACAAATCCAGAAAAAGAGCTTCGGAGGCATAAAATTATTTAAAATGTTTTTGCATTAACTTTTAGTGCCAATCTGCCTAAGAATCAGGCAGTGATGAAAACATGATAAACAAAAACCCACTCAAGTTTACATTAATTCAAGTTCAAAATGTATAATGGTGCACGGATATCATATTCGTTTCCTTTTCCTATTATGGTATTTCAAAATTTAATTTGGTTGAAAAGGACAAGAAATGTCCAATCAAGGAGAGCTTACTCTATAATTTGCTATCATTCGAACCAAAAGTTCTCTAGAGATTTCCTGAATTACCAGACACGCAGAAACGAAAGACCTACCATTTCTTACTCAGGACGAGGGTAACCCCAAAATAGGATGGTTCGGTCGGTGGATTTTTTCGGTCATGTTTTGAAATCCTTCTAAATTGCCTAATTCTTACAAAGACCGGCACTTAATTATTTTCCTGATACAACACGCCAAAACAAATAGGGAAACGAATCATCATCGTGGCAAAAGATACTGTCCAGGCTGTTTCAAGTTAGACATACTTCCATTAAAAATGTATCGTCAAATTCAGGCAAAATAATTCATGGAGTAGTTGTAAATTGTAGTGATACGACCATATCCGATTTCATTTACCGTTACATATATAAATTTAACAAAATGGTTATTTTTGTCTAATTTCGCTATAAACACAAAATCTGATATGACCTCGCGTAAATTTCATCTTTATAGAATACAGAAACGGACGAAAAAATCGGCCCTAGAAATCGCAAACTACATTTTTTTAAATGTAATGCTTTCGATTACATGTAGTCTTAACATAGCCGCTACTATCATTTTATCTAATAACATAAATGAAATAGCTCTACACTTGGCTTTCAAATTGAAATGTTTTTGGAGTTGACAGATTGAAAATTCAACTTTTTTTTTTACGTTTTAAATTAATATTGAATGATTGATTGTTGGTTGCTTAACGTACAGTGACAAATATTTCATGCATGATCAGGACGATCGTAAGTAAAGTGTGATTTGTTAAACCTAATTATATATAGAATTTCTTTAATATTGTATATTCTAACACCCAAACGTATGCTAGAACTGTGAGCGATAAAATTCTAATTCTACATCAACATACACGGAAATCGTTTCTGGGTCAGATAATTAATGTTTGATTAACAGGAGCTTAGTGTTGTAAATATGTTACAGATATTCAGGAACATAATATTCAATTTCACTTTAAATGTTGAGCACAAAAGCAATCAAAGTTTTAAAAGAGAAGGATTGAATTGCTTTTTTTTTACATTACCACGTTCACATGGTTCAGTAATTTTCATTCTTTAAAGCATTCCTGTGTGCGCTAGTTTAGAGGTTACTCTCTTCAGTATGAAAATTTTAAACCGTGGCAAACGTTTGTATGTATTTAAATAGAACATAAGTCGTACACGAATAGCACGCTTTGAAGCCAGAACTCAAGACGCCACGTTCACCCACCAGGATATTAAGAATCAAACAGTGTTATTATATATATAGTATTATCTGAAGACGAAATAGTTGTTACGTGTAAAAAGAATACACGATGAAAATATATGAGATATTCAAACGTGAGATCAGGAGGTGTTCCGAAGATTTGCACTTTCTCCTTTCTTTGGAAATTGTTTTAAAAGTTTTGAAAAATTCGACTACTTTAAGAATTGAATGGAATGTTCCTTTTAAAAAAAATCCTGGATCCGTTTTGTAAACTTTTCTCTTTTATCATGTTTGTTGCTAGTACTTTATAAGCTTCAGCTACATTTATGAGGGTGTGGATGGGGGTTTACAGAATAGAGAATAGAGAAAAATGGACCAAAAAAATATAGAATAGAGAATAATGAGGTGCTAAAATAAAAGAATAGAGAATAATGGGCAAAAAGTATAAAGAATAGAGAAACATGGCATAAAAAATGAAGGAATACAGGAATGAAGGACCCACCATCCCGACCCTCATTTATTGCCGTGCCGTGCTGTGAAAATAATTGTATGCTATATTCAACAAAAAATCCATAATCGCAATATTTGAATACTAGTGGATTGAAATAATAATATGCAGAATACTGGTTACCGTATAAATCGTAAACAGGGAAAAACGTTTGAAGGTTTTAACCAAGGATTGTAGTTGCTTCGGTACCAGGGTTAGTGCTGTGTAATTGTTTGCTTTGTAAACAGTCATACCATATCTTTGTAAACAGTCATACCGTATCTTTGTAAACAGTCATACCATATCTTTGTAAACAGTCATACCGTATCTTTGTAAACAGTCATACCATATCTTTGTAAACAGTCATACCATAGCTTTGTAAACAGTCATACCACAGCTTTGTAAACAGTCATACCACATCTTTGTAAACAGTCATACCATAGCTTTGTAAACAGTCATACCATATCTTTGTAAACAGTCATACCATAGCTTTGTAAACCGTCATACCATATCTTTGTAAACAGTCATACCATATCTTTGTAAAACAGTCATACAATATCTTTAAAATAAATCACGAAATATGGAGTCTTGCTATTCTTAAGAAAAAAATCCATGACATATTCATTCCCCTCCCTCTCTCTCTCTTGTAAAAAAATTAAATAAGATATGAAAAATATTGTACGAACACAATTGCATTACTCGTCATCGTCATAATTACAGAAATTCTCATTGAATCGGAAATTTCCTCAGGAAAAAAAAAGATACAAAATGTAAGTGATCCCCTTTAATTACCCAGATAAATCATGACTTTCGTTCTGTTCACTATTTTTGTCATTGCACCTGCACCAATAAATAGTCTGAAAGTCTAAACGCGATTTTTCCAGCGTTAAAATTAAACCAGTATAAAGACAATCCTTATAATCAGATCCGTGAAACTGAAATGAGCCAAAGTGATTAAAGACATCATTATTTATCTATTATAATTATTGTATTGTATGTGCACCTGCAATACATATTATGTTTCCACAGGTAAATAATTAAAGCAAAGCTTTGCTTAACTTTCCAAAATATATGTATTCAATAATGGCGTGTCATAGGGAAGGATAAATTTTATCCTACATATAGATCTGGATCTGGACAAATTATTAGAGAAATTATATTTGACTATATTAGCAATAAATGCCATTTTAAGGAATTTATTGATACATTACCTCAGACTTTCAGTCACTAAGTATGCATATATTAATCAATCCTTCTGACTTCATAAATTTTGTTAGAGAGTCGGCTGAATGAAGACTTTATATAATGAAAATTAATTAATTTCCTTCTGTGAAAATGACTCGCATATACAATAGAAATGATTCGCCCTACAGTGAAAATGAAAGTCTAGTATCATTATTCGACAGTAAACATGAATCGCATAACGAAAACAACATAGTGGAATTTGGTTCAATATCAACAAGCTGAATAACAAAACCTGTTTTAAGTTATACAACATTAATAATTATGTTAAAGGTACATTTTCTACAAATGAAACTTAACTGCTACTTTGTAGTTGTTACGTGTAAAAAGAATACACGATGAAAATATATGAGATATTCAAACGTGAGATCAGGAGGTGTTCCGAAGATTTGCACTTTCTCCTTTCTTTGGAAATTGTTTTAAAAGTTTTGAAAATTCGACTACTTTAAGAATTGAATGGAATGTTCCTTTAAAAAATCCTGGATCCGTTTTGTAAACTTTTCTTTATCATGTTTGTTGCTAGTACTTTATAAGCTTCAGCTACATTTATGAGGGTGTGGATGGGGTTTACAGAATAGAGAATAGAGAAAATGGACCAAAAAATATAGAATAGAGAATAATGAGGTGCTAAAATAAAAGAATAGAGAATAATGGGCAAAAGTATAAAGAATAGAGAAACATGGCATAAAAATGAAGGAATACAGGAATGAAGGACCCACCATCCTGACCCTCATTTATTGCCGTGCCGTGCTGTGAAAATAATTTTATGCTATATTCAACACAAAATCCATAATCGCAATATTTGAATACTAGTGGATTGAAATAATAATATGCAAAATACTGGTTACCGTATAAATCGTTGACAAGGAAAACCGTTTGAAGGTTTTAACCAAGGATTGTAGTTGCTTCGGTCCCAGGGTTAGTGCTGTGCAATTGTTTGCTTTGTAAACAGTCATACAATATCTTTGAAAACAGTCATACCATAGCTTTGTAAACAATCATACCATATCTTTGTAAACAGTCATACCATATCTTTGTAAACAGTCATACCATATCTTTGTAAACAGTCATACCATAGCTTTGTAAACAGTCATACCACAGCTTTGTAAACAGTCATACCATATCTTTGTAAACAGTCATACCATATCTTTGTAAACAGTCATACCATATCTTTGTAAACAGTCATACCATAGCTTTGTAAACAGTCATACCATATCTTTGTAAACAGTCATACCATATCTTTGTAAACAGTCATACAATATCTTTAAAATAAATCACGAAATATGGAGTCTTGCTATTCTTAAGAAAAATCCATGACATATTCATTCCCTCCTCTCTCTCTTGTTAAAAATTAAATAAGATATGAAAATATTGTACGAACACAATTGCATTACTCGTCATCGTCATAATTACAGAAATTCTCATTGAATCGGAAATTTCCTCAGGAAAAAAGATACAAAATGTAAGTGATCCCTTTAATTACCCAGATAAATCATGACTTTCGTTCTGTTCACTATTTTTGTCATTGCACCTGCACCAAAAATAGTCTGAAAGTCTAAACGCGATTTTTCCAGCGTTAAAATTAAACCAGTATAAAGACAATCCTTATAATCAGATCCGTGAAACTGAAATGAGCCAAAGTGAAAAAAGACATCATTATTTATCTATTATAATTATTGTATTGTATGTGCACCTGCAATACATATTATGTTTCCACAGGTAAATAATTAAAGCAAAGCTTTAGACGTTGTATAGTTTTAAACATCAGAACATAATAGAAAACCTATTCCAACAATTGTAATGGTCAAATAATGAGAGGAACAAAGGCATTGCTGTACTTAATTATACGTCTATACTTCTCGATAGAAACATCAGCAATTCAAATTACCAACAACAGAAAAGAGGGAGAAAAAAATCATGAGGGCAATCAAAAACCAAAAATCAAAGAAAAACAATTAACAGACAATAACATGACCAAAACTAGACCAAAACTAAAACGACGAATGATTAACGTACAGATTTGATTCATTCCGCCCCTATAATTGAAACCCAGAAACCCGATTTTGATCATGATAAAAATATGTGAATGATTTGGAAAGGGGTTTTGTGAAACATTTATAGGACCCAGCAATATAACTTTGTTTATTAGGACACTGACATAACTTGTGAAACTAATAAAGTAAGAGAAGACTTTGTTCTTTATCTTTGATTTAAATTTCAAAGGAACATAAACAAGATTTATGATTATTCAGGGTTCCATCTTTAGTTATTGTCGTTGAAGTTTATGTTTGAAAATGAATTGGTAATACATAACTCCTTTAATAAGCTGTTTATATTAATATAATAAATTAATGTTATTTACAAACAAACACGATAAGTTGTCGGAGGAACAATATACTTTGTCATGGTGGTAGGCCAGATGCTCAGGAAGTTTAGGTCTGCCATGGCGGTCGAGTAACATGAAACTTTCTGGTCAGGCCGGGTATATTGAAATAACGGTCAATTCGCGACAAATAATCCAATGATGTGTAGTCTTGTTGTTAAAGATAATATACAAGTAAATTGACTAATCTATGATTTATTAAAATTATATTCCAGGCTAATATTCACATTATACACAGTTCACAAAATGTATGATTCAAGATTCATTGGTACATCACTTTCACACATCACAAACGGATTTCATTACATTCCGCATCAAAATAAGCAACAGTGTCCAATACTGTGCACACAAAAAAAACCACACATAGTGTCCAATACTATGCGGACAAAACCACGCAACAGTGTCCAATACTGTGCGGACAAAAAACCACGCATCAGTGTCCAATACTGAGCGGACAAAAACCACGCATCAGTGTCCAATACTGAGCGGACAAAACCACGCAACAGTGTCCAATACTGTGCGGACAAAATATCAAAACTAAATACAGTTGAATAGTAATGTAACACAACTTTCTATGAATCTATAAGTCCTCCCAAGATCTGCTAAAATCTGCCCAGAATCTGTCCAGAATCTACTAAAATCTGCCCAGAATAATCAAATCTTTTTTTAACGTTTCATATTGTAAAGTTCCTTTCTCACCTTCAATTCCCCTTAACACTAAAAGAGAGGGATCTTATATACCTATGATCTCCAAATATTCTCCAACTGACCTAAATAATCTCCAAATATTCTCCAACTCTTTGTTTACAAAAATAAAACATATAAATCATATAAAAGTATTTACTACGTGACCTAGAGAACATGCTATGTTAATCTCTTATAGAAGGATAAGGTCTATGAAGATAGATGTAATAGACCTATTTCATTGGTTGTTTTATTTCTGATTTGTATCAAAGATTTGCCGAGAACTAAACCTGAGTATCTTCTTTTTTTCTTTTTTTTTTTGTTTAGAATACATATCGACTGAATCTGAGACTTTAAGATTCAATGTATTATTCTCAGACTGAATCCATTATTTTTTCAAAGGTGTGTTTTTGTTGAATGGGAAAGAACCATTTGGACCATTTTACTATCACATTTCGTAGAGAAAATGTGTTGCAAAAGTTAAAAATTATCATTACGAGATCGAAGATCAACTGACTACAAATATCTTATTTCAATACATAGACAATGACCTTGTAGCAAATCTTCTGCAATCAGAACAGTATCGTTTCATTGTGGTAAATGAATATCCTGTCACTAATTCTGTTCTAAAAACATAGATACGAGATTGTACTTTTACATAATCATACTGAGCAAATTATTGGTTTCTTGTGGTTTCGGTCAACCAAAGGCTGCAGTTATAAGAACGAAAGGTGTGTTTAATGTAAATACTAGTAATCGAAGCATTTTACTATTCTAAAATTTATTTTATTGCATAGCCTCCGGTTTCTTGATAGAAACCTTTGACACAGTGAAGAACAAAACACAGCCCCTCATTCACATGGGTTTATTCATTTATTCTACCACAAGGTTGATACATGGGACTGGGGCTGCTCTCTAGCTATTGTTGTCTCCCTGGAAGTCGGTACTTTTGATTTTGAGATAATCTACTTGATACCTTTTTTCTAACAATTTAAAGATTATAATGCTGCATGTATAAGAATCATATATTAAAACGTGTTGCGCTCATCCTTCATTTGTTCGTATCGTAGTACCTTTTTACTATAATATTAAGATCTATTCGTTGTCCTTTATTGGCTATATCATTTATAACGTAAAGGTCTTTTTCGACTATATGTTAGCATTTTTTCTTCAAACTATACAATTGAGTAATTCTAGAAACAAGCATCCGGTATCGTATACTTTATTAGTACAGATATTATATGATCCACATATTGCATGCGTACTCTTACGGTTTAAATTTGTTTATTGATACAATGTTTATATACATCACGATAAATGAAAATATGTTTATTTTAATTTGATCATAAGAGTTATAATTAAAGAACAATGTGTTTGTATCTACCAATTATATCTAAATTTATGTAAATTAAATAAATACCCATAACAATCATTGGCGTAAAAAAATTATAAGCCTGGTATCTTTGATGCGTTTATTCTTTGCCATTTGCGTCATAAATTTAAACAAAGCAAGAATTACGTAACTAAAATGATACCAAACGGATAGAACTAATTCCTAATACGTTTAACACAATTATATAATTTACTATTATGACCAGTTTGCATGTCAGAAGTTGTAACTTTTATTCTGTATTCCGTTATCTGAATTAGTTGAATTATAAAGCATATGTTCTTGTGAACTAATTGGATCTGTTCTGATAAAGAACTTAGACTGTCTAAAGATCCGTTTTGTATCACAAACTCAGTAGTCAGGTCTTCGGTACTGACATGATTTATAACATATATACTATTCTAAAATTCCCGTTAGATAATCTACATATTGTTAGTGTCCAGCTCCCTTGGGCAAAGTTGGATTGTAATGAATTTGGTTATTCTTTTTTATGTCTTTTGTTGTTGTTGATATTGCCGTATGTTTCTACGTATCTATACATCCCCTGTTTTCCAATCTTTAGGTTAGGGCGTTCCTAATGAAGGTAAATCCAGAAAAGCTCTTCAGACGCACAAAGTGTTATTTCAATTGCGTATGGATTATAATCTAATTTAATAATTTGTATTAAAGATACGAAATACGTTTGCATAAACAATGCCGCACAGTCGAGAGAATATCGTCAAATAAGAAGCTTTATATATGTACAAGATGTAACATTTCAGTTTCAACTTGAATGAGATCGTTAAGAATGTACATACATAACCTTTTCATTTAGGTGACACCTAATTTACGATGGAGTGTCTTGGGTCATGTGATACCTCATTTACGATAGAGTATCTTGGGTCATGTGATACCTCATTTACGATGGAATGTCTTGGGTCATGTGAACCTCATTTACGATGGAGTGTCTTAGGTCATATGATACCTCATTAACGACGGAGTGTCTTGTGTCATGTGATACCTCATTTACGATGGAGTGTCTTGGGTCATGTGATACCTCATTTACGATGGAGTGTCTTAGGTCATGTGATACCTCATATACGATCGAGTGTCTTAGGTCATGTGATACCTCATTTACGATGGAGTGTCTTGGGTTATGTGATACTAGTACCTAATTTACGATGGAGTTTCTTGGGTCATGTGATACCTCGTTTACGATGGAGTGTCTTAGGTTATGTGATACCTCATATACGATCGAGTGTCTTGGGTCATCTGATACCTTATTTACGATGGAGTGTCTTGGGTCATGTGATACCTCATTTACGATGGAGTGTATTGTGTCATGTGATACCTCATTTACGATAGAGTATCTTGGGTCATGTGATACCTCCTCTATTCATGAGTGCTATATTATATTTCAATTCTTCAAATGTTTAGAATCTGTAGTATAGATAATGATAAATCAGTATAACAAACAGCACCAATAGTCATGTTGCTGCGCTTATGTAAATGTCTCTGATCACTTCAATTACAGTAACTAAACAAATTGTAATTCCTCCGTCTGAAGTAGTGGTACAATTCCTCCGCCTGAAGTAGTGATACAAGAGGGTCTGGATTGGGGGTCCTTTATTTCTGTATTCTTTAATTTTTTAGGCCATTTATCTGTATTCTTTATACTTTTTGCTCATTATTCTCTATTCTTTATATTTTAGCACCTCATTATTCTCTATTCTTTTTTTTGTCCATTTTTCTCTATTCTTTATATTTTTTGCCAATTATTCTCTATTCTGTAAACCCCCATCCACACCCTCATACAAATGTACTTACTATTGTTGATTCATATTAGTTTGTACTACTATTATTGGATAACAACTTTTCAGCACGGATTTCGTTTTCATCGAAGAAATACGATGTATAGAGTTGAATGTTCTCCAAGATAGACGGAAAACGACATATGATAATAATGTGAATAAGAGGATCGAGTGTCCCTTAATTGGGTTACTTTCATGACATATTTAGACTAACTGTTTACAAAATTATTTGAATTGTTCAGAAAAATAAGGATTTTCTAACCCAGGAATTAGCTGTACTTGGCAAAACCTTTCGGAATTTTTGGAATTATAAAAACTAGTATCTTTGATGGGTCTTTGTGTATTGGTCCCTTTTAAAATGTTTGATAACTGTCTGACATTCTTTGAAATTCTTTGAATTCCTTAAAACAATACTAGTAAAAGATAATTTATACAAATATATTTTATATATGATACAATTTTTCATGAATGACAAGTCATTAGCAACATTCATATAGATAGTAACGAAAGATAAAACTGGAAATATTCAAAAGTTCAAGACAAAACAATTCCCGTCATAGTATACATGTATGTTAGCTTGTGAAAATTGAATAGAAAATAAAGATATTGATACAAATACCAGTTCTTATACGGTACCATGTTTATTTTTATGATTTTTTTTCAATTTTCTGCTTTAAAAAGGCATTACCTTCTAATGAATCCATAAAAAAAACAGTGTATAGTACGTCTTTGAAGCTAATCAATTTGAAGAAATTGACAAATTTACTTTTACCTAAGAATATATATATTTCTTGAAATTGTACCGCTACACTCTTTGGAACTTGACAGATCATCGCATACTTGGTTTGTAAATCAAATGTCTGTGTAACTTAATTAAAGAGTAATATGATACTGGTGAATGAGCTGTAATAGTTTTTAAATGTAGAAACCAACGTCGACATCTATAGACATTGTCATAAATCCACTGTAGGGAAAAAAGTTGTATTATATTTTCCCGGTTTTAGGTTGGCATTTCGTGTACCCAAGGCAGGCAGGTGAAGCTAAGTCAACTTTGGAGGACAATGATTGGATGTAAGGGTACAATATATTTTTTATTTATTTATTTATGAATAACTGCAGTGTGTATATTTATAATATAAATTTTGAAACACAATGAAATATTTTCTTGAGAATTATTCGAAAAGGCTTCCAAATTTTCACAAATTTGATATAAAATGACGGTGGGCATGGATATCATAAACAAGCCCTGTTCGAAGATGGTCACGATATCATATGTCTTCGATTTCTAAAACAGAATAATAAAATACTAATATAACACATAACTGTGTTGTCCAGGTTTTTATTATAAAAAGAGGTAAATTTAGAAAATGTCAGTATTGTCGCCTATGGAAGAATAGATACTACCGCTTTCCCAATAGCACAGCCGTGTCTAGTTCAGGATTATTGTAATTTGCTTAAAGAAAAAAACTGTATTATATACAAACCTGATTGCATAATTAGATAAATAAGGTCATGTTCAATTGCAAATGACCAACACAGAATTGGCATTACGGGGATTGAAGAACGTTTGAATAGGAGAATCATAATTGAATAGGTGAAAAAATAGGGAATACATGACCGTGAAGGGGGCAATAAACATAACCAATCTAATAAAAATGAACTGCATCATGGCAAAAAATAAAAACGACGAAAAGGCAAACAACTGACCACATAACACTGAAAACTATAATGATCTTTTTGTCTGATCTTGTGGTAAATTTTCTGTAATCAGAAAAAAAAACAACATTTCTCTGAGGTAAATGAATTTCCGGAGTTAATTATTTCCTGGTCAAGTGTTAACTAATTCTATTCTTAAAAAAATCATAGATATAAGTTTGTACTTTGCCAAGTACTTGGAGAATAATTACTTTTCTCTATGGCTTCTGTAAATCTATTTAAAGACCGCCTATTGTTAGTACGAGCTTGTTGCTTAATCTAAAAAATTAAAGATTTTTACATTTTTCTAAATGTTTTTTTTTTTTTAATGTATGTTAACATTAATTGTTATTTTGCATGTATCAAAGAACAGATTGACACAAATGCGCATTACGTTTGTGAGTATTCGTGCTCTATATGATTGTTGTAACGATTGAAATACAACGCATTGTGAAATTCATTTTTTCACAGATTGAGTTTCTTTCTCTTTTGTTGCATTTTATGATATTTTTTTATCTACCTTTATAAATGAAACTCTAAGTTGAAAAAATAGAGAGGCAAGAATTCCAAAAACGTTGAGATCTATACATCCAAAAGTCTTCTAAAATTGAATTTCTTCTATGATTAACTCTACAAAATATAATATATAATAAGCAAGTCTAAAAGGGTACAACATCACAAAAAAAAAAAAAAATAAATAAATAAAATCATGAACAAATGTTAAATATTTCGGATAACTAATATCCTTCATCAGTAAGATGTCAAATGGTTCTTATCTTGACATGTGGTAGTCACACTGTAATAGTACTCTTGATCGTTATACAAATTATCACGAATCAATACGCTGGTAAATTTTTCAATATTGATGTTTTGGAGGAGGACTAAATTCCTTAAAACTGTAAGATCCCGCACTGAAGCCTGAGTTACTGGAAACAAGTGTTGGTAGGGACTCATTCTATGTTTTTTCATTAATGCCCTCTGGGGAAACTGTCCTTAACTTCCGTATCCAAAAACTTTCCCGAGCAAGTCTGTCGGCCCTTAACCAACCCTCGTTGTGGTCTATGATAGTGATGGTAAGGTTTTTGAGATCAGCTTGGGCGTGCCCAGGTGATCTCAGATGACGACTTACGGGGAGGTCGGGCTTGCAGGTGTAGTCACTTCGATGACCATTCATGCGTTTGTTAAATATAACTGTTCTGTCTCGCCAACATACTGCATGCCACATCGACACTAAAGAAGGTATACAACATTCTGGGTTTTGCAAGTTACATTACAATATATAGTGTATACGGACCCAGTGGAGTGGCAAGTAAATGTTTGAGTGTTCAATATTTGTTGGCAAGTTAGACATCGTCTGTTACCACACGACTTGCACCATCCTGCAGTTGAAGAGCTTTTATTAGAGGAGACATCAGCTCTCACAAATAAGTCTTTCAGACTTGCTGGTTTCCGAAATGCTAAGACAGGAGGTTTGTGAAAAGTCTTGGATAATTTTGGATGTTGGCAATAATCTGCCAATTGGCACGGATCAAACGGGAGAGGTTAGTAAAGGCGGGATTGTATGTTAAAACAAACGGAACTATTTCTCTTCGCCTTTTCTGTTTGTACTGTAATAGATCATTGCGGCTGTTATTGTTAGCACGCGCAAACCCCTTAGCTATGTCCCATTTCTTATAACCTCGTTTGATCAAAAATCCGCGAAGTTCCTGTAACCGTTTAGTGACAGCCTCCTCAGAGGAGCAAATCCGCTTTACTCTGAGAGCTTGACTGTACAGGATACTTTTTGCACAGTGTTTCGGGTGACAGCTTTGGGGAGAAAGGTACTGATGTTTATCTGTAGGTTTACAGTAAAGGTCTGTTGATATGACACCGTCCTTTATATATGTAGTTGTGTTCAAGAAAGATATTTCAGAGTCGGAAATTTCATATGTGAATTTAATTGACTGGTGGGCGTGTTTGCATGTTTGATAAAATCATCCAGTTTTTGTTGTGATTCAATCCATTTCATGTCAATATCATCAATGAAAAGGAACCAAGACAGAGGTTTAAATAAAGATGTTGAAATGATTTGTTTCTCTAATTAGCCCATGAAAATATTGGCGTAAGACGGTGCCATTTTCGTTCCCATCGCTGTCCCGTTTATCTGAAGGTAATGTTCACCATTGATGGTGAAATTGTTGCATTCAGAACCAGAGTAAGCAGCTGGACTAAACATTCGGTGATTGGTTCTTAAATGTTGCGCGAGTCCCATATTTCCTTGCACGAGTGTATTCCTTCATCATGAGGTATGTTGGTATACAATGAGGTGTGTATATATATTGTCTTTTCGTCGCCATTGTTTTGTGTTTTGTCATGATGTTGTCTGTTTTATTCGAATTATGAATTTGCTATCTTCTCGCCCTTTTGTCTAGTTAGACAGCTTTCAAATTAAAAATGTATCTTAAATACTATTTAAGAATATTTTTTTTCTTATAAAACTTTGTCATCAAGGAATCTAAAAGAGGTAGGGCTAATTTATTTTAATTTTTTCACATCAGGGCATTTTTAAAGAGTTTTCAAATCTTTATTTAAATTCACAGTATGACAGCTTCATGTGCAGAATAAATGACAAAAAGAATAATGAATAATGAAAAATAGGGCAAAAATAAAATGAAGAATAAAGGGGTGATAAAATATAAAGAATAGAGAATAATGGGCAAAAATATAAAGAATACAGAAAAATGGCCTAAAATTAAAGAATACAGAAATGGAGGGCCTCCGATCCAGACCCTCATTCTTGAAGCGAATGCAAATGTTTACTGATATTTTTAAGCTATTATTTAGTAAACCTGTTTTGCTTGTTTTTATGGTTCTGACCAACTTTTTGTAAATGTAATGCACTTTGTGGCATACTTGATTTTGACTCTGCATTAACTGTCGAGAGAAATGAATTACTATAGACCAGTAAAACACTCAGCGATTGATATTATAATTAATTTACTTATAACTACCTATCAGTATGAAGTATAACCCCTCATTTGATAAAACTCTTATAACATTTTTATCATAATAATAATTATCATTTATTATATCTGAATTATTTCGTTCCGACAAAAGCAGTGTAATTAATTTAGGAATGTTTGGTCGTTGTCAGGGCTAGAACTATAGAAGTCAGTGCAATTCGTGTGTTCTTGACGTTAAAGGCAAAGTTTCCCCTCAGATGTTAAATCTCTTGACGGAAATAAATAAATTTAGTACAATAAAATTGGGTTAATCCAGACATTAATTAAAACCCCATATTTTCTGCTTGACATCACAAACAATCTTCTAATTTATGTTTGCAAAATAATTGTAACAGGTGCATTCGTTGTTTACATTATACATGTAATACATGCAATGCTATTAATGCTATTATATGCATAGTAATTTTCTAGATTTAACTGTAAATGAGCTAATATTAATATCTACATGATCTTATTAAAAGCAATATTGATTCAAAAATATATATGCCGATGACCTCTTTATTTAAATTCGGTCAGGTCATTCTATCTATGTTAGTTGTATGCATGTTTCACGAGAACCTGTCTAAAAAGTGTAATAATTGTTCTTAAACTTGCAGTGAGGTGAGCGTTTTTTGCTCCGTGCTGAAGGCTTCACTGTAACTTTGAAATGAAGAACAACAATAAAATCGCTGTTCCTTTGCTTTTTTGTGTTTTTTGCTGTGCATGTACTAATTTAGTGTCATATAAAAAGAGATGTGGCATGATTGTCAATGAGACAACTTCGCAGTTACTGACAGCTAGTTCAAAGCCAATAACAACTAATAAAAAGATCATGCATCTAAGACTACATCATCAATCAGTACACATCCAACATCCCATGGATTTAGTGTAAAGACGTCATAAACAGTCAGAGAAAAACATGACCCTTGTGCAATGCCAAGATACAGGTATCGACAGGTTGTAGATCCATGAATGTGCATATGTATATAACAATAATATTTAGTTTGCTTTTAATTTACTGATAACAAAATCAATATTAATACCAATAAAAACAATATTCAAAGATCTAATTACAGTGTTGAATTGTAACGTTTTAGAATTAGTTTATTTAAAGGACCGATAAGTTGACCAGGATCGTTTCTAAATTGCCGGGCACGGTAAACAACATCTTTATATCTATGGAAGAATTTATTAAATGGATGGATACCCATATTCTTTGTTTTTCTATCATAAATAAAAGCTTGCTGATCTAATAATAATAATAATGATAACAATACTATTTTTTATTTAAAGAGGGTTACCCAATTAGTTTTCAGTAATCTTACTTGGGACCCTCTTAAACAAAGTACAAAATGATACATGTATAGTACATACAAATAAACAATAAAAACAAACAAGCAGTATATATACATAAGATTAATATCATTCATAGTGTTCATGTTAGTTAATAATCTATCTCTCTGTGACTTGACGGAGATCTATATTTAGATTGAAATAAACATAAAGATGTTGATGTTTTTATGTTCGTTGGTAAGCTATTCCATAGAACTGCAGAACTGAATAGATTTTTCATATTATATTCGTGTTTGGCCGAATAACTACCAAATTGTTTTTTGAGACGGATCTTAAATTACATTCATAAATTTCAGAGTTCTGAACACACAACTTTTCAGATAATCAGGAGTTTTAACGTGTAAGGTTTTATATACTAGAATTAGTTTATGATATAAAATTCTGTCTCGGAAACTTAACCAATTTAATCTGTCAAAAGTTCTCTTGATGGCGTAAAGAAAGGGCCATCTAAAATTATTCTTGCTGCTCTTTTTGGGGAGTTTAACTAATCTAATTATATTAAACTATAAGGGATAACTCCATAAAAACAAATACGACCATAATATTTACCATGTAATTACACCGTATGTAAGAATCCTGGGTTTTGATTGGTTGATAGCCAGTGTATTTTTCACCAATTTACTGTTATCAAATTCTCTCGACTGGTATTTTCGCAAATACCACTCCTTAACATGATATATCTGTTCAATAATCTATAATCATCGTCGTCGTCATATCATCATGATCGTCGTCGTCATCGTCATCATCGTCATCAACATCTTTTTTTTTTCTCCGGCTGTTATCGAATCTTAAAAGTATCAATGACCTAATATACTACACGCTAAAAGAACTTCTAAAGAGGATTGCCGCAGTCGTCGTTTTTGAATATGATAGTTTTGTGTATTTGGTATTTACGTATACCTTTAGACTCAAATAAAGACATTGTCAACTTTTAAATCAATAACAAGTTTGCCCATTTTTCACAAGAGACCAAATGACACAGAAATGAACAACTAAAGGTCACCGTACGGCCTTCAACAATGAGCAAAGCCCATACCGCAGAGTCAGCTATAAAAGACCTTGAAATGACAAATGTTAAACAATTTAAACGAGAAAACTAACGTCCTAATTAATGTACAAAAAATGAATGAAAAACAAATATGTAACACAGCAACAAACGACAACCACTGAATTACAGGCTCCTGACTTAGAACAGGCATATACATACAGAATGTGGTGGGGTGAAACATGTTAGCGGGATCCGAACCCTGCCCCTAACCTGGGACAGTGGTGTAACAGTACAACATAAGAACGAACCATAAAAATCAGTTGAAAAGGGCCTAACTCATCAGATGGATACAAATAGAAATACATCTAACAAAAACACAGAGTGGACTTGGCCGGTTACTTGTACATCCCAACAACAAAAAGGCACTAAGTACAGATCTGAGAGTACTCGCAGTTACTGACAGCTAGTTCAAAGCCAATAACAACTAATAAAAAAAAATCATGCATCTAAGACTAAATCATCAATCAGTACACATCCAACATCCCATGGATTTAGTGTAAAGACGTCATAAACAGTCAGAGAAAAACATGACCCTTGTGCAATGCCAAGATACAGGTATCGACAGGTTGTAGATCCATGAATGTGCATATGTATATAACAATAATATCTAGTTTGCTTTTAATTACTGATAACAAAATCAATATTAATACCAATTAAAACAATATTCAAAGATCTAATTACAGTGTTGAATTGGTAACCTTTAGAATTAGTTTATCTAAAGGATCGATAAGTTGACCAGGATCGTTTCTAAATTTCCGGGCACGGTAAACAACATCTTCATATCTATGGAAGAACTTATTAAATGGATGGATACCCATATTCTTTGTTTTCTATCATAAATAAAAGCTTGCTGATCTAATAATAATAATAATGATAACAATAATATTTTTATTTAAAGAGGGTTACCCAATTAGTTTTCAGTAATCTTACTTGGGATCCTCATAAAGTAAGTACAAAATGATACATGTATAGTACAAATAAACAATAAAAAGAAACAAGCAGTATATATACATAAGATTAATATCATGCATAGTGTTCATCTATCTCTGTGACTTGACGGAGATCTGTATTTAGATTGAAATAAACATAAAGATGTTGATGTTTTTAAGTTCGTTGGTAAGCTATTCCATAGAACTGCAGAACTGAATAAATTTTCATATTATATTCGTGTTTGGCCGAATAACTACCAAATTGTTTTTGAGACGGATCTCAAATTTCATTCATAAATTTCAGAGTTCTGAACACACAACTTTTCAGATAATCAGGAGTTTTAACGTGTAAGGTTTTATATACTAGAATTAGTTTATGATATAAAATTCTGTCTCGAAACTTAACCAATTTAATCTGTCAAAAGTTCTCCGCTTTATGGCGTAAAGAAAGGGCCATCTAAAATTATTCTTGCTGCTCTTTTGGGAGTTTAACTAATCTAACTATATTAAACTATAAGAGATAACTCCATAAAACAAATACGACCATAATATTTACCATGTAATTACACCTTATGTAAGAATCCTGGGTTTTGATTGGTTGATAGCCAGTGTATTTTCACCAATTTACTGTTATCAAATTCTCTCGACTGGTATTTTCGCAAATACCACTCCTTAACATGATATATCTGTTCAATAATCTATAATCATCGTCGTCGTCATATCATCATGATCGTCGTCGTCATCGTCATCATCGTCATCAACATCTTTTTTTTTTCTCCGGCTGTTATCGAATCTTAAAAGTATCAATGACCTAATATACTACACGCTAAAAGAACTTCTAAAGAGGATTGCCGCAGTCGTCGTTTTTGAATATGATAGTTTTGTGTATTTGGTATTTACGTATACCTTTAGACTCAAATAAAGACATTGTCAACTTTTAAATCAATAACAAGTTTGCCCATTGATAACTCAACAAACAGTTTTAGATAGTAAAATAATTCACTTTATCATACTTCATGTCAAAATGCCAGATTTTGATTGGTTAATACGAGGGAGACAATTTACTCCACCAAATGCCACATACTCTATTACCCTTCACGGAGACGCTTGCTCAAGTGTGCGCTTTAATAAATACAGATGATTGTTATATACAAGACGACATAGTTTATTACTTTGAATTTGAAATTTAATAGACTGTAATTGTCAGCGTACATGTGTTTCGCTCACAGAACTTTGTTATAAACAATGTCATAATATCTGTTCCTGTTGGAACAAATATTCTTTACCATTTATTCCGTAAGGAACATATACTGTAATATTTATTCCAGTGGAAATAATATTCCAGAATATTTTTACCATTTGGAACTTATATTATGAAGGAACTTATATTTCGTGACAAGTTGACAATGTTTTCTCGGGGTAACAATCTTCTCTATCACCCTCTCAGCTATGTGTTATTTATATAGTATTATAACACGATATTTGTTCTTTATTTTAACATTTCACTAATTGCTCCTCAATGCAATAAAATATTTGTCTTGTAATTCCGATCTTTTAAACGTGATCAGGAATTAGAAACTTGTTTTAATGGAAGCACTTTGTAGCGTGTATAGAGTCCATTCAAAAATCTATTCTTGTGAATGGGAGGCTGATTTTCTTAAAGCTTTTCCAAAGATATCCACAGACACGGTTAAGGATGGACTCATGTCACGGAAACACGAAATGTTAATGTTTTGCTTTTTTAAAGGCATTTTACGCTATTGCGTAATAATCTGACCTATTTTTAATTATGCAGATAATAAAACGTGTATAACCAGACCAACATTTAGAAGAATCCGTGGCGAGCCTTCCCTTTTTTTTGTCATAAAATTCAGATACACACATTTTTGTACGCGCGTATTGCAAAAGTAGCAAAATTTATAAATTTTTTAAGGTTTGAAATAATAATATTTAAAACTTAACCCTTGAATATGTTTTTGTGGTGATCCGAGAGTGACAATTCACTAATGCGTTTCGTATATTCGCGTAATATTACATGCCTTGTGCGGTCAATCGGTTTTCAAAAATTGAATAATTATATGGTTCAATTATTCTTAAGTTCGTGTTGTTAAAAATATTTTTTTCGAATTTTACCCTCCACAGAAATTAGTATTGTAATGACTTAACGTTTCGTATGCTACACGTACAAAGGTGCAAATATAAGTGCTAAGTTGCGGCATTGAGGCCAAGTGTGGCGAAGTGATATTTTTTAATCAATAATGTGGCATAGTTCAATTAGCAAAGTGAAACCACACAAAATCGACTGAACAGCTATATAACTGAGAAACAATACCTATACTATGTAAATAAATTATATCCTGTGTTTGTGTATCATTACTGTCATACTACGGTTTATTACAAATTACCAAAACAAAAGCTGTTCATTATTGAACTTTTAAAATTGATGATCAAGTAAAGCTCTGTATTTTCACAACAAGTGGTTTTTCGTCACGATTTTCAAGATACTTAATATCTTTATAGAATTATATTCTTTTAGAATATTTACCATGATTCAATACCAATACAAGCAGAAAAATTATCACAACAAAGCAGTGATTTGCGTTGAAATTAGTCAAATACAATGTCTTTACAAACGGCTTTCCCGCCATTATTTCAATATCCGGACACAAGTATTGGCTACGTGTTAAATCGTGAAGAACTTGTGTTTACTTTGAAAAATCTATTATAAAGAATAGCTGAAATCGGGCTTTTTGAAAAAATTAAGATTGGATTCACTAATGGATTGCGTCAATTGGGCAAATCAAAAATTCTCTATATAAATAGATATAAAGTTTCAAAGAAAATAGTTTTGTGCTACTTCATTCGTTTTTATAATTTAATCTACAATAAGCATCCTCAATACGTATGTTTACATAGGATTCAGCTTTCTGGTTCTTAAACCCGAGGGTATCATTTTTTATTTTATTTTTAAACATATTTTATTTGTTACGTCTACCTATAACAAAAAAGGATTAGACACAAGTTATCACAACTTAGACAGTTCTCTCCTAAATATAATAAGTTTTAATATATAAATATAAAAGGCACGCAACAACAACATTAGATAATTATAAATTAGTACAATAGTTATAGAAAAAAGAAAGTTCACAATTTCCCAAATATATAAACAACAGTCCTACGTCAAAAAACTTATTCATCAGTTCAAACAGATATTAAAAGAAAGAAAAATATCTTTCTATTAAGGTCAAAACGTTCACTTTTCCGAATAAAATGCAAGACTTCTTTAATTAATGATGTATCTTGACATGAGGGTATCATCATCTCAATAGTCAGTTACTGACATGTTTCATAACATATTCATCAAATATTCTCCATTTTTTTAGTTAGAATTAAGGTTACAACTCCCTCAGGCAATATTGACCTTTGATGAATTTGGGCGTTCTATTTAGTGGGTGAATATTTCCTTACCCTTCCGAAGCACTTGTGATGACCCCCAGTTTTTGGTGGTGTTCGTGTTGCTCAGTCTATGGTTTTCTTTGTTGTGTTTTGTGTACTGTTACATAACTCCTCACGTTTCTACTCGTATTTAAACACTCCTGACTTTTAAATGTTTAGGTTGGAGCATTTCGTGTGAAAATAAATCAAGAAAAGCTCTTCAGTCGCACACAATTTATAAAGTTTTATAATTTTATAATTCATAAAAAGTTGTTTTGATAGTGCATATCATGTATATAATCATTCTACAACGACAAGCAATAAACGAAAAATCATGGAGACCACTACAATTTATTATTTACAATAAAATATATATTAATTGAATATTAAAACGAAGCTTTCTGAGTAGAGTTATTTCAAGCTAGACTAAGTTATTAGTTCTGGTAGGTAAATACTAAGCGTTTCTAATGCATTCTTCAATTTTGTTTTTCTTATTTACATCTCCACATATTTCTTCATGTTTATTTACACACACAAAAAAAAACGAAAGAAAATCTAACTCTGCAGCGAGTTAGCATGGAGTCTTTAATCTGTTTGCGCCGTGTTTTTAAGTTGTATCAAACTCCATCAGCATCTTACTTCCAAGTGTATTGAAGTTAGTCAAATTATATTATCCACAAGTATATTCTTCAAAACGCTGGCGTAATCAAACTTATAATTTGTTCTTATGTTGTGCTGTTACATCAATGTCCTAGATTAGAGGTGTGTGGAGTGATGGGGTATGTTCAGTTTATGCTTAACCTCGACACATGTTTTCTTATTTATCCTGGTGGATAGTTCATACCACATCTTATTTTAGGCGTGATAAATTTAACTTATTTTATATGCTGTTCGGTGTGTTGAAGGCCGTACTTTGACCTATAATTGTTTACTTTTTACACATTGTGACTTGGACGGATAGTTGTCTCATTGGCACTCATACCACATCTTCTTATTTTTAATTATTTGTTGTTGTTGGTCGTATTTTTGTTTTTCAAACACTGTCTTCCTTCTAATCATGTTTTTCCCCATTCAGTGGATAATAATGCTTGTTGACTGAAAGTAAGAAGAGTATCATTTCAATCATTTTGGAGTATTTCATGGTTAAAAAACTGTATTGCAATGTCACATGTAACGTTTGAATCGACTAAAAGTCTCGTGCAGTTTAAAAAAAAAAATCATAGTCAAAAGTTTTTAGAATTATTTACAAAGATTGTTCATTGATTTCAATTTTGACAAAATTATGGCTTGCCATATCTACTTTATCACATAAAATTACTTTTTGTTTAAGATTAAACTGAAATATATTTTCAATTATATCATTAGCGTTTTAAAATTCGTTAAAATTTTACGAATTCGACTTTTTTCTTGATTTACGGCAATTTCCAACCATTATTTTAAGATCAAATCAATGACATTTACCTAAAAGTTATTAATATAGACAATTTGGTGTATGAAAACTGACTCCATTGAACTCGATGCAGTGTTTGCTATGATCGTGACACCAACGTTGAAATAGAATAGTTTATAAATATATTGACATGATTTGTATAGCTTTTTAAAACGTGCAATGATAAATACAAAAAAAAAAGAGAGAGAAAGAAAAAGTATTTGAAAATGGTTTACTACGTTTGCAACCCATTTTGGGTTCATTCCAAAAATGGTAGCGCGTCCCTCGCTGAATATGCTTAGATCAAACCTCACGTGTTATGGATTATATAAATAGCATTTTGACGCTTTAGCAAGGTAGGGTGTACATGTATTTTCATTTGATATGATCAAGTTAGATTTTAAAGCTTAAGTAAAGTAGGATGTACACATATTTTTATTTGATATGATCAAGTTAAATTTTGAAATAATGTTTTTGATTTTTTTGAATTTTAGTTTGAAACTTGGAAAGTTTTATTTATGTAATAGAATCATAGAAATGTTTTCATAGACACCAGATGCCCAAAATAATCAATCTAATTAAAAAATAGTTCTCTGGTTTCGTTATACTTATATGTACGAGCACGCGAGTTGATATAGGTCTGAATTTTAATCAGATTGACAAAATAATCCACTGTTTATATTTAGAAAAAAGTTCTTTTTATAGTGCATATCATGTATATAATCATTCTACAACGACAAGCAATAAACGAAAATACATTAAACCCGTTCAAATGTATTGTTTGCAATAAAAGTCTTATTAATTGAATATCAAAATGAAGCACTTTGGGTGTAGTTGTTTCAAGAAAGACTACTTAGTAGCTCTGGGAAATAAAGAACTAAGCGTTTCTCATCCGTCAATTTTGTTTTTCTTTATCAAATCTCCACATGCTTCATCGTCTATATTTACCAATAAAAAAATGGAAGAAAAAAAAAAAACTGTCTACAGCGCATTATCATGGAGTCTTTGATTCGTGTCTGCTTGGTTTTTATGTCGTAACCAACTCGATGACATATCATGGTTCAAGTTGATGGAATTTATTACAACAGCAAGTATACTCCTGAAAATATTTCTCGAACGTTATCAAACTTATTGTTTGTTCTTATGTTGTGCTGTTACACCGCTGTCCAGGTTCGGGAGGTCAAAAACATGTTTAACTTCGCCACATTCTTTATATAACTTTACCAAGTCACGTTCCTGTATTTCCATGGTTCCATTTGGTTGATGTCTGCCATGTTTGTCTGTTTGTTTGTTTGTGTTTAGTAGAAGGTTTATTTTCTCTTTTGAATTGTTACACATTTAGTCATTTCGTAGTCTTTTATAGCTTACTATAAGGTATGAGTTTTGCTCATTGTTGAAGGCTGTATGTTAACGTGGATCTGCTTCTCTTCCTTTTTTCATTATAGTAGGATAGCTTGTTGAAAAATGAGAAGAATATCATGTTTATTTTTTGTTGTTGATTGTATGGTAAAACAAAATCTGCATGCCATGTTACATACCGATAGAATCTAAATGTTGTTAAAATCCAGTCTCGCGCAGTTATCTTAAAACATTGTAGAAGGTTATCATAAAATTAAGAAGATGTGGTATGATTGCCTATGAGACAACTCCCCAGGATAATTTTCAAAGAGTGCTCTTGATTTCAATATTTGATAGAATTATGGATTTATCATATCTATATCAGATAAAATAACGTTTCTTCTGTTTTAAAATTGCAATAAATTTTCAATTATATCATTAGCGTTTTAAAAATTCATTAAATTTTACAAATTCGACTTTTTTCTTGATTTACGACAATTTCGAAATGTTGTTATAAAATCAAATCAATGACGTTTACCAAAAAAGCTAATAATGCAGACATTTTTTTTTATGAAACTTCATTGAAATCAATGATCGTGACAGAAACTGTTAAATTGGCTGTTTTATAAATATATTGACATAATTTTTAATATATGTGATAATAAACAATTTTTAATATATATGTGATAATAAACAAAGACAGACGGAAAGTAAGCTATAAACATTTGCTACGTTTGCGACCTTTGTTGGTGCTTCGTAAAAAATCCGACATTCCGCCTCTCGCTGAATATTTTTAAGCAAACTCTCAGGACCACTCACTATGTACCGACTTGAAGGATGAGCCGCTGCAATATGTTACTATTTCAATATATCAAAAGGGCGAGATCTTGTACATTAAAATAGATCTGTTACAAGTATCTGTAACTGAACAGTATTTGTTAAAAGATGCGATTAAAACCAGATATTTGTCAAATCTAGTGCTTAACTCTCTATAATACATATTATAGCTATAGGTCTATAGTGTTCGACAAAATATATATGAAAGATTATCGCTATTTTACGAATTTTTCCTTTGATCTTACTGACTGATAATTTCCTTTCTCAGCGGAGTCGAATGATATGAAAACGGAGTCGAATGATATGAAAATTATCGCTAGAAACTAAGGAACACGTGCCGTTGTCAAGGAAATTAACAACGTCTTCATAAGTAAAATAGCGATAAACAGTTTATCATTGGTCATTTCAACTCGATTGCTTTTCTCACTTTCGCCGTACCGGCTCAAGCGAGAAAATCAATCTCGTTGAGATAACCAACGATAATCTATAAGTATATACACTTTTGGATATTCAAGATATATGAAAAGGGTAGGGTAAAATGTACTGGATGTCCAAGCTGCTAACTGCTTCCAAAAAAAAATCCGACCCCTTCCGGATCAAACAACATCTTAAAGCTCAGGCCAGGTAGGGTGACACTGTGTTCATGTATATTTGTACATATGTTTTTATTTGATATGAACAAGTTATAAATTTTGAAATTACGCTTTTTAGAGGGTGGTAAAGGGTTTATTTTCGTGCAACGTGTTTTGCCATTTTTATTTCACGTGCAGCCGTGAAAAAGGTTCGTTATTCACCGTGTTTCGTGAAATCGGTAAAAAGATCAACGTGCAAGAAATTTTTAACTGTTCGTTCATCGTGAAATGGCAATTTTATTTCGCGTTCTTCCGTGCAGATACCCCCCTTTACGCCCCTCTTTTTATGTTTTTTTTCAGTTTATTGTGAAATAATAAAGACTATTAGCATACACTTGGAAAGTTGTATTGAATCATGTCAATATCTCAAACAAAATTAATAATATCGTTAAACTCTTGGTATCTTTTATCATAATAGATTTAATTTTTAAATTCTGATTGGGTGATTAAAACACACTATAAAGCATGTAGATTTATATCAATATGGTTTCATCAGTTATTATGAATTGAAAAAGATGAATGGCATTTTAAATGCATCTGCCATGGAACATATGTTCTAATAGAAAGTATACAAATGTATCTATAGTAATAAAAACATGCTTTAAAATAACGATTCGATGATTTCAATTTTCTGTATATTTTTATACTGGCAGTTTAATGATAAAAGAGGTTCAAAAATAATATGTGATTTTATCTCTGACGTAAAACATGTCAAAATCCGACAAATAATCATACAGATTCCGTTCCTGTGTACAAAAAGTACATAAAAGTTAAAAAAATGGACTTAATCACCCCGTTTTGGTGGGGTTCGTGTTGCTCAGTCTTTTGTTTTATGTGTTGTTTTTTGTGTACAGTTGTTTATCTGCTTGTCCTTTTTCTTTTTTAGCCATGGTGTTGTCAGTTTATTTCGACTTACGAGTTTGAATGTCCCTTTGGTATCCTTCGACTCTCTTTTAAAACAGACTGCCCGACCCCTCATTTGCATAATCTCAGCCCGACAACTCTAAAACGACTATTCAGTTAATAGCATATTTAAAAGGGAGCTCTCTCCATTAATCTTAAAATTGTTTTTAAAATTATGAGTTAAATTCGGCCAAAGCAAATTTGACTTGTACTTACAACCTTGTCCATCCTGCTACAGCAATCCGTCCCAGTGCTCAAATTACAATGATGGAATGATCTTCCAATAGTCTGTACAATTAATTTTACGAAGAAACTTCATGAAACCTGTAAGAGGGTCTGGATGGGATTTAAAGAATAGAGAGTAATAGGCCAATATTATATTGAGAAAATAGAACAAAAAATAAAGAATATAGAAAAATAGAGCAAATAGATAAAGAATAGAGAATAATTGGGATGCTAAAATATAAAGAATAGAGAATAATGGGCAAAAATTATAAAGAATAGAGAAAAATTACCTAATTAATTTTAGAATATAGAAATGAAGGACCTTAATCCAGACCCTGTAATGTTTCTACTTTTGCTTTAATTGTTTGTTTTCTTTAACACAAAAATCTAAATCAAAAATTGTTACTACCGTAGCTAGCTTCTCATAAAAGCGAGTATATTTTAAAACTACTATAATTATACGGTATGGGTTTTTCTCATTTTTGAAGGCCGTACTGTTGCCTATAATTGCTTACATCCATTTTATTTGAAGTCTGGTGGATAGTTGTCTCGTTGGCAATCATACCTTACTTTTATATCCAAATTTCCTGTTGTCTTTTATTTCCTTGATAATGTAAGTAGCCATCTTGTTGGTAGATGAACTGTTTTAGTTGGTGTTTTACAAGTCATGCTATAGGCAGACAAAACAGGGGAAGGTTTTATGCATAGGTAAAAAAAAGTCAGTCTATCTGGACCATGTGTTTTTCGTTGATTTTTGTTTTTGTTTGTGCGTCAATTCCTTTTTCTTTTGCCGGAAGAGTCGGATTTTGGTGGTTGGTATGGTTTGTTATAATTCCAACATTTTATTATTTTTTAATGGGTTACAAAAGTGCTGAAAGATAGAATCCTTGTCCATTTTCAGTTTCTGGATGAAATTCCAATAGGGGTTATAGTGCACTTTAGAACATTTCTTGGGAATCCAATTTGGGCAAAAACACCTTGAGTTGAACTCCCTGAGGTCCTTTTAGATTTTAACAATACAGATTTGAGCAGTTGCAGAATGGTATAATTTTGTACATTATAATTGTACATTTGTGATATTTCTAATGTTAAATTGAATATGTTGGAACAGGCGAAAGCAATTACATTGTAAAGTTATATAATGACAAGTTTAACCTTTTAAAAATGTACGGAGAGCTTTGCAGAATCAAAATTACGTCAATATGAAAAATATAAAAGATATCAGTATAAACAGAATGGAATCTGTATCATAAATTTAAAATTCTGTTTTAAGTATGAAAATTCAAATTGGATGCATATTTATAACTTGATTGTCTAATTGTTAGTCCCCCTACACACACACCACCCCTTTGTTTGAATGTTGCATGCAATACAATTCACATTTATTAGAAGAAATATTGTATACATATTATTCCTTTTATCATTATATCTGATTGGTTTTGGTTCCCATTTTTTTTTTATTGACGGTGATTGTTAACTTAGTGTAGCTTGATAAATAGTCAATTAATCTTTTTAATGGAAACATCAATCATAAAATAGAATAATATCTTTTTCAGTGTCATTGCAATTTAATTTGTGTCATGCGCACAGGAAGTCATATTGTTATCGAAATATCGGTTTCTTAATATATTTACTTCAAGTCAATTGCTTTTTAAGACTTCTTGAAGAGGGAAGAGATTATTGTTTTGGCAATGATCAAAAACATTATAATGAAAACAATCACATTTAATGAAGCTTTCTAATGAGTTTTAGCAACATTAAAATTGTTCATGAGATTTACACGTGGAGTTTTGAATTTCTTTTAACTATATTGTGTCTATTATCTGACGGATGAAATTATTCAAGCTTTTGGTATAATTTATTGCCTGAAAAATCGACTTTACTGTATATCAGGAAATTGTGAATTCTGGTTTAGCTCCTAAGGCTTGTTCGGACCTTGTGGTGTAGTAAAATCTTCGTCGTGTTCATTGTTCGCGATTTAAAATGTATTTTAAATGAATAGACTAGCTGCAATAAACTTCCCCTTTTTTAAAAATCTCTTTCCGGCTGTTGTTTCAATTGTTCTACTCCAGCTTTGTGGATTATTTGGTTCTATGTAAGAGCTAAATGAGGGATCGCCTCTCATATATTCTTCTCAATTTGAATCCTCTGATTGAAATGAATTGGAGGACATCAGGGTCAGTTGAAATAAAAGAAAACTAGATGGTTGTACCTGTAGAATTCCGAAGTTATTAAAAACGGATATCACAACTTTATTTCCTTACGGCGATGATTTTATAGAGCCCGTCAATTTAGATACGATCCATGTAAACTTATTGATCATCTGAATAAACTTCTTCTTAAAGCTTATCAGTTTAACACCGTGGAAAAATCTTTAAATATTATTTTTCTTGGTACTACTATTGATTTTGTTTTTGTTCTTCCCTGAAAAGTTAGTAGGGTAGTCTAGCCTTAGCACCCGTACGAGCTATATTTTATTTGTACTACTTTTGATTTTGTTTTTGTTCCTCCCTGAAAAATTGGAGGGGCGAGTCTAGCCTTAGTACCCGTACGAGCTATAGGTTTGAAGTACGTACACCACTGTGACTAGGTATAATGCATATCAAAAGGTCAGGATGGGGTCCTTCGTTTTATAATTCTTTTTTTTTTAAATCATTCAAGTTCTCTATTCTAAAAAAATATTATTTATCTATTTTGCCCATTTCTGTTCTTTATTTTCAATACCCTGTTATGATATTGTAACTATTATATTTATTTAGTTGGCCTAATTTGTTTTGTGTGGCCTATTATATACATTGTGAACAAAATAATATACATTGTGTTACAACTATGCAGTTTAGAATTCACTGGAACAATCATTGATACTCATTGAATGATTCATTTCACTTACATAACGTTTCAAGAATGATCATAACAAAAGATGCGTAATTTAAATTTCTATAGCGTTGTCTAGAAGTTCCCATTTGAGTATATATAAGTATACATCAACATTCTCAGCAGTTGGATTGACACTTTTATTTACAAACTACATCATACTAGATTGTGACCAATTGGATATAATATTCTGTGGATTTCGAGAAGATTTCCCGATAAAGAAAAGATAAAAGATTGGATATATATTTTGACAGTTAAGTTGACATTTCTTTTTATGTAATACTTCTTGTAAACTTGTGTATAATAAATCCTGTTAAATTTTATTATTGATTTGTGTCTTTTGTTGGCTACAAATTAAAAGTCGATATTTCTGTTCATAACAACCCCATTATTTTTAATAAACTTAATTATTCACTGTTCTTAATTATTTTTGTCTATTCTTTATATTCGTTGCCTTTTATTCTACACTTTTTGTACATAATTCTTTATTTTGAAATCCCAACCTCACGCTCATAGCTTAGAGGGGTGACACGGGGTGCGCATATGCAAGTTTAAACCCGTTTAAAAAAAATCCCACTTCCAACCTTTGTCCCACTATATATCCCACATCCCAAAAGCGTGCCTACCCTTGCATTACTTAAAATTGTTCTCTGCTCACGCTGACGATCTTAGTACAATAAAAATTCATTTTCATATGCATGAGGATTTGGGGTTTTTTTTTTTTGGGGAGGAGGAGGAGGGAATCCGGGTCCGTTCGCCCTGCAGGTGGAAGATAGGTCCGCTGCTGTATGCCCTGAAGTAATCGGTGCCCTCAGGTAATCGTGGTAATAGTGCCCATATGCGTAGTAATAACATGATCTAAAAATAGACTAAACTAAAAATACATTATTCTACTTTCTATTTAGACTGACAATACACAAGACTGGTTTATTAATAAAGGTTACCTCAGGTAATCTGTTGTGTTATGGCAACTGGTTTCATAAAGTCCTCACGAAACTTATGTATGAAGAATGGTTTAATAAAAGTGACTTGGATATTAGATCTAAACATATTTTATTTATTAAGATAGGAAAAGGTTTGAGCAACAGGCAAATCATATAAAAGCACTCTCTCCATATTACATGTACAAGATATAATTCAATTATCAACAACTGTATTTAAAATAATGTAATATAATGAAACATGCATGCTACTTATGAGCACACACGAGCAAATATGATGTGTTTACAGTATATATATTTAAATATATAGGCAATTGCTCATCATTTATTCAAGTACCTTGAAACATGCAAATAGCCTTTATAACTAAGTCATTATGAATTAATGTTGAAGTGGAGGAGAAAAAATGAATAAAACAAAACTAAGTAAACTTCAAACAAAACGTTGAGTGTCACTGATGAATTTCTGAACAGTTTTAAAAATAGCAATATTAAAATCATATGTAAATAATATTTATGTCAACATTGTCAGCAATAGAGTAAATGGAATCAAATAGGATCTGTATTACATCATTGTACGTAGGGCAAATAAATAAGAAATGTTGGTTGTCTTCAACAGGGTGATTACAATTTGTACAAAAGTATTGTCGGATAAGAACTAATAAAACAAATGAGATTTTAGGTTGCTAGCATTATTTCTGAGTTGACAATGACTTTTATTAAGTATCCTTATCCCATAGTTGAAAGGTTAAGATATATCATCAATCCAATAAAACATTTCCATCCACTTCTAAAATACCCAAACTTGGGGATTTTGTAAACTCAAAGAAAGACTATTCCAAAGTCTTATAGTGGAAGGAATGAAACTATTAAAAAGAGCTAGTTCTAGCTAGAGGCGGGTGAAAAGTGTACTTTTATTCCTCACAGTATTAGGGGTTTGTCTGGGAAGATATGGCTTGACTAACTGATATAAATATGCAGGTGGCATCCCATTTATTATTTTATAGAATAGTATAAGCTTATGTTTATTACGTCTATTCTCCAGAGTTTCTAAACCTAACGCACGTCTGGCGTATTAAATTGTTAACCTGGTACCTTTTTTGGCTATTATTCGTGTGTTTCTCTGTCATATATTTTCTCCCATTTATTTGTATTGTAGTCTTGTCATGTAATGTTGTCATTAACATTGCCATTAAAGCGGGAGGTTTGGCATGCCACAAAACAAGGTTCAACTCACCATTTTTGTTCTAAAAAATGCCCTGTACCAAGTCAGGAAAATGGCCGTAGTTCGTTTCTGTGTGTGTTACATTTTAATGTTGTGTTTCTGTTGTGTCGTAGTTCTCTTATATTTGATGCGTTTCCCTCATGCGTTTCCCTCAGTTTTAGTTTGTAACCCGGATTTGTTTTTTCTCTATCTATTTATGAATTTCGAACAGCGGTATACTACTGTTGCCTTTATTCAATATAAAGTTTTTGTCTTGATGAATTACATCGTAATCCTGTAATAGTTCTAGCAGCTTCTATTTGAATATTTTGAAGACGCTCAGACTTAAGCTGCAGGGATCAATTGCTCAAAAAACATCATCATTCTCTTATATGGGTCAAATAAAAGCATAATAAATACATATAAGTGAACTCCTATCTCATAAATGTTTAACTTGACGATAAACTCATCATAAATACCAGGATAAATTTTGTATTTACGCCAGACGTGCATTTCGTCAACAAAAGACATCAGTTACGCTCGAATCAAAAAAAGTTAAATAGGCCGAATACATTACGAAGTTGAATAGCATTTAGGACCTAAATTCCTAAACGTTTTGCCAAATACAGCTAAGGTAATATATTCCTGACGAAGCACAGATAGAAAAGAGCATGCTTTTTTATAAATAATATCAATATGTGTGTTCTATGAACCTCATGACTGAAAATTATCCCAAGTTGACATTGAATATTTATTTTCTCAACCTCTTCGCCATTTATCCCCAAAAAATAAAATACAGGACTGAGGTGGATTCTCCCTTTCCCTTCTAGTGAATACAATATATTTTGTTTTCTTTGAGTTAAATTGAACAGCCCATGATTTTGCCCAATTTGAGATAAGCCATCAGTCAAAGAAGCAGCTGCTATAGAATGATCATCATCTACTATACCAAAAAAGAGGTGTCATCTGCAAAAAGTCTAATATCATTAGCAATGTCACTGTAGTGTATGAAGACTGGTTAATAAAGTCCTTATGTAATATCTTGTGCATATACAATTGGTTTAATAAAGTCCGCAGGTACTTATAAACCAGTCTTCAAACACAATATGTAGTGTTTTTAGATTTGTTTTCTGCAGGTGACCTCAGGTAATCTGTCTATGAAGACTTTTCTTGATAAAGGTGACCTTAGGTAATCTGTTGTGTATGAAGACTGGTTTAATAAAGGTGACATCCGGAAATCTGTGGTATATTGAGTTTTGTTTAATAAAGGTGTCCACAACTAGTCTGTTGTGAATGAAAAATGGTTTTATAAAGGTGACCTAAGGTAATCTGTGTATGCAGACTGGTTTAATAAAGGTGACCTCAGGTAATCTGTCTATAAAGACCGGATTATTTAAGGTGACCTCAGGTAATCTTTGTATGAAGATTGATTTAATTAAGGCCACATCAGGAAATATGTTGTGTTTAAATACTGGTTTATAAAGGTGACCTCAGGTAATCTGTCTATAAAGACCGGTTTAATTAAGGTGACCTCAGGTTATTTGTCTATAAAGACCGGATTAATAAAGGTGACTTCAGGTAATCTGTCTATAAAGACCGGATTAATAAAGGTGACCTCAGGTAATCTGTCTATAAAGGCCGGATTAATAAAGGTTACCTCAGGTAATCTGTGTACGAAGACTGGTTTAATAAAGGTGACATCAGGTAATCGGTAGTGTTTTGAGATTTGTTTAATAATGGTGACCTCAGGTAATCTGTGTTTGAAGACTGGTTAAATAAAGGTCACATCAGGAAATCTGTTGTGTTTGAATACTGGTTTATAAAGATGACCTCAGGTAATCTGTCTATAAAGACCGGTTTAATAAAGGTGACCTCAGGTTATTTGTCTATAAAGACCGGATTAATAAAGGTGACCTCAGGTACTTTGTCTATAAAGACCGGATTATTTAAGGTGACCTCAGGTAGTCTGTCTATACAGGTCGGATTAATAAAGGTGACCTCAGGTAATCTGTGTATGAAGATTGGTTTAATAAAGGTCACATCAGGAAATCTGTTGTGTTTAAATACTGGTTTATAAAGGTGACCTCAGGTAATCTGTCTATAACTATATTTACTGGTGTAATAAAGGTGACACAGGTTTTCTGTAGTGTATGGAGATTTATTAAATAAAGGTGACCTCAATAAATCTGTAATGTTGGGAAAGTGGTTTAATGAAGGTGACCTCATATTGAAGGGGAAATCAGATAATTTGTAGTGTATGAAGACTGGTTTAATAAAGTCCTTATGCAATCTGTTTTGAATGAAAACTGGTTTAATAATGTCTTCAGGTAATCTGTAGTGTATTCAGATTTGTTTTATAAAGGTGATCTCAGGTAATCTGTCTATAAAGAATAGTTAAATAAAGGTGACCTCAGGTAATCTGTGTATGCAGACAGGTTAAATAAAGTTGACCTCAGGTAATCTGTTGTGAATGAAAACTGGTTTAATAAAGGTGACCTCAGGTAATCTGTAGTGTATTGAGATTTGTTTTATTAAGGTGACCTCTAATAATCTGTCTATGAAGAGTGGTTTAATAAAGGTGACCTCAGGTAATCTCTGTATGCAGCATGGTTTAATAAAGGTGATCTCAAGTAATCTGTTGTGAATGTAGGCTGGTTTAATAAAGGTGACCTCAGGTAATATGTTCTGTATGATGACTAGTTAAATTAAGGTTACCTCAGGTAATCTGTAATGTATGACGACTCGTCGAATGAAGATAAGATCAAGTAATCTGAAGTGTATGCAGTCTGGCTTAATAAGCCCTTTTGTAACCTGTTGTGCATGCAAACTAGTTTAATAAATTCCTCAGGTAATCTGTCACATTTATTTAACAAGTTGCTATACACACAGATTATCTGAGGTCAGCTTTATCAAACTAATCTCCATGCACAACAGATTACCTGAGGTTATCTTTATTCAACCATTCTTCTTACTTAATTTGCGTGAGAACTTTATTAAACCAGTTTCCATACACAACAGATTACCTGAGGTAACCTTTATTATAGCAGTCTGCATACACAGATTACCTGAGGTAACCTTTATTTAACTATTCTTTATAGACAGATTACCTGAGATCACCTTTATAAAACAAATCTGAATACACTACAGATTACCTGAAGACATTAATAAAACAGTTTTCATTCACAACAGATTACATAAAGGATAAACTAAACCAGTCTTCATACACTTCACATCTTCATTCAACGAGTCGTCATACACTACAGATTACCTAAGGTCACCTTTATCAATCAAGTTTTCATACACGACAGATTACCTGAGGTCATCTGTGTTAAACCAGTCTGCATACACAGATTACCTGAGGTCAACTTAACTTAACCAGTCTGCATATACAGATTACCTGAGGTCACCTTTATTAATTCAATCTTTATAGACAGATAACCAGAGGTCACCCTTAGTTAACAAATCTCAATTCAGAGATTACCTGAGGTCACCTTTATTAATTCAATCTTTATAGACAGATAACCAGAGGTCACCCTTAGTTAACAAATCGCAATTCAGAGATTACCTGAAGTCACCTTTATTACACCAGTCTTCATACACAACAGACTACCTGAGGTCACCATCATCAAACAAATCTCAAAACGCTTCAGATTACCTGAAGCCACCTTTATTAAAGAAGTTTTCATACACAACATATAACCTAGGTTCACATTTATTCCAGTCTGTATACACAGATTACTCAAATTACCTGAGGTCACCTTTATTAAACAAATCCCAATACACTACAGATAACCTAAGGTCACCTTTATTGAACAACTCTACATTCAAAACATTTCTGAGGTCACCATTATTAAATAAATCTCAAAACACAACATATTACCTGAGGCAACCTTTATTGAACCAGTCTTCATACACGACAGATTACATAAGGTCACCTTTGTTAAACCTTTCTGCATACACCATGTACACAGATTACCTGAGGTCACCTTTATTAAATCAGTCTAAATATACAGATTACCTGAGGTGACATTTATGAAATCAGTCTGCATACACAGGTTACCTGAGGTCACCTTTGTTAATCCAATCTTTATAGACAGATTGTCTGAGGTCACCCTTATTTGTCTACATTCACAACACATTAGCTATTGTCACCATCGACAAACAAAATCTCAAAACACTACAGATTACCTGAGGTAACCTTTATTAAACCAGTCTTCACGCACAACAGATTACCTGGGTTAACCTTTATCAAAAAAGTCTGCATACATAGATATTTTTTATTAATCCGTCTTTATAGACAGATTACCTGAGGTCACCTTTATCAAACAAAAACCAATACACTACAGATTACCTAAGGTCACCTTAATTAAACCAGTCTACATTCACAACAGACTAGCTGAGGTCACCATTATAAACAAATCTCAAAACACTACATATTACCTGAAGCAACCTTTATTGAACCAGTCTTCATAAACGACAGATTACCTGAGGTCACCTTTGTTACACCTTTCTGCATACACCATGTACACAGATTACCTGAGGTCACCTTTATTAAATCATTCTACATATACAGATTACCTGAGGTGACCTTTATGAAATCAGTCTGCATACACAGGTTACCTGAGGTCACCTTTGTTAATCCAATCTTTATAGGCAGATTGCCTGAGGTCACCCTTATTTAACCAGTCTACATTCACAACACATTAGCTATGGTCACCATCATCAAACAAAATCTCAAAGCACTACAGATTACCTGAGGTAACCTTTATTAAACCAGTCTTCACGCACAACAGATTACCTGGGTTAACCTTTGTCAAAAAAGTCTGCATACATAGATATTTTTTATTAATCCGTCTTTATAGACAGATTACCTGAGGTCACCTTTATCAAACAAAAACCAATACACTACAGATTACCTAAGGTCACCTTAATTAAACCAGTCTACATTCACAACAGACTAGCTGAGGTCACCATTATTAAACAAATCTCAAAACACTACATATTACCTGAAGCAACCTTTATTGAACCAGTCTTCATAAACGACAGATTACCTGAGGTCACCTTTGTTACACCTTTCTGCATACACCATGTACACAGATTACCTAAGGTCACCTTTATTAAATCATTCTACATATACAGATTACCTGAGGTGACCTTTATGAATTCAATCTGCATACACAGGTAACCTGAGGTCACCTTTGTTAATCCAGTCTTTATAGACAGATTACCTGAAGTCACCCTTATTTAACCAGTCTACATTTACAACACATTAGCTATGGTCACCATCATCAACAAAATCTCAAAACACTACAGATTACCTAAGGTAACCTTTATTAAACCAGTCTTCACGCACAATAGATTACCTGGGTTAACCTTTATCAAAAAAGTCTGCATACATCGATATTTTTTATTAATCTGTCTTTATAGACAGATTACCTGAGGTCACCCTTATTTAACCAGTCTTCATTCACAACACATTAGCTATGGTCACCATCATCAAAAAAATCTCAAAACACTACAGATTACCTGAGGTAACCTTTATTAAACCAGTCTTCACGCACAACAGATTACCTGGGTTACCCTTTATCAAAAAAGTCTGCATACATAGATTTTTTTTTATTAATCCGTCTTTATAGACAGATTACCTAAGGTCACCTTAATTAAACCAGTCTACATTCAAAACAGACTAGCTGAGGTCTACATTATTAAACAAATCTCAAAACACTACAAATTACCTACGGCCACCTTTATTTAACGAGTCTTCATACACAACAGATTAGCTGAGGTCATCATTAAACCAGTCTGCATACACAGATTACCTGAGGTAGTTTTATTAATCCAGTCTTTATAGACAGATAACCGGAAATCACTTTTTAAAATAAATCTCAATACACTACAGATTAACCAAGGTCACCTTTATTAAATTAGTCTACATTCACAACCGACTAGCTGAGAACACCATTTTAAACAAATCTCAAAACAATACAAATTACCTGATACCATTTTAAAGTTTATTAAAAGAGTCTTCATACACAACAGATTACCTGATGTCCCTTTATTAAACCAGTCTGCATACACAGATTACCTGAGGTCACCTTTGTTAATTCAGTCTTTATAGACAGATTACCTGAGGTCACCTTTATTTAACCAATCTACATTCACAACAGACAGGCTGAGAACACCATTATTAAACTAATCTCAAAACACTATAGATTACCTGGGGTCACCTTTATTAAACGAGTCTTTATTAAACCATTCTTTATAGACAGATTACCTGAGGTAACCTTTATAAAACAAATCTAAATACACTACAGATTACTTGAGGTCACCTTTATAAAACAAATATGAATACACTACAGATTTATTGAGGACTTGATTGAACCAGTTTTTATTCACAACAAATAAAATCAGGGGTTTATTAAACCAGTCTTCATACACAACAGATTACGTGAGGTCACCTTTATTAAACCAGTTTGCATACATAGATTACCTGAGGTCACCTTTATTAAACCATTCTGCGTAGACAGATTACCTGAGGTCACCTTTATAAAACAAATCTAAATACACTGCAGATTACTTGAGGACTTTATTTAACTAGTTTTCATTCACAACAGATAACATCAGGGATTTATCAAACCAGTCTTCATATACTTCAGATTATCTGATTTCACCTTCTTTCAACCAGTCTTCTTACACTACAGATTACCTGAGGTCCCTTGATTAAATCAGTCTTCATACACAACAGATTACCTGAGATCACCTTTATTTATTAAATCTGCATATACAGATTACCTTAGGTCACCTTTATAAAACAAAATTTGAATACACTACAGATTACCTGAGGACTTTGTTTAACCAGTTTTCATTCACAACAGATAACATCAGGGGTTTATTAAACCAGTCATCATATACTTCAGATTATCTGATTTCACATTCTTTCAACCAGTCTTCATACACTACAGATTACCTGAGGTCACCTTAATTAAACCAGTCTCCATACACAACAGATTACCTGAGGTCACCTTTATCAAACAAATCTCTATACACTCCAGATTACCTGATGTCAGCTTTATTAAGCCAGTCTTCATACACAACAGTTTACCTGAGGTCACCTTTATTTAACCTGTCTGCATACACAGATTACCTGAGGTCACCTTTATTAATCCGGTCTTTGTAGACAGATTACATGAGGTCACCATTATCAAACAAATCTCAATACACTACAGATTACCTAAGGGCACCTATAACAAACCAATCTACATTCACAACAGACTAACTGAGGTCACCATTAAACAAATCTCAAAACACTACAGATTACCTGAGATCACCTTTATTAAACCAGTCTGCATACACAGATTACCTGAGGTCACCCTTATTTAACGAGTTTTCATAGACAGATTACCTGAGGTCCCCTTTATAAAGCAAATCTGAATACACTATAGTGTATAAAGACTGGTTGAATGATGGTGAAATCAGGTAACCTGTAGTGTATGAAGACTGGCTTAATAAAACCCTTATGTAATCTGTTATATGATATTACAGCATAATTATATACTCTAGCATTGTATCTATATATCTTTTATTACAGGGGTACCTGAGTTCACCCCTCCCTAAAAAACAAATATAACCCATTTTACTCAAATTAACTCAGTTCACCTTAAGAAAAACATTACATAAACAATACAACGTCCATGAAGTCCTACATTTTAAAGTGAAAAAAATAATTTATTACAGAATTATACACCCTAGCATTGTATCTATTATTTATTCATTGCAAGTGGTACCTATGGTAACCCTCCGAAAAAAAAACATAAATATTACCAATTAAGCTCAAGTTATCTTAACAAATATATGACATAAACTATGCAATGTTCATCATGTCCATGAAGTCCTACATTTAAAATGAAGAAATTAGTTTACTACAGCATAATTATATACCCTAGCATTGTATCTCTTATTCTTTCATCACAGGGTATCCATAGTTCAACCCAAAAATAAAACCCGAATATAACCCATTTACTTCAAAATTAACTCAGTTCACCTTAAAAAATACATTACACAAACAATACAACGTCTATGAAGTCCTACATTTTAAAATGAAGAAATTAATTTATTACAGAATAATTATATACTCTAGCATTGCATCTATTACTATTTTATTACATGGATACCTGAGGTAACCCACCCCCACCCCCAAAAAAAAAAAAAAAAAAAAAAAAAAAACTAACCTAAGAAATAAAACCAATCTAACTCAAGTTATCTAAACAAATATATGACATTAGCTGTGCAGTGTCCATGAAGTCCTACATTCAGAATGAAGTTTATTGCAGCATAATAATATATCATAGCACAGTATTTACTATTCTTTAATTACGGAGTTACCTGAGGTCACCCACTAAAAAACACAAAATACAACCAATTCATCTCCAATGAACAAGTCAACAAACACATAACATAAACAATACAACGTCCATGAAGTGCTACATTGAGAATGAAGAAATTATTTAATTACATCATAATTATATTACCAAGCAATGTATCTATTTGTTTTTGGTATTAAGTCACATTACAATGTGGTATTAAGATTGATCAATATAAGGAACTATATTTTCGTGCGAAATAATCGCTGTAGTGTATTCAGATTTGTTTTATAAAGGTGATCTCAGGTAATCTGTCTATAAAGAATAGTTAAATAAAGGTGACCTCAGGTAATCTGTGTATGCAGACAGGTTAAATAAAGTTGACCTCAGGTAATCTGTTGTGAATGAAAACTGGTTTAATAAAGGTGACCTCAGGTAATCTGTAGTGTATTGAGATTTGTTTTATTAAGGTGACCTCTAATAATCTGTCTATGAAGAGTGGTTTAATAAAGGTGACCTCAGGTAATCTCTGTATGCAGCATGGTTTAATAAGGTGATCTCAAGTAATCTGTTGTGAATGTAGGCTGGTTTAATAAAGGTGACCTCAGGTAATATGTTCTGTATGATGACTAGTTAAATTAAGGTTACCTCAGGTAATCTGTAATGTATGACGACTCGTCGAATGAAGATAAGATCAAGTAATCTGAAGTGTATGCAGTCTGGCTTAATAAGCCCTTTGTAACCTGTTGTGCATGAAAACTAGTTTAATAAATTCCTCAGGTAATCTGTCACATTTATTTAACAAGTTGCTATACACACAGATTATCTGAGGTCAGCTTTATCAAACTAATCTCCATGCACAACAGATTACCTGAGGTTATCTTTATTCAACCATTCTTCTTACTTAATTTGCGTGAGAACTTTATTAAACCAGTTTCCATACACAACAGATTACCTGAGGTAACCTTTATTATAGCAGTCTGCATACACAGATTACCTGAGGTAACCTTTATTTAACTATTCTTTATAGACAGATTACCTGAGATCACCTTTATAAAACAAATCTGAATACACTACAGATTACCTGAAGACATTAATAAAACAGTTTTCATTCACAACAGATTACATAAAGGATAAACTAAACCAGTCTTCATACACTTCACATCTTCATTCAACGAGTCGTCATACACTACAGATTACCTAAGGTCACCTTTATCAATCAAGTTTTCATACACGACAGATTACCTGAGGTCATCTGTGTTAAACCAGTCTGCATACACAGATTACCTGAGGTCAACTTAACTTAACCAGTCTGCATATACAGATTACCTGAGGTCACCTTTATTAATTCAATCTTTATAGACAGATAACCAGAGGTCACCCTTAGTTAACAAATCTCAATTCAGAGATTACCTGAGGTCACCTTTATTAATTCAATCTTTATAGACAGATAACCAGAGGTCACCCTTAGTTAACAAATCGCAATTCAGAGATTACCTGAAGTCACCTTTATTACACCAGTCTTCATACACAACAGACTACCTGAGGTCACCATCATCAAACAAATCTCAAAACGCTTCAGATTACCTGAAGCCACCTTTATTAAAAAGTTTTCATACACAACATATAACCTAGGTTCACATTTATTCCAGTCTGTATACACAGATTACACAAATTACCTGAGGTCACCTTTATTAAACAAATCCCAATACACTACAGATAACCTAAGGTCACCTTTATTGAACAACTCTACATTCAAAACATTTCTGAGGTCACCATTATTAAATAAATCTCAAAACACTACATATTACCTGAGGCAACCTTTATTGAACCAGTCTTCATACACGACAGATTACATAAGGTCACCTTTGTTAAACCTTTCTGCATACACCATGTACACAGATTACCTGAGGTCACCTTTATTAAATCAGTCTAAATATACAGATTACCTGAGGTGACATTTATGAAATCAGTCTGCATACACAGGTTACCTGAGGTCACCTTTGTTAATCCAATCTTTATAGACAGATTGTCTGAGGTCACCCTTATTTGTCTACATTCACAACACATTAGCTATTGTCACCATCGACAAACAAAATCTCAAAACACTACAGATTACCTGAGGTAACCTTTATTAAACCAGTCTTCACGCACAACAGATTACCTGGGTTAACCTTTATCAAAAGTCTGCATACATAGATATTTTTATTAATCCGTCTTTATAGACAGATTACCTGAGGTCACCTTTATCAAACAAAAACCAATACACTACAGATTACCTAAGGTCACCTTAATTAAACCAGTCTACATTCACAACAGACTAGCTGAGGTCATCATTATTAAACAAATCTCAAAACACTACATATTACCTGAAGCAACCTTTATTGAACCAGTCTTCATAAACGACAGATTACCTGAGGTCACCTTTGTTACACCTTTCTGCATACACCATGTACACAGATTACCTGAGGTCACCTTTATTAAATCATTCTACATATACAGATTACCTGAGGTGACCTTTATGAAATCAGTCTGCATACACAGGTTACCTGAGGTCACCTTTGTTAATCCAATCTTTATAGGCAGATTGCCTGAGGTCACCCTTATTTAACCAGTCTACATTCACAACACATTAGCTATGGTCACCATCATCAAACAAAATCTCAAAGCACTACAGATTACCTGAGGTAACCTTTATTAAACCAGTCTTCACGCACAACAGATTACCTGGGTTAACCTTTATCAAAAAAGTCTGCATACATAGATATTTTTTATTAATCCGTCTTTATAGACAGATTACCTGAGGTCACCTTTATCAAACAAAAACCAATACACTACAGATTACCTAAGGTCACCTTAATTAAACCAGTCTACATTCACAACAGACTAGCTGAGGTCACCATTATTAAACAAATCTCAAAACACTACATATTACCTGAAGCAACCTTTATTGAACCAGTCTTCATAAACGACAGATTACCTGAGGTCACCTTTGTTACACCTTTCTGCATACACCATGTACACAGATTACCTGAGGTGACCTTTATGAATTCAATCTGCATACACAGGTAACCTGAGGTCACCTTTGTTAATCCAGTCTTTATAGACAGATTACCTGAGGTCACCCTTATTTAACCAGTCTACATTCACAACACATTAGCTATGGTCACCATCATCAACAAAATCTCAAAACACTAGATTACCTAAGGTAACCTTTATTAAACCAGTCTTCACGCACAATAGATTACCTGGGTTAACCTTTATCAAAAAAGTCTGCATACATCGATATTTTTTATTAATCCGTCTTTATAGACAGATTACCTGAGGTCACCCTTATTTAACCAGTCTTCATTCACAACACATTAGCTATGGTCACCATCATCAAAAATCTCAAAACACTACAGATTACCTGAGGTAACCTTTATTAAACCAGTCTTCACGCACAACAGATTACCTGGGTTATCCTTTATCAAAAAAGTCTGCATACATAGATTTTTTTTTATTAATCTGTCTTTATAGACAGATTACCTAAGGTCACCTTAATTAAACCAGTCTACATTCAAAACAGACTAGCTGAGGTCTACATTATTAAACAAATCTCAAAACACTACAAATTACCTACGGCCACCTTTATTTAACGAGTCTTCATACACAACAGATTAGCTGAGGTCATCATTAAACCAGTCTGCATACACAGATTACCTGAGGTAGTTTTTATTAATCCAGTCTTTATAGACAGATAACCGGAAATCACTTTTTAAAATAAATCTCAATACACTACAGATTACCCAAGGTCACCTTTATTAAATTAGTCTACATTCACAACAGACTAGCTGAGAACACCATTTTTAAACAAATCTCAAAACAATACAAATTACCTGATACCATTTTAAAGTTTATTAAAGAGTCTTCATACACAACAGATTACCTGATGTCCCTTTATTAAACCAGTCTGCATACACAGATTACCTGAGGTCACCTTTGTTAATCCAGTCTTTATAGACAGATTACCTGAGGTCACCTTTATTTAACCAATCTACATTCACAACAGACAGGCTGAGAACACCATTATTAAACAAATCTCAAAACACTATAGATTACCTGGGGTCACCTTTATTAAACGAGTCTTTATTAAACCATTCTTTATAGACAGATTACCTGAGGTAACCTTTATAAAACAAATCTAAATACACTACAGATTACTTGAGGTCACCTTTATAAAACAAATATGAATACACTACAGATTTATTGAGGACTTGATTGAACCAGTTTTTATTCACAACAGATAAAATCAGGGATTTATTAAACCAGTCTTCATACACAACAGATTACGTGAGGTCACCTTTATTAAACCAGTCTGCATACATAGATTACCTGAGGTCACCTTTATTAAACCATTCTGCGTAGACAGATTACCTGAGGTCACCTTTATAAAACAAATCTAAATACACTGCAGATTACTTGAGGACTTTATTTAACTAGTTTTCATTCACAACAGATAACATCAGGGGTTTATCAAACCAGTCTTCATATACTTCAGATTATCTGATTTCACCTTCTTTCAACCAGTCTTCTTACACTACAGATTACCTGAGGTCCCCTTGATTAAATCAGTCTTCATACACAACAGATTACCTGAGGTCACCTTTATTTATTAAATCTGCATATACAGATTACCTTAGGTCACCTTTATAAAACAAAATTTGAATACACTACAGATTACCTGAGGACTTTGTTTAACCAGTTTTCATTCACAACAGATAACATCAGGGGTTTATTAAACCAGTCATCATATACTTCAGATTATCTGATTTCACATTCTTTCAACCAGTCTTCATACACTACAGATAACCTGAGGTCACCTTAATTAAACCAGTCTCCATACACAACAGATTACCTGAGGTCACCTTTATCAAACAAATCTCTATACTCCAGATTACCTGATGTCAGCTTTATTAAGCCAGTCTTCATACACAACAGTTTACCTGAGGTCACCTTTATTTAACCTGTCTGCACACAGATTACCTGAGGTCACCTTTATTAATCCGGTCTTTGTAGACAGATTACATGAGGTCACCATTATCAAACAAATCTCAATACACTACAGATTACCTAAGGGCACCTATAACAAACCAATCTACATTCACAACAGACTAACTGAGGTCACCATTATTAAACAAATCTCAAAACACTACAGATTACCTGATATCACCTTTATTAAACCAGTCTGCATACACAGATTACCTGAGGTCACCCTTATTTAACGAGTTTTCATAGACAGATTACCTGAGGTCCCCTTTATAAAGCAAATCTGAATACACTATAGTGTATAAAGACTGGTTGAATGATGGTGAAATCAGGTAATCTGTAGTGTAAGACTGGCTTAATAAAACCCTTATGTAAACTGTTATTTGGTATTACAGCATAATTATATACTCTAGCATTGTATCTATATATCTTTTATTACAGGGGTACCTGAGTTCACCTCCCTAAAAACAAATATAACCCATTTTACTCAAATTAACTCAGTTCACCTTAAGAAAAACATTACATAAACAATACAACGTCCATGAAGTCCTACATTTTAAAGTGAAAAAATAATTTATTACAGAATTATACACCCTAGCATTGTATCTATTATTTATTCATTGCAAGTGGTACCTATGGTAACCCTCCGAAAAAAAACATAAATATTACCAATTAAGCTCAAGTTATCTTAACAAATATATGACATAAACTATGCAATGTTCATCATGTCCATGAAGTCCTACATTTAAAATGAAGAAATTAGTTTACTACAGCATAATTATATACCCTAGCATTGTATCTCTTATTCTTTCATCACAGGGTATCCATAGTTCACCCCAAAATAAAACCGAATATAACCCATTTACTTCAAAATTAACTCAGTTCACCTTAAAAATACATTACACAAACAATACAACGTCTATGAAGTCCTACATTTTAAAATGAAGAAATTAATTTATTACAGAATAATTATATACTCTAGCATTGCATCTATTACTATTTTATTACATGGATACCTGAGGTAACCCACCCCACCCCAAAAAAAAAAAAAAAAAAAAAAACTAACCTAAGAAATAAAACCAATCTAACTCAAGTTATCTAAACAAATATATGACATTAGCTGTGCAGTGTCCATGAAGTCCTACATTCAGAATGAAGTTTATTGCAGCATAATAATATATCATAGCACAGTATTTACTATTCTTTAATTACAGGAGTTACCTGAGGTCACCCACTAAAAAAAACCACAAAATACAACCAATTCATCTCCAATGAACAAGTCAACAAACACATAACATAAACAATACAACGTCCATGAAGTGCTACATTGAGAATGAAGAAATTATTTAATTACATCATAATTATATTACCAAGCAATGTATCTATTTGTTTTTTTGGTATTAAGTCACATTACAATGTGGTATTAAGATTGATCAATATAAGGAACTATATTTTCGTGCGAAATAATCGATGACCAATTTCCCCGGTTACCTAAGGGCACCAGTTACCTCAGGGCATACATCAGCGGACCTTTCTTCCACCTGCGTTCGCCCTGATTCCGGTTCGCCCTAGTACCTGTTCGCCCTAATACCTGTTTGCCCTGAGTCCGTTTGCCCTAATACTGTTCGCCCTGATTTTTATTTTATTATATATATGTTGCATTGTGTGTATATATTTGAATATGTTAAAGTGTGTCAATTTCGTCGAATATTTATTTATGATGTATTATGTTGTCTAGCTGCTACCAGGAAATAAGCTTCTGTGAATTCCAGGACTACAAGGTATTTAATATAAAACAACTGAAGACTGAGTTATCTATGTATTTATTTTTATTAATACATTTTAACAATATAAAAACATTCATTAACAGTTATAACAAGATCAATCTCGAACTGCACATCACACACATTTATTTCCTAAACGAATATTTAAAAGCACTAAATCGAATTACTATTAGTAAAACAAATACCAAAAACACAGTCACACTGCTGTATATTTATCAGTTTTATACACCATGATATACCAAATATCTTAAACTTAGTCATAACACTACTATTTTAAAGAGCACTAAAACATACAAAGACACTTTCACACATCCATTCACTTTAATATTTACACATCATGATTTAATAAATAAAGTTCATTAATAATACATAAGGAGCACTAATATTATACATTCATGCTATTGATTATACTTATGAAAAGTGTTCAAAGTTCAAAGTCTTGCTCTTTACTGCAGCGGTTGAACGTTGTCAAGTGGGTTGTCGGACGGCTTGTAAAGTTTGGCAATAACCTTCAAGAAGTGGGTCGTTGTTATCACACTGTCCATGTATTGGTCCCACGCCGTCTGAATCTTCTCTTCAAGGATGGTATACTTCCTATGAATGTCCCGCTCTAGGTCGTCGGCACGGACACTGTAGTCGACGACTTCGGCTTCTGTCATAAGATCTGGAACTAGGACGTAGAACGGAACACCTGCGTGCTTGGCTGCAGTGTTGATCCTGTTGTGCCAACCTGAAAAATTAAAGAAAATTAATAATATGAAATAAAATATATAATTGCGCAAAAGTAAAGATATACAGTATATCCGTGTTGAAGACCGTACTTTGACCTATAATGGTTTACTTTTATAAATTTTGACTTGGATGGAGAGTTGTCTCATTGGCACTCATACCACATCTTCTTATATCTATATATACGATGAATTAAAAAATTAAAGTTGCATAGCTCTCTCTTTGTCAAATATATCCTACTTAATGGTATTTTTGATCTATCTCATTGATAATGATACCACTTTATACTTCATGATATATATTGTTTAAATATAAAAAGTGACTACAAATATTCATACCTTCAACGTTATTATTAGTGCGTAGGTGTGTTGGCACGGTCACGGAGTGTGTTGAAGGTGTCCCTGATATGCATCGAAGGCAGGAATGGCAATGCCAGAAGCTGACGGGTGTAAAGATGGACAGCTTGCTGATGTCGATAAGCTCTCACCAAACCATACTCCTGGACGTGTCGCCAAACAGCTCGAGTCCAATGGAAGAAACAACCCTTGATGCTGACACCAGGAAAAACACGTCTGATACCAAGCCAAGCACCTGCAATTAAACCAGTTCAATTAAAATATATATAAAATGATTAGTTCTATCGATTTCAATAATATATTACTTTATTACACACACACACACACACACACACACACACACACACACACACACACACACATATATATAATAATTATCTTTATAAATATTTCGGTATGAATAAAACAGAGACTACAACTGTGTTTCTTATAAGGTTATAAATTGTGTTGCTAGCCAATAAAAGTATTCCTCTCGCTCATTGTTGAACACCATACGGTGAAATGCACATTATTAGGATAGGTGTTTTTATTTGTCTGAATAACCAGATTGATTGTAAAAAAAATGTTTTAAATGTTAACACTTACCGACTTCAAAGTCTACCACAAAGTGAGCAACAGCTGTATCAACCATACGGTTTTAAGGGACTGTAATACAGCAACATAATCTGCTTCTGTCTTCCTTGACATCAGTGCGAAGGCTAAGGGCAGCTGCTTCCGTTGACCGTCCTTCAAAATGAAGGCGTGTATACTCAGCAACTGGCCGGTCTGCTCTGTGTTTAAAGTCGGGTCTCCTGACTGTTGTTGTTTTTTGTGTCTTCATTTGTATATTCTTTATTTTTTTTTTCGGCCATTTTTCTCCATTCTTTATAAGATTTGCCCACTTTTCTCTTATCTTTATTTTTTTTAGCACCCATTTTTCTATTTTCATTATTTTTTACCTATTTTTATCTATTCTTTATTTTTGTACCCTTTTCCCTGCAGTTTTGGTTCAGTCTCTATTCTGTAAACTCTTTCTAGACCCTGTTGCATTGATCTGTTGATTCTGCCTTTACCATTTTGTTTACGAACCTCATTTTCTGGGATACTGCCTTACCGATCGACATTAGCTGCAAAGCAGATATGGGATCATATGGGAATTTTAGTTTGTTTGGCCTTCTTCGGATAAAACCGTATTTTGGCGAAGATTACCGAACACAATAAGGAAATCGAAACTGTAAACAGGAAGTAGCAGCTTCCTCTTTCTTTTCCTACTTTCGTTTCTGGACGCGCAGTTTTCCTCTTCTAAAACAAAGAAAAGAGTTATAATTTTTAAAGTAAGTTTGTATATGATTTTCTAACACCTGCTTATTTATGACTGACAAAACATTAAAATAAACAGATTTAGTACGTCGACAGTACTCGCAAACGGTTCAAACGTCATGACTTGTCAAGTTTGTAAAATTAAAAATATTTATAACATGAGGGTAACCAAACTGCACCTATTTTGACAGATTTCACCATCGTTTATGTTGAGGATGTATAGGATAACAATTGGGGCTATTTACTGTATTTATGATATATAGTTCCACAAATTCAAGTTTGAATCCATACTGAACCATATTCTTCTTCTTTATTCTTTCCTCCACTATCTGGAGTACCACTACTTTTGTAGTGTAGCACGGATTAGCAACTTTTACTGTAAGCAACTGTGTGTATGTGCAGGAATAATTTACAGTGAATATAATCGGTGCACAAACCAGTATAATTTCGCCTATAACTCAATTGTTCAAGATACTGGTATAAAGGTTATCAACACTGCCTGGCATAACCACCACCAAGTTAAAATCCCAGCGGCAGTTTGTCTCATCCAATAGTAAGCTCAGGATGCTTTCCCAGCTGGGTGCTCTGATTGCCAATGAGACAACCCTCCCCCTCAAGCTATAAAAGGCCCCTGAAATGACAGATTGGCATTTAGATTTGGTGGCCCTGTGGCAGGGACATACAGTATATTCAATCATAAAGTGTTATTTTCAAACGAATGAAGGCTTAAACTCTTTCAAGTCAAAAAGTGAAAATCATCAATTTAATTTAGATCAAGATCTAATCTGTTTCCATAATGGGACTCTGTGCAATTTGGATACTGTGAAGTTGTACATATGTATAAGAGGCCGAGTTACCTTTTTATCCTGAATACAGACAAATATTTGCAACTTAAAAAGGCATGGCCGAAAGTAGATAAATAAAATTAAAATATGTTTGATGTTTAAGAAAATGACTTACTGAACTGAAAATATCCATGAAATGAATACAAATATGAATACTTTATTAAACCAATTATCAAAAAGGATAAAAGACAGGTTACATATCATGCATATAGTGATTACAAATAGACATAAGTAAAGAAACAATAATCATTATATGGATTTAAACAATAGCAGTTGTTCTCTTACTGTAAAACATTTATAAAAATCAAAGCCACAGTTTTCAGTGATCTGGAAGGATTTTTTTTCTATGGGCCCAGGGCCCCCAAAAACTAAAATCAATGGGCCATTTTTAGAATTAATGGGCCATGTTGTCAAATGAGTGGGCCATTCGTTTGTAACAAAAATTTAAAAAAATGTATATTTCAGCAAAAGGTACTTACCTGTATGATTTTAATTGATATCATCAGGGCTGATCCAGCCATTTTCAAAGGGGGTTCCCAACCCAGGATAAAGGGGTTCCAACTATATGTCCCCATTCAAATGTATTGATCGTCAAGAAAAAGGGTGTTCCAACCCGGAACCCCCTCTGGATCTGCCACTGATCATGGATATTGTTCCTGTGCTTTTGTAGTTTCAGTGAATAAAAGTTAATTAAATTCATGGAGATTTATGTGACCAAAGAGGGCGTCTTTTACCACAGAACACCACAGAATACCACAGAATACCACAGAACATCTAAAATTACCACAGAACTTCCAAATATTAAATCTTCAGACATTATTATCGTGTTATTGTTCATTCTTTTTATAATTTGACATTTATTATTCAAATAAATTTAATTTTTCTATTTAGAGTCGACACACTATCGCTACGCCCCAACTGAATGGCCAATAATTGGGATCATACCGAAAACCCCTAGCTATTAAAACCATAATATACAAAGATTATTTATATTTGTGACATTTATATTTTAAATACATTTTAATCTTTTTGTAATTTTAATTCATTTTTGAAAATGTTTAGATGCATTATGTAATTATTTGTTAAATTTATTTTGTTTATCAGGTTTTTTGGTCACTTTTTATTAATTTTATGTTAAGAGTTGTTACAATCAAGGATTTGTATAGTAAGATTACTATACAAATCCTTGTTACAATAAATAATCAAAATGGTTAGTGTGACATTTAATTAAAGTTGTTGTCAACAAATAATTAAACTATTATTAAAGTGATTCAAGTAATGTGTTAAGCTGATATCTAGAGTTGTTTCAAACAATTATTTAAACTTGGTTAATGTTTGTACATCAAAGTTTTCTCCATTAGAGTTATATATAAAACAATCCTGTGTTAAGGGCAGTCTGATTAAAACCAGACCCAACTATCCACTTACAAACGCAAGTGGATAGTGGGAGCTGGTTTAAAAACGCAAGTGGATAGTGGGGGCTGGTTTTAAAACACAAGTGGATAGTGTGGGGTGGTTTTATTCAGACTTGTGTTAAGAGCTATCAAATACTTTCAAAAGATATCTGAAGTTGGTGTATAGGACAGTAATATTTGAGTTGACTAATAACATATTATAAGTGGTCTTTTAATTGTCAAAAGTTCAAGTTCGATGACTGTTTTGGAATCTTATGTTGTGTGTATATCTTCTCCAATCATTTGACAATATTTGGATTTTACCAAATGTTGTATGCATTTAGAAATCGTTGAACTGAAGCTTTATATCAAAAGACTGGTATATGTAGCATTTACATATAGATTCTATATTTTGAGTCCAAAATTAATGTTGACCTTAGTAAGTTCACGACAATTAAAGTACCAAAATTTAATTACATTAACCAATTTTGACACTTGTCGTAATCACCAATCAAACCAATTAACATGTCATTTAAGTTTTCACACCTGAAACATCAAATACGTTTAATTGAATTACCTTATATAATCAGGTGGCAACTAGAATCCAAACAATGAAGAATTTTGTAAATATTCCATTATTAATGATATATATTATATTAAATAGAATGCTGATAGCAGTCTTCCTGTTCTAATTATTGTCAAGTAATTTCAACGATACAATTTTTATCAAGATTAAAATGTGAGCCGATGATCACCATCATTTTAGTTGAAAAATTAAAATCATTGTCTTAAAGGTTTATTAACTTCACAGAAAAAATAGTAACATATGAGAAATATTAACTCTTTCTGCCAATCAAGTCAATATTATTCATAGCGTGATTCACGCAGGTAAAATCCGTCAGGTCAACTTTTTTTTGCAGAAAAACATTTTTTTTACTATAAAGGTTATATTTTCATATAAAATATTCATTAATCTCGCAGATTTCTAAATTTAATGAAAAAATGTTTTAATAAAAAGCGATATTAGCACTTTCTGTCGATCAGATCAAAATTATTAAGTAGCGTAAAATCCGTCAGATCAACTTTTTTTGTAGAAAAAATGTTTTATTTATATAAAGTTTTTATTGTTAAACAACATAGTTAATTCCTTAATTTCACGAAAAATATTATAAAACAAAGAGATATTACACTTATTATCTATAAGTTTAATATATTCAAAGCGTCAATATATCAGCGAGTGTGAAAACCATGCAGTAAATTTTTTTTGCTCAAAACTATTTTTTAAATGTTTATTTTAGATTTTCATTATAATAATGCATTAGTTTAGTGTCTCAAAGTTCTCCAAATGTAAAAAATATGTCAAATAACAAAAGGTATGATCATTTTATCTCATCCAGTCAATCGTCATGTCATAATTTGGTGTAACCCAATTAAAGAAATAATATAATTCTTAAAATTATTAGATTTGCGTTTAATATTATAAAGTAATTTTAATGTTCTGTGGTATATTTCAGTAGTTTTATTGTAAATTGTGTAGTTCTGTGGTATATTTTGAGTGTTCTGTGGTATTCTGTGGTGTTCTGTGGTAAAAGGCGCTCGGACCAAAGACATACAAAAGAATATATGTCTCTGATGTGACTAAGAATGACATCGTATGAGTTCATGAAATGTCACATCACTCAGAAATTAAACTAATAATGACTTATAATAAAAACCATAAAACTGAGCAATATATGACTAGACCAACACCACTTCAATGAACAGAATCATTAATGAGGAAATGCTGAGATCAAGAATAAACATCTGATCTGGACTAATTTTTAAATCTGTACTAGTAATTATTGAAAATTAAATCTATGATATTTGTTTGAATATTTTTATTTTCACATGAAAGAAGCCAAATAAATCTGTTTTCTGAATTTAGATTTTTGAAATTTTTTACATATTTTTAAAGCAGAATCTAACTTAACTCGTTGTTGTTGGAATGCTGAACATCCCATCATAAAATGAATTTCATCTTCAGTTTAATGAACAATATTTACCAATTCTTTTAAAATTTGTAAGGGTAGACATGTTAATGAAGGATAGGTAGGGAGGCAAGAAACACAACTATATATTTGGCCTAATGCATTGATTCAAAAGTTTGATGAATTTCTATCGTAATTATTTCTATTTTTTACAGATGTTTCCAGCAGTTTGTCACCAATTTGCCAATGCCATGGGCAAGCACACTCTTATTCCATCCTCAAGCTTAGAAGAATCAACGAGAATTTCACCTTTTAATGTTGTGGCAAAGAGACGAAAAAGACGATGGATATTCTTCCACAAAATAGAGTATTCAACTTATGACTTTCCAGTAAGAAACAGATTCCCATGAATGTATGACAAATGTATGAGGGTCTGGATGGGGTTTACAGTAAAGGGAATAATGGGCAAAAAAATAAAAAATAGGGGAAAAAAGGCCCCAAAAAATAATAGATTAGAGAATACTGAGGTGTTAAAATACAAAGAAAAGAGAATAATCATCAAAACAGATAGAATAGAGAAAAATTATCTAAAAAATAGGGAATAAAGAAATGAAGAACCCCCTCCCTCGTACCAGAACCTTATGTATTTATAAATACTCAACAAAAACAAAAATTTCATCCTCTTCTTAACCTCAGTACTGTGTCGCTGGCCCAGGTCTCCTCTAATTGGCCTCTAAGTCATACATCCAAGGATGAAATATATATGCCTCAAAAGAATTTTGTTCCAAATTTGTAGGCTTATAAAGAAAAAAAACAAACTTTTAAATGTCTGCATACCCAAAACAAAACAGAAACCAGAGGAAAGGGAACAGGCCTAATTCTGTTTAGAGTCAAACTGAGTGAGACAATAATAACACATAGGGAAATTTGTCTTAATAGGGACAGTTTCTGCATCGCCAGGATAACGGAACATACCCTTACAATAAATGCAGATAGGTAAACAATACAACTGCATGTATAGTCGAAAGGAGTTACAAATGGATGATTTCCGCTATTTCAAGCTCGTTTATTTTTGATTGGTTGGTATATTATTCCAAAGAATTAAGATTTTTTGGCAGTTTGAGTATTATTTGTAGTTTACTTAGTCCAGGCATTAAATTTACCTAGTGAGAAAAAATAATAAAAAAAAATTTAACAACACTTTGATAGTTTCTGATTAATTTTTATTCACAGATTTTATAAAATAATTTGACAAGGACACCTGTCTATTGATGACAACTGCTTGTTGTCAGCTTGTTTGGTTATTTTTGTTCTTGGGTTACTCTCATTGATGTTATATACAACATTTCATTTTATCCATATTGTATTACTAAGTCATGTAAATACTTTTTGTTTGAAATATAATTAATCCTTTTAACATTACACTTAGTTACTTATCTTTACTAATTTCAAATGGCATTTAGATTTTTGGGTTAGACTATTTTTCAAAAACCATTTTTGGGAAACAATACTTATAATGTCACTTTAGCAAACAAGTTAACCTTTGAGTCACTGTGACATACATTTTATACTTGTGTGACTTCAATAATATAATAATAAGGAGATGTGGTATGATTACCAGTGAGACAAATGTCTATCAGATTTCCAAATGAAGTGGATGAAAGCAGTTATCATGATTATAGGCAACCGTATATACAGCCTTCAACAATGTGAAAAACCCATACTCTATAGTCTGAAATAAAAGGCCTTGACTTGAAAAATGTGAAACAATTCAAACGAAAAAGCCAATGGTCTAATTTATAACAAAACAATTAAAGAAACACAAATATGACAGACATGAACCAACGACAACCACTGAACTATAGTTTCCTATAGAATGTGACAGAGTTCAACATGTTTTTTTTCTTTTTTTCTAAGGATATCAGGGTGCTATATCAGTTATATTTAATTTTGATTTTTCCATTCCACAGTACACCACATTTCTGCAATATTTTTTTCAATTTGACTTTCATGCTTTTGAGGGTTCACATAATAAAAAATGAGGGTGTGGATGGGGGTTTACAGAATAGAGAATAATGGGCAAAAAAAGAATAGAGAAAAATGGACCAAACAAATAAAGAATAGAGAATAATGAGGTGTTGAAATATAAAAAATTGAGAAAAATGGGCAAAACGTATAAAAAAGAGAAAAGTGGCATAAAAATTAAAGAATACAGAAATGAAGGATCCCCATCCAGACCCTCAAATATGGTTAAGTAATGGTTTCCGATAATACTTGAGTTTCCTGTGTGGTTTTAAATTATATATATCTATATAGATGGAAGATATGAGAAAGGAAAAGAACACTATAAACTTCTGCTTCAAAGTTCAAGGTCATATATTTAACTACTGAAAATAGACTGTTATTATACTAAATATTAAGTGCAATTTAATGTTTCTGGGTGATTACAAGGTTTACCAGTTGGATTTACAATAAAACTTAATACAAGAGTTTGATAGTAGGAAAGGGAGGGAGTTTATTAGTTTGAAAGACAGAAGGTCAAATGTTAAGGTATCAGTTGCTTAAACATGTAAAAGAAGGGTCTTGATGGGGGTCCCTCATTTCTTTATTCTTTAATTGTTTACATCATTTTTATTTTTCTCTATTCTTTTATATTTATTTTGCTCATTATTCTCTATTCTTTATTTTTACCTCTTTTTCTCTATTCTTTATTTTTTTTGGTCCATTTTTTAAATATTATAAAGAATATAGAATAATGGCCAACAAAATATAAATGATTGAGAATAATGACATGAAAAATTAAAAAATACGGAAATAAAGGACCCTCATCCAGACTCTGTTACAAACACATAGGGGAGGGGGGTAGGACCTTTATCAGGACTCTGGGATCGGGTGTTTTTAAGCTCACGATTTCGGGATTGATCCTTTCGGATCCGGGAATTCTTTTTCGAATTTCGGGATGTCGGGATTTAAATTTTTTAAAATTCGGGACCTCGGGATTCCATGTTTTTAAGCCCCAGGCTTTCCAGATCAGGACCCCCCCCAGTATGTTTCTGTATTGATTTCAAACAAATACTAACATTATAACATTTCTTATTACTCATTTATAGCTCTATGACCTTCTCAACAGTAATGCTGTGTTTGAGTCTAAACTTGAGGAGACAAAATTCTGTTCCTACAACCCAGAGAGCACTTACTCACTTAGTGGTAAATTTGGAGTTGATATTATGAAAGACTTAATGGACGCCAATCTAAGTGCGAGTGATAAAGTTACTATCAGCGCCAAACTTGGAGAAGTTAACTTGTTACAGGTCGCTGATCCAGATAACTTCATGAGTGAACTAATGACAAGGTTTGAATATATATGATCATTTTATATACCCTGCTTGTCAGACTTCAATGTTCTTTGACAAAATACTGACCACTGAAAGAAAAGTTACAATAAAACAAAAAGCAAAAAAAAAAAACATTAAAAAAGACCCCCACCCCCCAAAAAAACCAAACCAAACAAACATTGTTCATTGTATTTGAACATTAAATTTTTAAAGTTCATTATATCAGATGAGTGCCTGTTGTAAATCTTTGCAAACTGTGAAAAGATGCTAAAAACTATACATGGGACCAATGTAAATGATGACCTCAAAGAATATTTGATGCAGTGAAATAACATTAACTGTATTTTGTTTCTGTAAATATGTGGTTTATTGGACTTTTCCAAAACTGATATTCATTTTGGCCTTTGGCCTCAGTAAATACATGTTTTGAAGAGGAATAAAATTTATATTAACCTCGATCATAATTGTATAGTATTGAACTAATTGAAAGACACTTATTGTATAATATTGACCTTATCAAAAGGCTATAATTGTATAATGTTATATAAATATACTATAAATCAACTTATATTCACAGATATATTTTTAATGTTTATTCCTTTCATGTTGACATTTACAACGAATTATTTTCACGACTTTCAACCTTTGATGATGTAATCATATCTCAGAACATTATATTGCTAGACAAACGTAAAATACCAAACCTATCCTGTCGCTATTTTTGCGATAATATAAACATTGTAAAATTTTCTAAATTGACAGTTTAATGACCATATGACATTACAAAAAAGGTAACAATTTTCCTGTACCATGTATTGTATGATATGATATTTATCCACTCTTGATAGTTGATTGTGTATTAAACTCATGTTTTTAAAAAACATTCTGCAAGCCTGGTGTTTTAATTTCAAAGATATAAATATCTTGAATTGAGAAATATCCTATCTCACTAGATGCAGTGTTAAATTCTCTCTCTCTCTCTCTATCTCTCTATCGAGATACATATATACTACAGTCTTCAACATTAACCACAAGCCCTCCAACTAGGCCAGTAAAAATGTTGTTAGGCCATTTTCCTGAAAAGAGGCCTTCATTAGCCATATTGATTTAAAATTTTTTTATGAAAGGTGGATATTTCAATTGGTTACAATGGTAGATCAGAAATTTTTCCGTGAAGACTATTGTATATATATATATATATGTATATACACAAAACTGAGCTATGGCTATGAGTTTATATTATTTATAACGTTATATTTGATCAATTAGTTTCAATGATTTTTTGTGATTTATTTTCAATGATGATAATTTTTTTTCCCTGCAAGGCAACTGAATATGAACCATCCATTGGTAAAGCAGATTCGTAAATCAAAGGATACAGTTCTGTGTGTGATTCGAGGTGTTATACAGACAGCAGATAAAGCAGAGATCAAACGTACTAAAGATGAAGATATCAAGGAAACGATGGATGAAAAGGTAAAACTGCTCATCTTAAGGTTTGCCTGCGCAATTTTTATTGACCAATGTTTTCTGAAAGAAATCTGGTCATTAAAATGTGGAAAGTATGGCAGGCAGGCAGACATACTGACAATGATTACTCATACTGTTCAGAAGTTATGGCCCTTGATAGATTGGAAAATCACACTTTATGTTGTTTCCATGCATTAACTTATAAACTGTTCAACCAATGCTTTTCAAATTTTAATATTTTGTTACAGACAACAAAATGGAGCCAGGAGGTCAAGTGTGATATTGACGATCATCAATCATACTGTTTAGGAGTGATGGTCCTTGATTAATTTGAAATGGCGCTTTATGTCATTATGCAAAAACTTATGAACTTTTCAGTGACTACTTTTCAAATTTTAATTTGTTGTAACTGATGGTAAAATGGAGGTCAAGTTTGATGTTGACTGTTTTCACTTTTATCATTCAGGACATACCATCATTGATAGATTGGCAACTAGGCAAAGAACATGGCATGTCATACCATAGAAGACATCAAATTCATTGGTACTAGCTGCCCTCTTAAGTTCAACAATTGTTATCTTTAAAATACAGAAAACCCAGTTAGGATCATTTTGACGCTCATTTCTTGTTGAAAAAAATTTCAATGGCTGAAATTTACTCTCAAATCCACAATTGACATGTCATAACTTATTAGGATTGAGCCGCAATATTGGATAACTGGAATAAAAAAATGTTCCATTAGTAAAATATAATGGAAAAACATACCCTACCATTCATTCATTCATATCTTTAATTCCTCATAAATGAGATTAAACTCTGTTATAATAAGATATTATCAGAATTTTGACCTTAGATTAATTTTGGCTACTATTTTTTAGGTCCTTTTTTTTTGCCACCGCAGCGGAGGGGGCATTAAGTGTTACCCTTGTCAGTCTGTATGTACTTACGTACGTCTCAAAATTTGGTATCTGCTCTATAACTTTGGTTTGCCTCAACCAAATGTTATGAAACTTATACAATGCTTATTATCACAAAACACAGATCAAGTTTGAATTTGATGGCAACACTTTTACCTTTCTAGAGTTATGCCCTTTACAAATGGAAAAATTGATGAATTTTTAGTTACGTTCTCTAACTTCAGTTTGCCTCAACCAAATGTTATGAAACTTATACACAATGCTTATTCCCACAAAACTCAAATCAAGTTTGAATTTGGGTGGCGTCAATTTTACCGTTCTTGAGTTACGTCCCTTTACAATGTTAGATGCAAGTAGGGTCATCATCTGTGTCCCATGGACACATTCTTCCATTTATTTCCTTTTGTAATGCATTAGAATAGAATTAACATTACTGTAGTTGAATAGTTGCCTTTGTCAAACTTTTTTCATGATTCAGTGATCAAGTTACTGTTAAGCTTTGTACTATGGTGAGTTTTTTTTCCCATGAGTAATAGGTCCACTTTATTTGGTCTATAGAATCTGTACTGTATATATATGTCCATAGATTTCTGAATTTTCACAGAGACATGTAGTAACATTTGATATCAAAGCCTTTAAACATATTTAATTCAGTCTCAACAGATTAAGCAGGTGAGACATTTCAGTGTTTCCTCTTAAATGCAAAATATATGGCATGTTGAATATCACTATTTCATCTTACAGTTTATATTCTATTAGTGTTTGTTGGCAGAAATAATTTATATTGTATATTTATTTTATTTTGTTCTAGTTTGTCCAGCTTATAGATCTGTGCAAACACATTTTTTGCCAAAGTATTATAGTTCTTGGCCTAATAATCATAAACTTTTGTATTTACTTCAAGTGTCTGGTAAGTCACTCACTATCAAATTATGTAATTATATAAAAACGGCATGGAATATTAGTTCTCATATAGTTTCATAACATTACATTTGTCTTAGTGTTTTACTGTTGTTCTCTGCTGTCTATCCATGTTGTATATTATGTAATATATGTTGTTTATTTTGGCATAGCATGTTTATGCTTTTTATAAAAATTCATTCGTCAATCACACATTTTCACAATTTTTCAAAATTTTAATAATGATTAATTTACAAAACAGGTAACTATATACATTTTACAAACTGATTTTTGCAAATAATTGAAGCATCTTTCCCAAGTAGAAAAACAACTTGAATATATATAGGTAAATTATATGGCCTTCCAAATACCGTTTCAATCCCTAACATTACTGAAGAGACATTAATTGTCTAAATCCGGATATGGTGTACAAATTTTTGCACCTCATGTTTGTGGTATACCATCTTTTCCACAAACTAATTGTTTTCTGTTTGGTATTAAATTAATATTAAGATCCACTTCGTTAGATCTGGTGATCAATTTATTTGGCAATCACCAATGGCAGTCAGCAGGGTTTAAGAACATCAGTTGTTCGACCTGTTAGTCAAATGCGTTTTGTTAAAATAGACTTTTTCACTTTTTTTGGTCTTTTGGAAATTGTTGTTTGTGCTGTATTTAGACCCCTCTACCAAGAAATTTGTTTTACATGCACAGTATAAAAATTGCGGATTTTATCCAACGCAATCATAGGTTTGAACGTTGTTTTCAATTTAGACTTTTATATATTTTTTCGTTTGGGCTTGTATTTTATTTTCCTTCAGGTTATATGATCCGTTCATCCTATTTCGACTCTTTAAAATTCTAGAGTCTATCCTAAATTGAGGTAAATTATATGGCCTTCCAAATACCGTTTCGATCCCTAACATCACTGAAGAGACATTAATTGTCTAAATCCAGATATGGTGTACAAATTTTTGCACCTCATGTTTGTGGTATACCATCTTTTCCACAAGTTTATTGTTTTCTGTTTGGTATTAAATTAATATTAAGATCCATTTTGTTAGATCTGGTGATCAATTTATTTGGCAATCGCCAATGGCAGTCAGCAGGGTTTAAGAACATCAGTTGTTCGACCTGTTAGTCAAATGCATTTTGTTAAAATAGACTTTTTCACTTTTTTTGGTCTTTTGGAAATTGTTGTTTGTGCTGTATTTACATTTTTTGTAGACCCCTCTACCAAGAAATTTGTTTTACATGCACACGTATAAAAATTGCGGTTTTTATCCAACGTAATTATAGGTTTGAATGTTGTTTTCAATTTAGACTTTTGTTATATACATATATATATGTTAAAATTGGATCTTCTCTTGTTTGAATATATATATACAGGCTGTATGGTTACCTAGAGTTGCTTACTTCTATGTCATTTGGTCTTAGGTGGAGAGTTGTCTCATTGGCAATCATATCACATCTTCTTATTTTTATAAAGTATGAAAATAATAAAATTCAATGGATACAAAGATGGTTAGAAATATGGCTATTCACCAAGAAAAAGTTTTAAACATTTAATAAATCAGAAATATAAAATGTGAGTGCTAGGGAATCACTGCTGAATTTGAATTTTTACATGTATTTGATAATACATGTGTAATATGCTTTTTATAATTTTGACCTAAAAACTGTTTAGGAGCTAAGAGCCAGAAACCCCAATAAACATCACTGTAAAGATGTATTTTTTAAACAATGTCTAATTGTTTGAGCAAATAGATATCTTTTTAGTCCATTTTTTGGGTTCGGAAAGTCCAAAACTGGCTTTTAGTATGCTGATGTTGTGCGGATAGGTAGGCAAGCAGGTGGAAGGGCGGATAGGTAGGCATGCAGGTGGAAGGGCGATGAAAAGTGGGTACATTATTTGTGTAATCAACACCTTCTACAGTTTTCAACCCAGATCCCTGAAACTTTAACATATGATGAAGTTGTTCTGATATTATTGAACTGTTTAAGTATTTTTTCTCATTTTCCAGACATTGGAACTTAGTCTTTTTTCAGTACAATTTAGTCACAAATATTGCAAACCGGACATTTTAGACTTTCTCCTATTTTTTCTAGAACTGTCATCTTTTCTACCTTTTTTTGATGATTTCATTTGTGGCATTACCCCTCATCCATTGAAATTTTGGTTGAAAAGTAAAGATTATTTCAGCAAAATATTTATGGACGAGGGGTGGTGCCGCTGTTAATTTTTTGGATATGCAAAAAATCAGGTTTTACAGAAATTCACCTACATTTATGACTAATGATATAGTTGGTGAAAGTCTTTGTTAACAAAAACAACTATTTTAATATATGATTTCATCAAATTTTCACATCAGTTTCACAGTTAAAATTTGTCAGAAACACTTCCTTTACTTCTACCAAGATGTCATCAAATGTAATTGGATAATCTGCATTTATCATGTTTTTCCATAACATAAGGTAAAATTGCGAAAGACCCCCTCCTAAATTATTGAAATCTATTGTTTTGCTTTAAAAATTTATCTTGGTGTAAATTAGATACACCTATTCAGCTAACGCCCTCATGTACTCATACTAAATTACATCGTCTTAATGATATTTACCAGGTAACAAGTGAGGGAGGCGATGAAAGTGCCGATATCTCTGAAAGCAAGAAAAAAGATATAACACTGGAGAAAGGAACATCACTGGCATACAAAGTCTGGGAACTGAAAATTAATGCAGAAAATGGAAAAATAGAACCCATCATGATAGCAGAATTGGAGGGAGGATTTCATCGTTCAACAATGGATGATATTAGTAATTATAATTATATGCATAAAGGTAGTTGTGGGATATTATACAATGAGACAGCATCCCGAAGACACAAAAAACCTAAGCTATAGGTCAACATACAATCTTAAACAAACAATTTGATTGAAATACAGGTTCTGTGTTCATGCTTTGCTTACAAGGATCTGACAATGCTCCTTTCTGTTTTAAGTTTTTATGCCCCACCTAGGGGCATTATGTTTTTCGGTCTGTGCCTCCGTTCGTCCGTTTGTCCGTCCGTCTGTCCGGCTTCAGGTTTAAGTTTTTGCTCAAGGTAGTTCTTGATGAAGTTCAAATCAAGTCAACTTGAAACTTAGTACACATGTTCCCTTAGATATGATCTTTCTAATTTTAATGCTAAATTAGAGTTTTGACCCCAATTTCACGGTCCACTGAACATAGAAAATGAAAGTGCGAGTGGGGCATCTATCCTATTATGAGCTGAGTACAAATAAATTTATTTTTCAAGACAATGTGTGGTTGTTCTCTTTATACTTCAACTCTTAAAACTGTTTCAAATAAAATATTTTGGATATACAAACCATTAATTTTTGACTTGACGCAAACCATAAATAAATTCTGCAAACATGTATTCTTTAATGACGTCATAAATAAAACTTTTCAAATACACAATATTAGCGTCGCAAACAAGGAGATATATAGGCAGTGACTATTTTCACAAAGAAATATACGGTCAATGCAATTTGACTGCGCAAATAGCACAAATGCCCGATGGTATCTTTCTCCTCTCTTTTGCAGTATAAATATAGAATAAACACACATTGTCTTCAACAATGTACATGTGTCTATACAAAAGGTTAAGCTCTAATTCATTCCAAGTATACAAATTGCGAATAAATTTTACAGAAACAACCAAAGATCTGTCATTAATGCCCAATTTTTCAGATAATGAAAGATATTAAGATATGATATACGACAACTACTGACAAGGTACCTGACAACTACTGACAAGGTACCTGACAACTACTGACAAGGTACCTGAATTGGGACAGGAGCATAAAAATGTGTCATGGTTAAATTATATTAGTTTCATCATACCTCAAACCTCCCCAGTTTTAATCTTGATCAGTTGATTAAAAAAATACATTAAAGATCATACAATAAAACCAAGTACAGGAAAAGCAAATTAATCTAAAATAACATTATAATAGATATGAAAAAAAACAAAATATATATATATAGCGATATAGTTTAACATTCTCTATGGAAAGTCTATAAGTGTTTGAAAATTGGATTGTTATAAAAATCCTATAAAACAGAACAAAATTCAGCTTTTATTTCGTATTTGAATGTTCCAAAATCAATCAAAGTCTTATACATGTACATGTATACGTTCACTTGCATAAGGTCGATTTCTATCTGACGCAGCTCAAATTATACTGCATTTAAGGGGGTACCCAACATTTTGACTAAAATAGATTTGGCTCGTTTAATTTTCATAAAGTTTTGACAAAAGATTTACTTAGTCCTGTTTACAAAAATATGAAAATTTCTAGAAATTTGAACCGCTCAATTTACAGGAATAATTTGGTTGGCTATATAGCAGTTTGACAAACACCAATTTTGATCGTTGAAATGCTTGATTTCCCCAAACTAACAGTATGTGATTAAAACACTCAGCTGATTTTTATGAGTTAACTCCCTTAGGTGTTCTGTACCCCCTTAAGAATGCTCATCATTACTGACAGCAAGTACTTCACCTGCTGATAAGAACTGTCCCTACACTTAAGAACTGTTTTCATAAATATTGCTAAATAAATTTGCTTTGTCCAAAGTGTGTTAACTGGAATAGTTCAGTCACTATATTCCAATACTATTTTATGGCCACATTAACACCTAAATGCCTAGTCAACAGCCAGCTGATTTGCTCATTCTTCTAGTGCCAGAATTGGATACATATTTTAACTGTAGAAAGAGTTCAGGCCCACCCAAGTAGGAGAGATGTATGTATTATATATAGGACCTGAATTTTTTGGGTTAACAGTGTACATAGTGTAATACACAATGTAAAGATAAATAAAGAACAGGTCTATTTAAATATTTAGGATTATATCCAGTTATAAGATTTACCAGGCTTTGTTCATGTAGAGCACATGTTTTTACTAATACTAAAATAAATGAAAAAGTTTATGGGTATTTTTTCAGCTACTGATGGTGATGAATCTACTGCTAGCCCAACAGAACAAGAAGAAACATCAGTCCTCAAACATCTAGAGGAGCAACTGCAGCCTTTATTTGACCTCCCTGAAGCAGAGGGTCAACAGTTGAAATCGTCATTACTCAAACTTATGACTTGTCACAGTGATGTTGTCTTGCTTTCTAAACTGGTAATGTAACATTACTTAGGCTGACACGTTGTTAAGCAACCAATAATCAATCAATCATGATCCATTGCTACATTGAAATGAAATTTGGTTGGCAGAAACCCATGCATGGGTTTTGTACAGACATGGTATACTTTGTCAAAGAATTGCAGACAAGGAAAGGAGTTATTTCCCTTTTCTTAGGCATAACAGTAAGGCCAAAATAAGGAGGTATATTTAGAGTTTTCCTACCCGCTCTAATTCAAGGTTATACCCTTCTTTTCTTCAAAAATTTTGTAAAACGACATACATGCATCAGTTATTGTACCCAACATATCCTTAGTATGTGAATCTGTTCAAAACCTTTTAATCAATTTATTAGTTAAAACTATAAAAAGACAACAACATCATGGACTACTGCAAGTAAATGCTTTATTCTGGTCTACATGTTTCGCCACTTACGGTGGTATCTTCAGGATGATTTAATGATCCGAAACAAATGTTAATGTACATAAATTGAGGTTCAAATGGGTTACAAAAAGGCTAACAAGACATTACATCACAATTATTGGTTTGACGACGTTAAATTGAAAGTGAAAGTAAAAGTTAATGATGAATTGTCAGTATCTTTTCCAAAATGGATGACATCTCACTGGACATTCCATACCATTAAAAGTAAAGTTGTGTGGTTTATTTTCAAAATGAACTTGAAACGTGGATAGTGTACCATAACCACAAATATCATATAGTTTTACTGCAGTTTCCACAATGCCCTACATGTGCAACTACCATACATCCCACATTATTCCTGACTCAGTTGGAAGCAGTACCTCATTCAGAGTGAAGCCAGTTAAAATGGTACGGAGTGTCCAGTGAGGTGTTGTCCATTTTGGAAAAGATATTGACAATTCAAAACTTTTTATAGTTTTATTTTTACGAGGTTTTAAGACAACTGCAGCATACTTCGGTATCCATCCTAATTACTCTACCAGCTGTACTGTTAGAAGGTGTTGGTTCACTTGATGTATAATTTATTAGTTAGTTTAAACATGTTTCATCTTTCAAAATGACAACTGGATCAGACACAAGTTTTACAACTTAGTAATGTTGTCTCCAAATCTTCAATGTATCATTTGTTTGTGACTCTTCACTTGGCATCAGTAAAAGTTTTGCAAAAATAAAAACTCAGATTTAAAATTTTGATATTTATATTAGTTTGCAGCTTTTCCTGAAATTCCAATTAATTATCCCACAATTTGTCCATTCAACAATTGCCAAAACTAATGAATTTACAATAAAAGATGCAGATTGCCCAGAAATTTTGTGATGGGCCATTTTTGTGGTTTCATCTTGAAAATAGGGAGTTTCAGTCCAATATTTTAGATATTTTATGATATGTTTTTTTTATATCCAAAGAAAGAGGGGTCTCAATTCCAAGAATCTGCCCTCATCTGCTATCTAATTATCATATAATCAAATGAATAGTGACCATGATGACTGAAATCAGATTTAAGGAATATAGCTAGCTATTTAAAGACATTTTCCTATTTTCCCAATATTTATTTAGTTTAACCTAATTACACATTTTTGTTTTAATGCTTTACAGCTTGTGCAAGCAGAAATTGGTAGCTTAAAGGAAGAGAAAGAAAAACATAATGAGCTTATTGTCAATAAAGATGAAACTTGGATGGTGGCATCATTAGCAGGTGTTAAAACTGAGGTAAAATCTATGCTAGTGTGACACGTCTCATTTCTATATCAGTATTGTCCTTTTATGTTTTTGCAGACAAAATCTATTTTTTGATGACACAGTTAGATGAAACTTCAACAGTGGCTTTATTAGCAGATGACAAAATTTAGGTTAAATCTGCACTAACAAGACTTTTCACTTTGGATGTTTATAAAGATAACATGTTTTTGTTGTTATCGTCATCTGTCTGCAGACAGTGGTTTTGATTGATAATCAATACCTAGCAACTTTCCTGATTTTCGGGGTATTTTCTCAGTGGGAGGTGTTGACCTAACAGTTGAAAATTCTATAATGTAACTAAATACCTCAATAATGCTCTAAATTTATCGGAGTTAAAAATATATTTAAGGTAGTTCAGGGTATAGAAAAAAATGACAGAATTTTCTTATACTTTGCCAAAATGAAGATTTTACTATGCTTTTTCAAAAAATAATATAAAGTATAGGTCACCGTGCTATTTTTCAAGGTACGAGTCATTCAAAATTGCCAAAATTTGCTTAAATTGTTCATGAAAAACACATTTTGTGCATAAAAGAAATCTATAAGACAGAATTTTGAAATAAAATTTGAGAAGATAGGTTTTATAATATATTTTAAGAAAATGGAAAGAAAAATGGTGTCACCGAACTCTTTTCTTGCTACAAGTAAAAATGAAAATTTCCTATATGTCCAGTATAAATTTGGTACTAAAAGAGTTATCTCCTTAAATGGCGATTTGAAAATTGATTCTAAAACACAAATATTTGGTATTTGTTAAAACATTTTCGATAATGCAATGAATCAGTAAGTTTTCTTTATATAAATAAACAGTGTAACCAATAAATTGCAAATCTGTCTCCAAATTTGCAGATTTGGGCAAAGAACTAGACCGATTATGTACTGTGATTGTACAATTCAAGATGGCGGTATACCCTGAACTACCTTAAGCATATATAGACTCGTTAAAAACCTATATAGAATATAAGTTTAAAAACACTTACACCAGTTATAAGAGATGCACTAGGTTCTCTTGTGCTTGAAATTCCATATGGAGATTTTGAATACTTTGAAGGCATCATAATAATTATAACATCATATAAAATGCCACTATGAAAAAAGGATATTGGAATAACACAATTTGACAAAATAAATAAGAAGATAGAAGAAAATGATTTATCAAGGAGTATTTAGTAATAAAAAATATCGGCTGCATACAACAACCAATCAGGTTATAAGCCATACTCTTAAAAAAATGATAATTCTGAATACCATATTATCTTCATGAAATATCTTTGCCCATGTAACTCAATTGTTTATTGTAACCTATGTGGTTTGGCAGGGATCTACTCTTTTACAAAGTTAACTTAAATTTTACCAAAACCATATAAACCATATAAGGTTTGCACTCACATAAGTAGTGATACTCCTAATCAGATAGATGAATATAAGTATGCATTGAGGAAAATAATCCCAGTACTACATGTTTAAGGGGAGATAATCGATGGAAATATAATCCAAGTCTTATATGTTTAAGGGGAGATAATCAAACCTACACAATTACAATATGTGTTAATAGTCTCTCATAATTGCAATTCCTCCTATTTAAACATGTTGGTGATATTGATAAGGGCTATTCCATTAAAAAGGAGGTACTAGGGTCGTGAAACACAACCTGAGATTATGCATTAGGGAATATTATCCCTCCGGTACATTTAAAAGAGTTTTCTATCTCCTTGAAGATTAACAAATTTTCAATGTGTTGAATAAACTGAATATTATTTTACACATTTTTCCTGTAAAATTGAACAGAATGACTTCATATCTGACCAGCAGCGTGATAATGATGACTTGTAATGTGATCTGTTAGACATCTACCTCCTGTTTGTGGGTACTTTTGAATTGTTTGTTAATTTTCATTTTTTTAAGAACAGACAAAATTATATAGTTCATAGATTGTGTATTCTATCTCATTATACTAACCACATTATGGTAAACTGTTGATTTTGTCATAAATTTCTTAAAAAATAATGTGTTTGATTCAGTGACAATTTTAATTTGTTCATTGTGGTAAGGGAGATAATTCAGATTATTTTGCAATTTTTGTCTCCAACCTTGAAAATCTCATCTTAAAAAATTTAAGGAATTCAAAGTAGTTACCATTGCATAAGTTCACAAGAATTCATTGACTTTAATTTCTTACACCAAATGTACATAGAAAGGACATTGTAACATATTTTGTCATACCGTGCCTTTTACAGCTTACTATTTGACATGAGTTTGTCATTGTTGATGGCTATACAGTGACCTATAGTTGTTCACATCCTTGACCTTTTCTCGCTTGTTAATACTTGTCTCATGATCAATCATACCACATATCCTTATTTTTATATTGGCTTAGATATCTGAACCAGATCAAACCAAACACGTACCAATTTGATTTACTGGTTTACTAGTACTGTTAACCACAAGGCGAGAAACGGCTATTTGACTCGGGGTCATTTTAGTCTATTTCTGTAAAATGGCATCTGTTCTTTTAATGTGACATGCTTAATACCTATTCTCGGGATGTAAGTTTTGTATAAAGCCGTATCGATATCACATTTACAAATTCATGTCCTGAATGTTTAGGCAATAATTGCCACTGGGACATTAAACATTCATTAATCTAATGCATATTTTAGTTTGATGATTCATGTAGTATATAGGTAATTCAACTAAATATTGTAAATTCAGAAATTTTTGCAATGTTTTTATCATTGCAAAAATGATACAGGATACGTTTATTAAAAATAAAAAAACTCTCATTTTAAATTTTTGATGGCATTATTTGTATGTAGCATTTACTGAAATTAATTTCAAATAGACTATTTTCATATTACCGACTTTTGACTCCGGATTATATAATTTGTCGACTGGTTATCTTGGACATCATGGTACTCGGTCAAGTAAGAGCAACCAAAATAAGTAAAATCAAACATATGATCGGTGTAATTTGAGGGGAAAGTTTACTGTTTTCCGATGATTTTGTAGTGAAAAAAAAAAATGTTAAGCAAGTAATTTTCCCCCAAAATTGTACCGATTGAACGCTTGGTTTTACTTCTTTAGCTTGCTCTTACCTGACTTGGTACCATGATGTCCAAAGCCAGTCGACAAATTATAAATTCCGGAGTCAAAAGTTGGTAATATGAAAATAGTCTATTGGGAATTTATTTTAGTTTGATCTTTCAAGGAGAGGCTAATGATCCTCTAAATATGATTACAACTACATGCATTGTTTGTTCAACTTACAGGAAGAGAATGTAGTGTATGAAGGGGAAACAACTCCAATCTTAGCAGCTGTTGCTCATCTGGTGGATGCCATGCATGATGTGGAAACACAAGATCTTGAGAAACTTTGTCAATGTAATGAAGAACAACTAAAAGCATTAGCAAAAATTGTAAGTAGATATCCTGGATTTTTATTAAAAGAGGTAAAATTATGACAAAAGTTAAATTGTTCAACACCATCAAAGTTATATTTATCCAAAGGGTGAGAATATTAAACAAGCAACAATTGACATTTCAATCAATCCAAAGGGTTGCTGAACCCTTTCTATCAAGCAGTAAGAAATAAACATATAACTGTGCTTGTTTTATTGGAGACGTTAAATATGAAGCATGTGTTGGGAGTGTTTAACTCTATTTTGTACTCAATTATTCTTCCAAAACTGTCAAAAGTGTCTGTTCTTTCTGTCTGACAGTTCGTTCTTATTTTAGACCCTAACAATTGAGTGTGACTGTCATACAAGTGAGAGGTTTAGCTAGCTATAAAACCAGGTTTAATCCACCATTTTCTACGTAAGGAAATGCATGTACCAAGTCAGGAATGTGACAGTTGTTTTCCATTCGTTTGATGTGTTTGAGCTTTTGATTTTGCCATTTTATAAGGGACTTTACGTTTTGAATTTTCCTTGGATTTCGGTATTTTTGTTATTTTACTTTTTGATTCATTCCTTTTATGGTAGTGAAAACACAAACCCTTTTTTTATTTATTTTTTTTTTATACATACTATGAAAAAATCAGATTTATTTGCAATTACTTAACTTTTCTCTGGTTTTCACAAGTTAGTGGCAAATCAGACGACCTTGAAAAAGCATCATAATAAGACAAATTAGTGTTACTTGTACATGGTGCTTTAGCATTTTGGGGGTCATTTAAAATTAGTAAACAGCAGAAAAACAGCCAGTAATCAAATACAAAATACAAGAAAAAAAGGGATGAAACAGTCTAAAAAGAAAATGCAGTTTTAATATGTTTAAACATAAAAGGATTACCAGAATTAACAAAATATTGGACAGACCACAACATGATCACTCATCAATACCTGTGCCATTTGAAAAAATAAATTTATAAAGAAAGACGAACAACATAAACAATGCATGGTCAAGATAGCCTGACTTTGTACAGTCACAACATTTAGTAAGGGATAAACCAGATTTCTTGTGCACATACTTTACTCTTTGCCTATCTAGCCCATATGCAAAATAAATCTCTGCAAAAAAAAACAACTCTTTTACAGTAGGTGGTTAATGTTGATAATCTTAAATCTTCATTTTCAGTTTAAGAGTGCAGTGTCTAGTAGCATGCCAATATCTATAGACCCAGAAACATCCCCTGCACTAGAGGAGCCTGCAGAAGGTATTCTATCTGACATGAATCTCACAGTATATAAAGACAATGGGACTATTCTACCACCAGAGACAAAGACCCATATCCATGAGTGTATCTACTGTATTCTACACTGTGTCTCTTAAAATGTATGTCCTTGACACTGGGGACTGAACTGAGGATATATTACTTACAGATTTGATAACCTAAAATTTAACACTTTATTTGCATATTGTTCACTGTTTACCAAATTTCATTGATTCTGATCGTTTGGTTTAGAGTTTTTGTGGTTATTTTATCTTTCGTCAAACAATTATTACTAAAATAATAATGCTAACTCACTTTTATCTGTAGTTATACATGTACGTCAAGTAAACTTTTATGTTGGTAATTTCCAACCAGAATTTTTTATCTATTTTTTTGACACAGATGTTAATATCTTGATCATCAGAATAAAATTAAGGTCAATTGATTGAATTTTGTTCTATTTTTTGTGAAATTGTTGTGCAGGGATCTACTGTTTTACAAAGTTAACTTAAATTTTACCAAAACCATATAAGGTTTGCACTCACATAAGGACTGATCTGATAAAAGGAAAACAGATTTTTGTCTAATTGGCATTTCAAGCTTCTAAATACAGCTATGTTGTATGAGGTATTGTCTTTCTGAACAAGAATGAATTCTAACAATTACTTTTAGGGTAAAGATAAAGCTCAGAAATAGCTTAAATGAATGGCAGCAAATTTAGTTTTTTATCTATTGTATACAATATATATGTGTAGCAAATGATATATTATGACATACATAAAATACTTCTTTTATCCTGCAACAGAGGATTTTTTAGTAGTAGAATAAATAATGTATTAAAAACAAGTCATGCACTAGAAGGTATATGTCCTGCATGTTGATACTGTCGTGAATGTATATATACATGTTATTTATTAATTTTCATATGTTTATATTTTTGTACAAGCCTTAGGGTATTTGAATTTTAACAGTACAGATTATTGCTATATAGGTCTTTATTTCTGAATTCTTAAATTATTTCTGACATTTTTCTGCCAATTTTTCTCAATATTTTATATTTTTAGACTAATTATTCTATATTCTGAATTTTTGGTCCTATTTTTCTCTAATTTTTACTTTTTTGACCTATTATTCTATATTCTGAATATTTGGTCCTATTTTTCTCTAATTTTTACTATTTTTGCCAATTATTCTCTACTCTATAAAACCCATTCAGACCCTTGTGTATCATCTGTTATTAGAAAAAATAGACATTCATATATGTTTTGAGGTCACAAAAGAAAATGTCTGATGCCACAGTGCTGTCGTGATTGTTTTATGACGTCAATATGTCAGGTGTTTCAAAATTCCAGCTAATGTTGTAGAACTCAAGTTAGCAATAAGGTCTTTAAGCCTAGTTATCACACAAGCCTACCGAAAATTTGTACGTTATTGAACTTAAATTTGTTGTTCATCTTTACCCAAAAAATTTACGAATATTGGTACCAAGTGAATACTAATTAATCCACAGTAGCTGTAACACGTGGAGTACTCCTTAAGCTCAATTTGTAGAACAGTCTGTAGCTTAATTTGCTAATGTGCCAGGGGGCCAAGATTAAATCCAGCTGGTACAGTGGTCATTTTTTGAGGCACATCTTGCTTTTCTGTTGTAAATACATAGTGTAGATGTCAACCGTTACAATTTATCCATAATTGTCACGAATTTTGAACCAAATTTACGGTGTTACGATTTGAAGTCTACTTGTTACAGATTTTCGTTGATTACCTGTTCGGAACAGTTCCCTGATTGAATATCATTTTGATCATTGTGACGTTTGATTTTTATGCCCCACTTAGGGGCATTATGTTTTTCAGTCTGTTCGTCCATCCATCCGTTCATTCGTTCGTCCATCTGTTCGTCCGTCTGTCCCGCTTCAGGTTAAAGTTTTTGGTCAAGGTAGTTTTTGATGAAGTTGAAGTCCAATCAACTTGAAACTTAGTACACATGTTCCCTATGATATGATCTTTCTAATTTAGTGCCAAATTAGAGCTTTGACCTCAATTTCACGGTCCACTGAACATAGAAAATGATACTGTCCCTCTTCAGGTTAATGTTTTTGGTCAAGGTAGTTTTTGATAAAGTTGGAAGTCCAATCAACTTGAAACTTAGCACACATGTTCCCTATGATGATCTTTCTAATTTTAATGTCAAATTAGAGTTATGACCCCAATTTCACGGTCCACTGAACATAGAAAATGATAGTGCGAGTGGGGCATCCGTGTACTATGGACACATTCTTGTTGGTTATAATTTTAGAACAATAAGCTCTTGTCTGATTCGGATTATTCAGTGCGATGGTTGGTGTTCCTTACCAACTTTGAATCGTAGTTGTCATAAATAAAGGAAGGAAGTATTTTATTTGTCACTGTGTGCTTACTTGTTAGTATCATTATTAAAAAAAATTTTGAAAAAATATTACTACTGAAAAAAATCACAAATTACGGAAATCTTAATACGTTTTTACTGATTTCAATAAAGGGGGTTGGCATCTATGCAAATATGAAATTAATGTGGACATTCAGGAATAGGACAGGTAATGAAATGTCACACAATGTAATACAATTCATACTGTAATGTGTTAAGTTGTTTGGCACAACTCTTCAGATTATAATGTAGGGTACCAGAATCTACCAATGTTTGCCAATTGTTTATAAAATGTTACTGAATATGAATCATCCTATGAAAAAATATGTAGCATTTGTCATACCATTTAATATACATCCATTGCTTATTCTGTTATTTTTGTTTGTTAACAAGATATACAATTTTGTGGAAAAATTTGTTGTTTGTTTGTTTGATCTGATGACATTGTGTTCAACATATAAGTGTTCAGTAATTTAAAAATATTTTATAAGTGTTTAGTAAATATCTTAGAAGTGTCAAATATTTAAATGGCAACTGGCCAGCTCAATTTGAATTTACTTTAAAGTGTTATTTCAGCTTGAAAAGTACAGAAAAAAAAATGGATTGATCCGAAAAACCATTACATAAATAATGAATTCACTTCTTAATATATGAGCTGCGTCAGATCGAAATCGACGTTATGCAAATGAATATCAATACATCTGTTAACCTATTTCTGGTTGAAAAATCTCTGTGCAAAGTCTGTTACTGTTTGAAAATTGAGTTTATATAAAAACTCTACAAAACATAAAAATTCATCCCTACTTTCGTTTTTGAATGTTCCAAAAGCAATCAAAGTCATATTCATGTACATGTATTTGTGCACTTGCATAAGGTCAATTTCCATCTGACTCAGCTCATATTTTAGTTTTTGTGTTGACCTACTTTCTGTCTCATCTAATATAATATAATTCACAATATCTATGCTGCTTCTATTATATTTTTTATATGTTACAAATGCTAACTGTATTGTAATCTTAATTAAAAATTGAAAATATATAGCATAATGTTTGTTTTGATTTATAGAACATTTTTACGCTGTAGCGGAGGGGACATTAAGTTTTACCCTTGTCTGTCTGTACGTACGTACGTAATCCAGAAAAGAGCTGAGAATTATTATTTAAAAATTCTAGAACTGAGTAGATACCTCTACTTGGGGACTGTTTGTCCCAGAGGGTATCATTAGCACTGTAGTCACTGCTTCGGTATTCAGACATGATGTGTTTTAGTTGATTTTAGTCTCTGATGCATGATTTTTTTATTATTAATTGTTTTTGGCTTTTAACTAGCTGTCAGTAACTGCGAGTACTCTCAAATCGTACTTTCTTGTTAATTCGACCTGTTGATACTATTTGTAATACTTTTTTGTTATTTTATATTAATATGGATCTTGTCTGTATACCAGCTTTGATTATTTGGAATATCTACTAATTTTCACTTCTTCATACTACATTTGTATGAACATCAAGATTATTCTCCTTAGATCTGTACAGGGAAGTTTTAGCTAGCTCTAATTGTATAGTTTTATTGTTGATATTCACCCCTTATGTATCTAGTGTTAAATTAAGTATTTATATGACAGACCTTTCTTGGTATTCCTAATTATTGGAAGATTTTATATAGACAGAAGTAGTATACCTAAAGCGACAAAGTTATTTTTCATTTACCTGTACATATTATGAAAACCGGTTTTTCAAAAGTGATTATTTTCTAAGGGTTAAATATTTCATGGTGGTGTCTTGCCATGGCTTTGTTTGGACTTGTTTGTTTGTTTTTTGGCCTTGAATGTTTGTCCCTAATATTTTATTAACTATGTATTTACTTTCAGGTATCACAGATTGAATATATTCGTTCATAGTGTGTTAATTTACGTTTTTTGATTGAGTTAAGCCTTCCAATTGATATTTTATCGTGTGTTTTTCTATGTTGTGGTGTTATACTATTGTTTCAGTAAAAGGGAGAAGGTTTGGTACCATTAAAACGTTTAATCCCGCTGCAAATGTTTACACCTGTCCTAAGTCAGGAATCTGATGTACAGTAGTTGTCGTTTGTTTATGTAATTTATACGTGTTTCTCGTTTCTTGTTTTTTATATAGACTAGACCGTTGGTTTTCCCGTTTGAATGGTTTTACACTAGTAATTTTGGGGCCCTTTATAGCTTGTTGTTCGGTGTGAGCCAAGGCTCCGTGTTGAAGGCCGTACATTGACCTATAATGGTTTACTTTTATAAATTGTTATTTGGATGGAGAGTTGTGTCATTGGCACTCACACCACATCTTCCTATATCTATAACTTATAATATACTGTTCCAAATCCATTTGACAGTGTGTACCTTAGATGAATTTAGTAATTCTTGTTAGTTCCCTTTTGTTCATATAGTTCCTCAAGTATAAAAATATTTATACATTCTTGGCTTCCAAATTTTTTAGTCTGTACTTTCATAATGAAGGCTTATCCAGAAAAGCACTATGGACAATTCAAATTTATAATATATTATTTTTTATTTTTTATGACATCTAAGTTTCACCATTTATACAATAAAGTAATTCAAAGTAGATTGTGAACATCTTATAACAACTTGCTAGACTCTTAAATTTCTAAATTTGTAACAATTTTTAAAAGTTCTATTGAACAAATTCAGTGATCAATCAGCTACACTTGCATTGCGACAAGTAAAAAGCAAGTTACAAAATACCGAACTCCAAGGAAAATTCAAAACGGAAAGTCCCTTATCAAAATGGCAAAATCAAAAGCTCAAACACATCAAACGAATGGAAAACAACTGTCATATTCCTGACTTGGTACAGGCACTTCATTATGTAAAAAATGGTGGATTAAACCCGATTTTATAGCTAGCTAAACCTCTCACTTGTATGACAGTCGCATAGAATTCCATTATATTGACAACGATGTGTGAGCAAAACAAACAGACTTTAAAACAGGTAAAAATGTAAAAAATTGAGGTACAGCAGTCAGCATTGTGTTATAATCTCAATCACTATAAAAACAAATAACTATGTCAACAAAGAAAAACAAAATGTCATATAGACACTCGCAAATGAAAGACAAGAATACAAAAAGACCATAGCATAATAACACACCCAATATTATTTCTATTCAAGATTTATCATGCTGACCTCTAGATGTCTATTGGTTTTCTGTCTTTGTAATTTCCACAATTCTCTTATTTATTACCATCAAACTCTCAAATGTATTACACCTATAATTGTTAACTTTTTATACATTGTGACTTGGATGGAGAGTTGTCTCATTGGCACTCATACCAAGGCACCGGCCTACTTTTAAAAACTGTGTGTTGACCTCTTAATGTCAGTCCTTGTGTGGATGGATTGCTGTCTCATTTGTATATATCTTCCATCTCCTTTTGATACTGTGAACAGTTTTTAATATTTGGTGAACTTCTGTAAGCATAGAAGAAAAGATAAAGAGGCATATACAAATTTGATGATATTACAGGGTCTCTATCCATTATAGGAAAATAATTGAGGTGCTCTTAGATTTTTGTCTTTCTCTTTTTATGAGAAAAATGTTTTCTGATGTTAAAACATATTTTTGGTCTACATGATTTATAGGTATGACATAGTACTTTTGAATTTTGTAATAAGTTGCTGATTATGTGTAGTTTAAGATTATAAATCATAATTGAAAAGAGAAATTTGGTTGTTATGACATAACTACGTTTTAAATCAATGATCTTTAAATACATGAATAAAAGTATATATATAGCTAGCACTTACTCTTTTAACTCGTAACAGTATACTTATTCCTCCAGAAAAAGAAAGGCAATTTTTGACAATCCTAGTGTTTGTTGCTGATGGACTTGTACTGTCATGAGTAAAAGCCAGATTGTTTTTATGGTTTGTTGCTGATGGACTCGCATTGTCATGAATAAAAGTCAGATTGTTTTTATAGTTTTTGCTGATGGACTTGTACTGTCATGAGTAAAAGCCAGATTGTTTTTATGGTTTGTTGCTGATGGACCTGTACTGTCATGAGTAAAAGCCAGATTGTTTTTATGGTTTGTTGCCCAATACCTTTGGTAGATATCCATTATAGTGTTCAAAACCCAGAGATAAGGTATTTAAAACATTTTCAACCATGCAAGACCTTCATGAAAGGTAGTCAAAGTCCTTAAACACCACTGGAATAGTAATATCTTCCCTTGATGTAGATTCTAGCAGGTCATGTATATAATTTAGATTTAATCACATAAATGGCCTTACTCATGGTTATACTGCCAAGGAAAGAAAATGCTACCTTTCCGTCTGTTTGTCTAGCTCTTGGTCTCTCAGACCATTTGGCCAAAAACTTATTTTTGTCACACTTTTGTAGGGTATTTTTTGTACTTCTGGACAGAATGACTTCATATTTAGTCAGTAGCTTGGTAGTGATGAGTTGTAACATGTGAGTACTTTCTGGATCTATCAAACACACACTTCTTTCCTGATACTTTGAATAACGAGTTGAGTGTGCTTAGCACACAAATCTTGCATTCTTCTTTTATTCATAAAAAGAAATGTTAACAATAATAATATATACAAGGTATATCTCAAGATTTTAGGTCTACTGGTATGTACATTAAGGTGGCCAGTTGCAAGGCAAAATTTCAGTCCTTACCCAACGTAATTATAATCCTTTTCCAGTAGCAATCAGTTTCCAGCCCATCATTCCAGTCAACTTAACTTGCAGAACCTACTCATTGTATTAATTAGTAATTTCATTCTGAATATGCATGATTCCAGATTTTTTTTCTTACGATTTGAGACCCAAATAATGCCAATGCTAAATATAAGATAAAAGTCAGAGTCAGCCATTACCGCCATTTAAAAAAAAATCAAAATATCTCAAAATGGAGTTCCTTAACCTATCAATATTTTAGCTTATTTTGTTCCTTAACTAATGCTCTTCTGACTAATCGTATCAATTGTAAATTCTAGATTTTTAAAATTTCACCAAACTACATACTTAAGGACTCTCTTAATCCTAAAGGGATATTCCATTAAAATGAGTGTGGGAGAGTAGGTAGGTAATTTTTTATTTTTAGGCATGGTTTGTGGGTAGTTTATGGTAGTATGTCCCTTTGATGTGTACAAAATTACTAGAAGAAAGTATGTTGGTTGTGGGAGGATTTTGGAAGTCCCTTGCTACACTCCCCCATCTATTTTAATGGAATAGCCTATGGTGGGTAAATATTGTCTTTTTATCTTAAAGTAATGGCAATACTCAAAACAATAACCTTCTTTTGAATATGAAATTCTATTTAAAATAAACAAGTCACAATAAAAAATGTACAACTTTTTCAAAACTGATATACATCATATCATTTATATAATCAATTATCTGTCAATAAATACACATTGAAATCAAAGTTATCTACAGTACTATCTTAAAACATTACAAAAATATTCCTCATAGACAAGAGACACACTAAGGTTAAAACTCATATAACCACAAACAATAATTCACTGTTTCAGAATCTAATGCATTCTGGGTAATATTTTCAAAAGCGTTCACCAAAGCGTTGTGATTGGTTAAAAATGTCATAATCAATTGAAATTCAACCAATGACATGACGTTATTTTCATTTTGGGGTACGAATAATGAGATTACCCGTGGTCCTTTAGATTCTGAAACAGCCTTAATATTGTGCACTGTTCTTGAAGAAATAACGTTTCAGAACTGAAGGGTAAACAGTGTTTAATTTTACCCCGTTACAAATTTTATCAAATTCAAAGTTAATATGATCCCATTTTCAATACCTTAACAAGTGGGATATGTTCATACTTTTGTTGATTTTAAGGGAATTAACTCCTGTTTGATTTTGTGAGATTGAATAGAGAAATGTAAAAAAAAATTCATACACACTTACATTGTATCAAAGTATCAGTCAAGGGTAATTTTTATAAGTAAAATTTGTCACATTTAAATGTTCTTTTCAAGGTTTGAATAATCTTACTCTATATCTCTTTAAAAACTAAATTTGACAAGTAATTTTTTTTACAATGCCATAAATTCCTAATTTTTTGAAGTCAAAACATGCATCCAAACATATTGTTCTGGTTGGCAAAAACTTTTTTTGATGAAAGCTCAACCTGTTATCACATAAACTACCTACAGATGTTAAGTAACTGACAAAATCCTTCAAAAATTGGTCTTAAAGGCCTGTTCATACATGTATACAGAATTTTGATAATAACAAACAATTAGCTTTTAAAGACCGACAATCAAATTCTCTATAAATGCAATGAAGTTAAAGAGATCTGGATGGGGGGTCCTTCATTTCTGTTTTCTTTAATTTTTTAGTCTATTTTTCTCTATTATTTATACTTTTTGCCCATTTTTTTCTATTCCTCATATTTTAGCACCTCATTATTCTCTATTATTTATTTCCTTTGTCCATTTTTCTCTATTCTTTATATTTTTTGCCCATTATTTTCTATTCTGTAAACCCCAAACCACACCCTCAGTTAAGAGAAATTCAAGAAAAGAAGAAAATATGAACATCTTACACCAAGTATTAAAATTTTGAATTACTATAAAGGGGGTTAACTCCAAAACTTTTTACCCATACCAATAAAGATTCTTTTGGGGTATAACTACTACCCCTGACTGACCCTCAATCATAAATATGTTTCTAACAAATCTTTAATAAATCTTATGCAACTGGTTCTTTCTCAAATTTAGTTTTCTTTTCTGATCTCAGAAATCTGTAGGCAACAAATGCAGCAATTCCACCCCACATCAACACTGAAGCACGGGCTAACTGAAATAAGAAAAAAAAAAGTTATTTCATTATAAAACAAATTTTATTTTTTTTATTTAAGTATACATTTTGTATCTGCATAGTTTTACAATCCTAAATGTAGCTAGAAAGCAATCATAAACTCTGTTAGGGGCTAGCTAGCTCCTAGTAACTAAACTATGATCTATAAGTAAATGTCAAAACCACAATTAATATATAATGTGAACTTTATGATTCACAACATTCACAGTGTTAAAATCTAAAAAGATATCAATTGTTATGGTACTTCATTATCTCCAGGATATTAACATAATTTAAAAAAGGCAGGGTTTTCAACAAGATGAGTCCATGAGCCCTGGACTGATGAAAATCTGTTTGGACTCATCACTCCCTTATATGACAAGTCTATTAAAAGATGAAATAAGAATTAGATTGTATCAGCTGAATCCATTTATCATCATTTCATAGCAAAAGTCAAAGGAAATTTTTCAAATTAGTCTAATTCTTATTTTTTGGCCATATTATATTTTGTTATACAGACTTAAGATTAAGGCAATGCTATTGATTTTCTTCCCAATGTTGTATTTGCCATGGCAAACAAAAAATGAAAAACAACACGTTTTAAATTTCACGCGTCTGAAGTGCAAAAATGGACATAGATGAGTCGCCATAGCCAAAAAAGGTAAGTCACTGGACTTGCTTACAAATATTTAGTGTGTGAACCCTGGTACATGTAACTAAGGGGAATAACTCTTGAATGATAAATTGTTATCAACTTTCAAAGGCTTTGGTTGAGTGATCGTTTAATTATTATCCGTAAAATAAAGTTAAAAAAATATTTTAAGGTACATGTAACTAAGGCAGTCAGGGGTAATACTTGTACACGTGTTTTTTATTTACTGAATGATACAGGTAAATTATTTTGGAAGTAGAGTTATATCCCTTAGACATTCAGATATTTTTTACTTATATAAGTATAAAAGTCTTATTTTCTTCTACACTTGAATTTCTAATGACTTCACTGCTCTAATAGAGTGTTTAATTGAGTGACATTAATAGTTGTCTGTAGTACAGTACTATTCATAAAAGAATAATTACATTGACAATGAAAATCTCATGAATTTGTCTGTTATCTTGAAATACTGCTCACTTACAAGCCTTCTTAAAATTAGTATCTGACCTTTCTCACATACATTTGTAAAATTAGTTGTTATATTTTCATTGAAGTTTTTTTTTTATTTTTAAGAAAAGGGAGATAATCCAATTATTACCATGTTCAATCATGTCAATTGCCCATTCAAAATGCCTAATAATTTGTCTTCTGTTCACTCCAAGTATACATTATATATAAGCAATATCTTTGTCATCCTATACTGTATATGATGTAGCTGTATAAAACCCTTTTATGAGGTTGAGCTACCAGATTTAGGGAGCTACCATTTAGGGGGCTAAGATGAAATTTGAAAAAAGGCAGGACAGGAGTTTTGAGTAAAAAAAGGCAGGATGAGCAACTTTGTAAAATAAAAGGCAGGATGACAATTTATGGAAAAAAGTCAGGATAAACTAATATAAAAAAGGCAGGACAGAGATTACAACTAAAAAATGCAGTACAATATTTTCATCCTAGCCCCCATAAAAATCAAATGGTAGCTCCCTTAGTGTAGGACACCATGATATTAGCAGTAGTTTGAGGTCTTAGAGTTATCTTTCAGTTGTTCATTGTGATTTTTTATATATTATAAAATTATTTGAGGGTTAAGTACTTGTCCTTTGTTTGTTTTTATTGAATATAAAAATAAGAAGATGTGGAATGATTGCAAACACGACAACTTTCCACCAGAGACTAAATGACGTAAAAGTTAGCAACTATAGGTCACTGCAGGGCCTTCAACAATTAGCTAAACCTCGTAGAAAGTTACAAAAGACCACAACATGACAAATGGAACAAATTAAAAACAAGAAAATGTATGTTCTTTTATGTACTTTTTGTGTATCTTCAGATTGATATCAAAAAGGTGGAAGAGACAAAAAAATATCTAGTTGAACACCACCACATCTTCGTGTACATGTCCCAAGTCAGGAACCTTGTCAGTAGTAATTTATAAGTTGTCAAATGTCATATCTTTGATTGTTTCTGCTTAGTTTATTCACTACTTGTATATACACATGACAATTGAGAGCTTGAGATATTGGTTTTATTTTGTTCTTTTTTTTGCAACACCATGAAAGAACATTAAGGATGTAGTCAGGTCAGGTTTAGGAATTTTTGTCAGATGTTCAGACTCCTCGGGTTTTTTCCTACGATACAGGGTAAAATATTTTGCCCTATATCACCCACTTTTCTTTTCATAGAAGACTTTAATAGCTCATAAAAGGGTCAATACTAAAATTTAAGCAGATTCTAGATTTTTTTTCTTACAATTTGAGACCTAAATAATGCCAAAGCTAAATATAAGGTAAAAGTCAGAGTCAGCTTTTTCCCTCCATTTTAAAAAAATCAAATATCTCAAAATGGAGTTCCATAACCTATCAATATTTTAGCTTATTTTGTTCCTCAACTAATGCTCTTCTGACTTATCGTATCAATTGTAAATTCTAGATTTTTAAAATTTCACCAAACTACATACTTAAGGACTCTCTTAATCCTAAAGGGATATTCCATTAAAATGAGTGTGGGAGAGTAGGTAGGAAATTTTTTATTTTCAGGCATGGTTTGTGGGTAGTTTATGGTAGTATGTCCCTTTGATGTGTACAAAATTACTAGAAGAAAGTATGTTGGTTGTGGGAGGATTTTGGAAGTCCCTTCCTACACTCCCCCATCTATTTTAATGGAATAGCCCTATGGTGGGTAAATATCGTCTTTTTACCTTAAAGTAATGGCAATACTCAAAACAATAACCTTCTTTTGTATATGAAATTCTATTTAAAATAAACAAGTCACAATAAAAAATGTACAACTTTTTCAAAACTGATATACATCATATCATTTATATAATCAATTATCTGTCAATAAATACACATTGAAATCAAAGTTATCTACAGTACTATCTCAAAACATTACAAAAATATTCCTCATAGACAAGAGACACACTAAGGTTAAAACTCATATAACCACAAACAATAATTCACTGTTTCAGAATCTAATGCATTCTGGGTAATTATTTTCAAAAGCGTTCACCAAAGTGTCGTGCTTGGTTAAAAATGTCCTAATCAATTGAAATTCAACCAATGACATGACGTTATTTTCATTTTGTGGTACGAACAATGAGATTACCCATGGTCCTTTAGATTCTGAAACGGCCTTAGTATTGTGCACTGTTCTTGAAGAAATAACGTTTCAGAACTGAAAGGTAAACAGTGTTTAATTTTACCCCGTTACAAATTTTATCAAATTCAAAGTTAATATGATCCCATTTTCAATACCTTAACAAGTGGGATATGTTCATACTTTTGTTGATTTAAAGGAAATTAACTCCTGTTTGATTTTGTGAGATTGAACAGAGAAATGTAAAAAAAAATTCATACACACTTACATTGTATCAAAGTATCAGTCAAGGGTAATTTTTATAAGTAAAATTTGTCACATTTAAATGTTCTTTTCAAGGTTTGAATAATCTTACTCTATTTCTCTTTAAAAACTAAATTTGACAAGTAATTTTTTTTACAATGCCATAAATTCCTAATTTTTTGAAGTCAAAACATGCATCCAAACATATTGTTCTGGTTGGAAAAACTTTTTGATGAAAGCTCAACCTGTTATCACATGAACTACCTACAGATGTTAAGTAACTGACAAAATCCTTCAAAAATTGGTCTTAAAGGCCTGTTCATACATGTATACAGAATTTTGATAATAACAAACAATTAGCTTTTAAAGACCGACAATCAAATACTCTATAAATGCAATGAAGTTAAGAGGGTCTGGATGGGGGGTCCTTCATTTCTGTTTTCTTTAATTTTTTAGGCTATTTTCTCTATTATTTATACCTTTTGCCCATTTTTTCTATTCCTCATATTTTAGCACCTCATTATTCTCTATTATTTATTTCCTTTGTCCATTTTCTCTATTCTTTATATTTTTGCCCATTATTTTCTATTCTGTAAACCCCATCCACACCCTCAGTTAAGAGAAATTCAAGAAAAGAAGAAAATATGAACATCTTACACAAAGTATTAAAATTTTGAATTACTATAAAGGGGTTAACTCAAAACTTTTACCTGTACCAATAAAGATTCTTTTGGGGTATAACTACTACCACTGACTGACCCTCAATCATAAATATGTTTCTAACAAATCTTTAATAAATCTTATGCAACTGGTTCTTTCTCAAATTTGGTTTTCTTTTCTGATCTCAGAAATCTGTAGGCAACATATGCAGCAATTCCACCCCACATCAACACTGAAGCACGGGCTAACTGAAATATGAAAAAAAGTTATTTCATTATAAAACGAATTTTATTTTTTTATTTAAGTATACATTTTGTATCTGCATAGTTTTACAATCCTAAATGTAGCTAGAAAGCAATCATAAACTCTGTTAGCGGCTAGCTAGCTCCTAGTAACTAAACTATGATCTATAAGTAAATGTCAAAAGCAAAATTAATATTGAATGTGAACTTTATTTTATGATTCACAACATTCACAGTGTTAAAATCTAAAAAGATATCAATTGTTATGGTACATCATTATGTCCAGGATATTAACATAATTTTAAAGAAGGCAGGGTTTTCAACAAGATGAGTCCATGAGCCCTGGACTGATGAAAATCTGTTTGGACTCATCACTCCCTTATATGACAAATCTATTAAAAGATGAAATAAGAATTAGATTGTATCAGCTGAATCCATTTATCATCATTTCATAGCAAAAGTCAAAGGAAAATTTTCAAATTAGTCTAATTCTTATTTTTTGGCCATATTATATTTTGTTATACAGACTTAAGATTAAGGCAATGCTATTGATTTTCTTGCCAATGTTGTATTTGCCATGGCAAACAAAAAATGAAAAACAACACGTTTTAAATTTCAGGCGTCTGAAGTGCAAAAATGGACATAGATGAGTCGCCATAGCCAAAAAAGGTAAGTCACTGGACTTGCTTACAAATATTTAGTGTGTGAACCATGGTACATGTAACTAAGGGAATAACTCTTGAATGATAAATTGTTATCAACTTTCAAAGGCTTTGGTTGAGTGATCGTTTAATTATTATCCGTAAAATAAAGTTAAAAAAATATTTTAAGGTACATGTAACTAAGGCAGTCAGGGGTAATACTTGTACACGTGTTTTTTATTTACTGAATGATACAGGTAAATTATTTTGGAAGTAGAGTTATATCCCTTAGACATTCAGATATTTTTTACTTATATAAGTATAAAAGTCTTATTTTCTTCTACACTTGAATTTCTAATGACTTCACTGCTCTAATAGAGTGTTTAATTGAGTGACATTAATAGTTGTCTGTAGTACAGTACTATTCATAAAAGAATAATTACATTGACAATGAAAATCTCATGAATTTGTCTGTTATCTTCGAAATACTGCTCACTTACAAGCCTCCAGGGGGGCAATTTTTGAAGGCCTTGCGCAGTTACTTAACATCTTTGTGCAATATATTTCTTTGCTTAGTTCTTGAGATAAAAGGTTGAACTTTACTTAAAATTAACTAGCAAACCAGAAAAAATCTGTTTAGGCATGTTTTGACCTCCCAAAATGTGAGAATTTTAGGGGTTGTAAAAATAAAATCACTTGTATAAGTAAATTTTTAGAGAAGGATTAAAAAGCCTATATCGTTACCATAAATTACTTAAAACCTTTACTAAATTTTTCCATAGATATAAAGATTTGGTTTTGAAGTTTGGTTGTACCTGTAGAAAACTTATTTCAAACGGGATAGCACATCCTCATTTTTACGGAAATGTTGTTAACCGTGCCCGGAAATTTAGAAATGATCCTTGTAAACTTATCGCTCCTTTAAATAAACTTATTCTAAAAGGTTACCAATTCAACACTGTAATAAGATCATTGAATATTGTTTTTATTTGTTATAAATATTGATTTTGTTATCAGTAAATTAAAAGCAAACTAAATATTACTAGTATGTTATATACATATACACATTCATGGATCTACAATCTGCCGATACCTGTATCTTGGCATTGCACAAGGTCATGTTTTTCTCTGACTGTTTATGACGTCTTTACACTAAATCCATTGGATGTTGGATGTGTACGGATTGATAATTTAGTCTTAGATGCATGATTTTTTATTAGTTGTTAGTGGCTTTGAACTAGCTGTCAAATAACTGCAGTACTCTCAGATCTATTCCTAGTGTCTTTTATTGTTGGGATGTACAAGTACCCTGCCACGTCCACTTGTATTTTGTCCATCTGATGAGTTAAGCCTTTTTCAACTGATTTTATAGTTCGTTCTTATGTTGTACTGTTATATCACTGTCCCAGGTTAGGGGGAGGGTTGGGATCCCGCTAACATGTTTAACCCCGCCACATTATGTATGTATGTGCCTGTCCCAAGTCAGGAGCCTGTAATTCAGTGGTTGTCGTTTGTTTGTGTGTTACATATTTGTTTTCGTTCATTTTGTACATAAATAAGGCCGTTAGTTTTCTCGTTTGAATTGTTTTACATTGTCATTTCGGGCATTTTATAGCTGACTATGCGGTAAGGGCTTTGCTCATTGTTGAAGGCCGACGGTGACCTATAGTTGTTAATTTCTGTGTCATTTTGGTCTCTTGTGGACAGTTGTCTCATTGGCAATCATACCACATCTTCTTTTTAATGCATCCAAACATATTGTTCTGGTTGGAAAAAACTTTTTGATGACAGCTCAACCTGTTATCACATGAACTACTACAGATGTTAAGTAACTGACAAAATCCTTCAAAATTGGTCTTAAAGGCCTGTTCATACATGTATACAGAATTTTGATAATAACAAACAATTAGCTTTTAAAGACCGACAATCAAATACTCTATAAATGCAATGAAGTTAAGAGGGTCTGGATGGGGGGTCCTTCATTTCTGTTTTCTTTAATTTTTTAGGCTATTTTTCTCTATTATTTATACCTTTTGCCCATTTTTTTCTATTCCTCATATTTTAGCACCTCATTATTCTCTATTATTTATTTCCTTTGTCCATTTTTCTCTATTCTTTATATTTTTTGCCCATTATTTTCTATTCTGTAAACCCCCATCCACACCCTCAGTTAAGAGAAATTCAAGAAAAGAAGAAAATATGAACATCTTACACCAAGTATTAAAATTTTGAATTACTATAAAGGGGGTTAACTCCAAAACTTTTTACCCGTACCAATAAAGATTCTTTTGGGGTATAACTACTACCCCTGACTGACTCTCAATCATAAATATGTTTCTAACAAATCTTTAATAAATCTTATGCAACTGGTTCTTTCTCAAATTTGGTTTTCTTTTCTGATCTCAGAAATCTGTAGGCAACATATGCAGCAATTCCACCCCACATCAACACTGAAGCACGGGCTAACTGAAATATGAAAAAAAGTTATTTCATTATAAAACGAATTTTATTTTTTTATTTAAGTATACATTTTGTATCTGCATAGTTTTACAATCCTAAATGTAGCTAGAAAGCAATCATAAACTCTGTTAGGGGCTAGCTAGCTCCTAGTAACTAAACTATGATCTATAAGTAAATGTCAAAAGCAAAATTAATATTGAATGTGAACTTTATTTTATGATTCACAACATTCACAGTGTTAAAATCTAAAAGATATCAATTGTTATGGTACATCATTATCTCCAGGATATTAATTGAAAATAAAACAAAATCTTACAAAATTACTTATACAAGTAAATGTTACTTGCATTTTCAAGTAAATAAAATGACTTGTATAAGTATGACTGTAAGCGACATAACTCTTGAACAGTAAATGTGAAATCCATCAAAATCAAAATTGACCTGTATTTTATGATCCATGACATTGTGTTCAAATTTCAAAATATATGTATCTACTTTTCATCAAGTGGCAATTAGTATTATCATGATTATCATTATCATGAAAAAACCCACTAACCATAAGTTTCCCTTCATTTGTAAATGTACTTGTGTATCTTCTCCAACCCTTCATTGTTAATGCTTTTCTTTGGGCTCCTTCATAATCTCCTTTAGTCCTGAAAGAAATAAAATATTGTCAGGCATAACTCCATCCTGAAATTTACATATGTCACAAACCTCATAAATCTACAAGATTTAGCCATGTCTAAAATGTACCTAAATGGTACAATGCATCATTTGCATAAAATGTCTAATACATAGAATAAATGATCAATTACTATGATAATCTAAAAATCTGTCTAGAAGGCATCCAATCCAACATGTCCAATAATGTTAAAAAAAACAAGATTGAGTCACAGATTTATATTTTTCCTGTAGAAGCCAAACAATCATGAGAATTTACAATGTTTTGGTAAAAAAAATCAAAAAACTCATGACATTGTTACATTTTTCGAAATGTACTTTCTTAGGCGTCCTGTATATTCAAATTACATTGATATGAATTATATTCTCATCTTGAATATGCAGTTAATTTGCCAGTTAAACACCCATCCATCATCATCCTTATCTAGTCCTGTTATTAAATGATTCATAACAAGCATGACAATTGAGAATTGGATAAAGCTTGATATCAACTCGAGTATTTAATTTCATTATAATAGTAAATAAAAGAAGAATGTGTCTGAGGACATGAATGCCCCCGCTCAAGCTTTGCAACAAAAATGGGATGGGAGGACAGAAAGACGGACGGTCAAGGGTAACACTTAATGCCCCCTCTCCTACGGCAGGGGCATAAAAACAAACCTTTGGTGAGTTAAATGAAATTAATCAACAATATGGCATGTTTTTCTTGTGTATTCTTTTTGTTATACTAGTCATGCTAGTCAAAAAATTAAACAGAACATATAAAATTAGGTGTGTGAAAAATTACAACAGAACATATAAAATTAGGTGTGTGAAAAATTACAACGGAACATATAAAATTAGGTGTGTGAAAAATTACAACGGAACATATAAAATTAGGTGTGTGAAAAATTACAACAGAACATATAAAATTAGGTGTGTGAAAAATTACAACAGAACATATAAAATTAGGTGTGTGAAAAATTACAACAGAACATATAAAATTAGGTGTGTGAAAAATTACAACAGAACATATAAAATTAGGTGTGTGAAAAATTACAACAGAACATATAAAATTAGGTGTGTGAAAAATTACAACAGAACATATAAAATTAGGTGTGTGAAAAATTACAACAGAACATATAAAATTAGGTGTGTGAAAATTACAACGGAACATATAAAATTAGGTGTGTGAAAATTACAACAGAACATATAAAATTAGGTGTGTGAAAAATTACAACAGATTTTAATAACCCCATGCCTGTTCTGAAGTTGAAATGTATATGTACTTTAACTGAGTAAAAATTAAATATTTTTAAATTTAAAATTATAGCCTTTGTTTTTTTTTTATATATATATTTCAGAAAATAGACCCTAGTGACATGAATGTATGACTAGGCAAGAAGGCTAGTGCTTTTGGTAAACAACAAGGTTTTTTTGTGGTACCCCCTGACTGTACAGTGAGTTGACAGTCTGTTACACCAGTTACCATGGTTACTGTTAACATGCACTTCTTTAACAATAACATGTATCTTTAGCTGTTCTGTGTTTCTAAAGGGCCATGATTGTATATTTCTATAATTGCTTTCGCAAGAGTTGTTAAAACAAAATATCAAATGTAACCTTCCAAGACCAACTTTTTCGTATGAAGCAGTATATACATTTACACTATTTCCTAAAAGTAGTGTAAATGGACACGATGGAAGTCGTTTCGTAATGGCTCTTTTTAGCATGTTTAGGCACTTATCAAAACAAAACAAATGATCTAAATTATTTACCCTATCCAAGAAAATAAACACCCTAAGCTGCTTCCTGCTGGTAGTTTTTGCATTTCCCACTTCTTAGTTTTAATTTTATCGAATAAGTCTTTTTCATTTTTTTCGGTCATCGTTAGTCAAAGGTGCACCATTGGTGATGGGAGCGAAACGATGAAAATGCTACTGATTTTGTTGTTCGGGTATTGCGCTCCTATATTTGGAGCACTTAACTTTCTTATGTTTTTTTTTCACTTTCGGATACAGTCGTTGTATCAAGATTCGGATATAATAGTTTAATAATTATGACAGTTATCAAAGTGTGATAGCCTGTAATTTTGTCTATTTTGTCTATTTTTATATTCATAGTACTTGATATTTAAAATATATTTGAATAAAGTTATTTGGTTAGCTTATAATTACATTACATGTATGTTTCATTATAATACGTTATTTTGATTGGCTAACAGCAATCTCGCGTCATTCTGAAATTAACCTTCATTTCAAAATGAAATGTAACATTCATGATGACACGAGCTTCCACAATAAAGTGCACAGGTAAATAAAGAAAAACTTGATAGAAATCGTGTTTTCATGATCCTAGCAAAAAAATGTAATTATAAGTATTGAATGCTTCTTTTAGTAATTTTATAGGGGTGTAAAAGCGTTGACCGTGCGCACATTTTTAGAATGAAGCGCTTCCGCGCTTCATTCAAAATGTACTTCGGTCAACGCTTTTACACCCCAATAAATTTACAAAAAGAAGCATTCAATTCTTAAAATCAATTACATTTTGTAATTAATGATTAGCATTATGTACTATTTTATTTTAACATATTGACGTGGACTATTGGTAGACGGATGCTCATCTTTTGCTTTAGTTTTCAATTTTTTACATCACTGGGTCGATACCTCTGCTGGTGGACTATTAGTCCCCGAGGGTATCATCAGCTCAGTAGTCAGTACTTCGGTACTGACATGATTTATAACAAACTTTTCTAAAATTGTCTGTTTATAAATCTTGAAATTATAAAGAAACTAAGGTTTCAACTACCTCAGGCAAAGCTGACCTTAGATGAATTTGGCTATTTATTTTAGGTTTTTTTGTCATAAAGCTCATCAACTGTTTCGGTACTTGTACATCCCTCGGATTTCAAATGTTTGGCATTGAGCGTTCCTGATGAAGGTAAATCCAGAAAAGCGCTTCGGACGCATGAAATTATTAACGTGTTGTTTTCAATTTTTTAAGTCTGGTTTTACATTCGTTATTTTTACGGTTGATTTGAGCGCAACCTTAATTATAGTTCTACTATGGGCTAGTGGATTTTGACGGTTTAATTACTTTGTTCTATCACGGATGGATCCAGGATTTTTGAAAAGGGCGATACAAATATTAGTGAGTATATCGAGGCGAAATGGTTTTTTTTTGACGATTTTATGCTAAAATTGATATATTTTCCAATCCGCAAAATGGGTGTTCGCCTCCCCTCCACCCAAATCCACCACTGGGAAGACATCACATATGGATTTGTACAATAGCCCTCACATATCGTGCAAGAGGCACATTTCCATATTGACCATAAAATATACTGTCTATATCTTTGGTAAGATTTAACTATACCTTATATCAGAAACTTTTCAATCACAGAATTGTTAAGGATATTAATTTCAACTGTTGATATTTGGCAGACAGGTAAATTTATATATGTTGACCACAAGATTCTTTCCAATAAGATATTATTTTTATACGCCCTCTACGCCCCTTGATCCACAACTGTCAAGTTAGGACGGTACAGGAGTATTGGCTATACCGTTGGTGATACTTTCGGGAAATTAGCGTTCGTCAACAGTTCCATCGACATAGTGGTTGTAAGACTACTCTGACTTATGGAAGATACCAGGCTTATAATGTGGTACTACAAAAGGCTGACCAATTTCGCTCCAAAGCAGATATAATTTTAAGGGCAAACCAAATACGAAGTTGGTGTGCATTGAACAAGAAAATCTATAAAATTTGTTCCAAATCTGGGTAAGGCTATCTATGCCATGCATGGGGTATAGAACATCTTTATTGTATATAGTTTTCTATATGGTATGGGTTTTTCTCATTGTTGAAGGCCGTAAGGTGGTATGTTCTATCTTTGTTATTTTGTCTTTATGGTTAATGTCTTATTGACAATCGTATAAAAATATGTGGTATGATTGCCAATTAGACAACTATCTATCAAAGTCCAAATGGAGTGGATAAGCAATCATAGGCAATCGTACGACCTTCACCAACGAGAAAAACCCATAGCCCATCTCCTTATTTATATCACAGTGATTCAAACGACTTTAACACTTTATAGAATTAACCGTTTCAATAATATTTCATTTAATCACAGGTGGATGAAACGTCAACCAACAGTGTTATACACACATAAGTTGTAAACACTTATACAACATACCCGACTTATAATTTAATACGCAAAACACGCGTTTCATGCATCTTCATAAATCTTATGAAAGGCAAGTTAAAGTTAAGAAAAAAATAATCATGAATATGAAGAACACTGAAAATAAAAAAATTCCCAAAAGTTATACCAAAATCATACAAAAGCCATATATGCCTGGGGTAGAGAAACCGTAACCTTGAATTAATTCAGCATTTGTTCGCAATCATACAAAAACTTTGAATTATTCATTCTTTTATCTTTATGTATACATGTTTCTCTGTTTATTCAGGAAATAAAATGGAAATGCTAATAATTTTTGGATCATTCCTAATTCCGTTTTTGGCTAGAACTGTAAGATACTATGATATGACTGTGTACACTCTTTTTTTATGTTTTAGAAAATTCTTTTTTTTCAATCTTCTCCTGTTGTCTTAGAACTGTTTTTTATATACTGAATATAGTTTGCAATATTTGTTTTGTATAAAGCAGCTTACTGCATGACAACATTTTTACAAAACAAATGATCAAGAAGTTAAATCCAATCATCATACAATATTTAAAAAATAGAATAAGAATACAAATTAATTATAACTTTGAATGAGTTTATTTGCAAAAAGCATATATATGCCGTATGGACTTTGCTCATTGTTGAAGGCATTACGGTGACCTATACTTGTTAATTTCTGTGTCATTTGGTCTCTTGTGGCGAGTTGTCTCATTAGCTTAAAAAAGTATCATACCACATCTTCTTATTTTTATATAGCAATCAAAACATGTATTACAAATATGACACAATGATAAACAGCAGAAAACAACACACATGATACAATGTTAATTAATAATATGACATCTCATTTTCCATGCTGCCTTTAGATAATTAGTCAGAGTTTTATTGACAGCTTTTAACAATTGATCTAGTTTATAGACATTTGGCCTAGAACAGTAGTATTTTTGGTAAATAATGTGATCGTAAAGGTCTGTTATCAGGACAAACTGAAACAAAATGGCATTCATCTTCAACAACGTTCATATTACAGCACAGATATGATCGTAATTCTCTTGGAGTATTGGTATATCGACCAACTTCGATATTTAATTGAAGTGTCCCACTACGTAGTTCTGTAAGTAACCGAACATCACAACAGAAGTTGAAATAGTATTCAAGTCAAAAATCTGTCTTGATCCCCTTATACATATAAAGTTTTTTCACAATCATATAACGATGCTGACCACTCTTTGATCAGTAATACGGTTTTTTAACAATACCCAAAACTACATTAGTTACATCCTGTGAAATCCAAACAAAGTTCAGGCCAAGATTTGTTATACTTAGTAATTATCCATGTTTGGTGTAAATTTTGCTTATGGAAATAAAATTAGGATGGGAACAACCCTGGATTAATTGTCGTCAATTCAAAAATAATAAGGCACCTTAGTAATATTTACATAACATAAAATGTTAATGTTGACACATAGAATGCTAATATTTACAACAGGTAGTGAATATTAAAGTCGATAAAAACAATAAAAATAAATAAGTTAATCTATTTTTATCAATCCTTTGCCGTTTTTTAATTGAATTCCCTTGTGAACAAAAAAAAAAAAAAGAGGAATGTATGGCTTGTATGATCATCGTGAATTCAACGCGTCATAGTCTTCGAAGTATGTGGTCCCATGTGAACAAACGAACATCATAAAAATTCGAATTTGCCTTAATTTGTACACCCAATCGTACCAAGGTCCCTTTTGTTATATACATATAAATAGTCATGTGTGAAACATGCTAAAACATTTTTTCTCCAAAAATACACCAAATACAACTACATAACGAAAGAAGTCAAGAAGGGAAGAATTTCAAGATATGGTAAGTCTATAGATACTGATAGACAACACAGAGGGTAGAAGTTCTAGATATGTTAATCTATAGAAACTGATAGAAGTCACAGAGGGTAGAAGTTCTAGATATGGAAATTCTTAAGATACTGATAGACAACACAGAGGGTAGAAGTTCTAGATATGGTAAATCTATAGAAACTGATAGAAGTCACAGAGGGTAGAAGTTCTAGATATGGAAAGTCTATAGATACCGGTAGAAGCCACAGAGGGTAGAAGTTCTAGATATGGAAAGTCTAAAGATACCGGTAGAAGTCACAGAGGGTAGAAGTTCTAGGCATGGTAAGTCTATAGATACCGACAGAAGTCATAGAGGGTAGAAATTCTAGATAAGTTTAGTCAATAGATACCGGTAGAAGTCACAGAGGGTCGAAGTTCTTTTATATGGTAAGTCTATAGATACCGGTAGAAGTCACAGAGGGTCGAAGTTCTTTTATATGGTAAGTCTATAGATACCGTAAGAAGTCACAGAGGGTAGACGTTATACTAGTAGATATGGTTAGTCTATATATACCGATAGAAGTCATAGAGGTAGATGGTCTAGATACGATAAGTCTATAGATACCGGTAGAAGTCACAGAGGTTAGACGTTCTATGTATGGTAAGTCCACAGATACTGATAGAAGTCACAGAGGGTAGACGTTCTAGATATGGTAAGTCTATAGATACCGATAGAAGTCAAAGAGGGTAGAAGTTCTAAATATAGTAAGTCTACAGATACTGGTAGACAACACAGAGGGTAAACATTTTAGATTTGGCAAGTCTATACAAACCGATAGAAGTCACAGAGGATAGAAGTTCTTAATATGGAAAGTGTAAAGATACCGGTAGAAGTCACAGGGGGTAGAAGTTCTAGATATGGTAAGTCTATAGATTCCGATAGAAGTCACAGAGGGTAGAAGTTCTAGATATGATAAGTCTATAGATACCGATAGAAGTCACAGAGGGTAGAAGTTCTAGACATGGTTAGTCTATAGATACCGACAGAAGTCACAGAGGGTAGAAGTTCTAGATAAGTTTAGTCTATAGATACCGGAAGAAGTCACAGAGGGTCGAAGTTCTTTTATATGGTAAGTCTATAGATACCGGTAGAAGTCACAGAGGGTAGAAGTTCTAGATATGGTAAGTCTAAAGATACCGGTAGAAGTCACAGAGGGTCGAAGTTCTTTTATATGGTAAGTCTATAGATACCGATAGAAGTCACAGAGGGTAGAAGTTCTAGATATGGTAAGTCTAAAGATACCGGTAGAAGTCACAGAGGGTCGAAGTTCTTTTATATGGTAAGTCTATAGATACCGATAGAAGTCACAGAGGGTAGAAGTTCTAGATATGGTAAGTCTATAGATACCGATAGAAGTCACAGAGGGTAGAAGTTCTAGACATGGTTAATCTATAGATACCGATAGAAGTCACAGAGGGTAGAAGTTCTTGACATGGTTAGTCTATAGATACCGATAGAAGTCACAGAGGGTAGAAGTTCTAGACATGGTTCGTCTATAGATACCGGTAGAAGTCACAGAGGGTAGAAGTTCTAGACATAGTAAGTCTATAAATACTGATAGAAGTCACAGAGGGTAGAAGTTCTAGACATGGAAAGTCTATAGATACCGATAGAAGTCACAGAGGGTAGAAGTTCTAGATGTGGTTAGTCTATAGATATCGATATAAGTCACAAAGTACCTAAAGAAATGGGATCGAAATTTCAGATATAACTCATAATTTCGGTTTCTCACAAATTTCTATCTTTTGAACAGACATACCTAACCTTTATGCTTCATAAGAAAAACACAAGTGGATTTTTGTGAAAGCATTTGAAATATCTTCTTTACATAATTACTATGCTCTTAATTTTTGTAACAATTCTATGGAAATAATTAATTTTTATCAAATTTTCATGATTTTAAAAAATTTAGTCATTTTTGCTGTATATGTATCTAATAAAAAAAATCATGTCACAGTGATTTGTTCGTAAAAATTGGTAAAAATAATCCTCATACATAACTTTCCAAATGTCATTTTTTAAAAGAGGGTCCATGTACTCGTTTTCAAGCTAATGGTTAAACTCAGTAGAACATGCACCTTTTTCCGATATGACACAGTTTGACGTCGGGAAAATTAGATCTTACGTTAGCAACGTCATTACCTTCCCTGTAACTGTATCGTATGCCCTTAAACAAGCAAGTACTAAGTCTGCGGTTTTCGGCCTGTTAGAGACAGAACTTACCTATCTACTTAACATCTTTGTGCATATATTATATTTTGCATGTAACTTTTTTGCTTCATGATTTATCAAATTATTCTATAATTAGGGTCAACTCAAAAGGGAATAACTGATAAGGCTTATTTAAGAATCACACGTCGTGTGTAAAGCCAACCGTATCATATATTTTTATAGCCATGGTGATGTCTTTTCGGGGGTAATTGTTCATGCTATCCTTCTATAAATGAACTATATAGTTTACCATGTTAGGGGATGGGCATGTTGAACCACGTTATATTATGTATGACATGTATGTGCATGTTCTTAGTCAGGTGACTGTCTTTTAGTGGTAGCCGTAGGTTGCTGTCTTTCACATTTTTCGTTAATTGTTTTGTCATAAGCAAGGCCGATTTCTCGTTTGTAGATATAAGAAGATGTGGTATGAGTGCCAATGAGACAACTCTCCATCCAAGTCAAAATTTATAAATGTAAACCATTATAGGTCAAAGTACGGTCTTCAACACGGAGCCTAGGCTCACACCGAACAGTAAGCTATAAAGGGCCCCAAAAATTACTAGTGTAAAACCATTCAAACGGGAAAACCAACGGTCTAATCTATATAAAAACGAGAAACGAGAAACACTTATGAACCACATCAACAAACGACAACTACTGAACATCAGATTCCTGACTTAGGACAGGTGCAAACAAATGCAGCGGGTTTAAACGTTTTAATGGTACCAAACCTTCACCCTTTTTCTGAAACAATAGTGTAACTGTTTTACATTTTGTCATGTCGGAATATTGTATTGTAGCCGATTATGCGCTATGGGATTTGCTCATTGTTGAAGGCCGTACGGTGATCGATAGTTGCTTCCATCAACGTCATTTAGACTCAGGTGGATATATGAATCATTTGCAATCGTAAGGGTATGGGTGTCGCCGATTGTTAAAGGCCATACGGTGACCTTTAGTCACTTACATCCACATGTGTGGTCTCTGCGGATAGTTGTGTTATCGTCAATGATTCACATTTCCTTATTTGTTATATTGATTTTTGATATAGGATATCTTTTCACTTGTATTATATGAGGTCTAAATGGTGTTTACAAAACAGAGAATAATGGACAGGAAAATGGTCCACGGATATTATGAATTAGAAAATGAAGGACCCCATATCCAGACCCTATAATATCATGCCGTTTAATTGTACGATTTTTAGCATTAAAATACTGCATTTGTACTCCAAAATGTGAGGATCTATTATGAGTATGTCAAGAGGGATCTTAGGGATAAGGGTAAGCTTTGCTTGAGGGTGTTGTACCTGTAGTTTCTTAATTAATCAACGGAGAATTTAAGAAACGTATGTTGTAAATCATGCCAGTATCGAAACAAGCGTTTCACCACAGCTGTATCGAGCAAGTGTACCTGAAAATGAAAACAAACTTTATGAATATTCGGAGCGTCCGATGCATATTTCGGAATTAACCTTTAGCAGCACTTTACAAAGTATCTAATATATGAGGGGCCTGATGGGGGGGGGGGGGGTCTCATCACGATTCACGAGTTGATTTTTTTGTCAATCACGATTCACAGAAAATAAATTTCCATGATCACGGATCACGAAAATATAAAAAGTGTATAAATCTGTAGAAAAACGGATCACGATAGCGAAAATGCGCCGATCACGAAGAACGAAAATAACCCATCAGGCCCCTCATATATGTGTCAATATATAGAAAAAAGATGGACATTGTTTTTGTTCGAACTGTGATATGGTATCGGCTGATTATAAAACAATTATTTGTCTTGCTTTTCTTGTCCTTTGCTGACATGAGGCATCCTTGATACGTCATTTTTGTAAATTAACTTTTCATTAAAATTAGAAATCAATCAAAATACATGTGTCTACTCCCAATCGATGATGGCTTAAGCCAGATTAGGCAATACTTATATTTGAATATTTGTTTCATTGCTCTTCGGCATTTACATTCATACAATTGTTTTAATTCAAGTGACACTGATGAGCCTTGTGTAAATGAAACGCACTTCTGGCGTACAGAGAGATAAGCCTGGCATCTGACTAATGTTATCTGACCTGATTATGTGCGACTAAATAATTTCTTCGACTGATATGACATCTTTTCGTTAAGTTTTCTCCTGTCAATTTGAATTGTTCTCGGGACTGGTAAGATGGTTTCCAAAGTTGTTTTGTGTTTGACAGATTCATAAATTAACTAAAATGAAAAACACAGACGAAATGAAAAAAAAAAACACAAAAAAAAAAACACAAAAACAACCTCCTACAATAAAAGCCCCCCCAAAAAAAAAAAAAAAAAAAATGTAAACAAAAATATATTTAAACAATAATGAACATTTGTTATGTTTAAATAGCTCTTCAAAGTCATGAACGAGTTATGAATTATTCAAATACAAATAAGGTTTTTAAAAACATTTAATATGCCATCGCCTCGAATACAATTTAGCACCTGCTTATTTTTTAGGCAAAACAATATGTTAATATTGACCACATGCTGTTCGCATTAAAACTGATATAAGCAATAAAAAGGACATTAAAGACTAAATAAGTCTTCTGACTAGACGTTATTTTAAACGCACATTTCATCTACATTACAATCATCAGTGGCGCTCGATTTAAGATAAATGACAATATGAAAACTTAAATTAGATAATAAACTTTAGTGTTTTGTTTTACAATCTAGGATATCTTAAAAATATGGACACTGGTATTATTCTTAGGAAACAGCCTGCATCGTTCAAGTAAGTTATTACTTTTCGTGCTATGCATTAGCAACATTTGTAGCAAATCGGATGGTAAACCAATTTCCATTCCTCAATTTAGATGATATATTTAATAATGTGTGTTCAAAGGATTTTTTTTGTAACGGTTTTTGCATAGATTCAACTTAAAATATGTTTCAAGGGACAACCTTTGGATATTGTTGTGTTATTAGATTTCAAAATAACAATAGACGACCCCTTGACAAGTTTATTATTATTGACATAAAACAATGACAGTTGATATCAAGCGATATCCTATTTTCACATGTTGCTTAACCTATATATCCTATAGTAAACAACAATCTGATAAATACAATTCGGAAATGTAAGTCTGCAATTTCATAACACATTGCATGATGAGCCAACCAATTTAACGTATTGCTTGATAACAACTCGAGTAATTTGATTTTCTAAAATATAATCGACGAGCCTTTGGCGAGTTTATCAGTACTATTGACATTAAACAATGAGAGTTGGTATCAAATTTTTGCATATTACCTAACATATTTCTCTTATGGTAAAAACAAAATTCAAGTAAAATATTTTCGATTTCGCAAGCTTCATTTCAAACATAAGGCCGCAATCACGATAAGCCAACTAAATAAACGCATTTTGCTCGTATCACTTATTGATATCCCACTATGTTAAGGGTAATACGGTATATACATCTTCATGCAGGAAATATATACCAGGCTACAGCCACAAGATAATTGATTAATGAAAGCATGGTTACTGTACGTGAGATGATTTTTATGTTCAAATTTTGCTCTTGCTATTTACGTTTGGATAGACTTGAGTAAATCTTCAAACAACTTATCAATTTAGGTATTTTATATTAGGTACTTGCCTTGAAACTGATTTTCTCTGTGCGGACGGTTATTGTATAGAATCTGATTGGGTATGTGACGGTTTGGCTGATTGTGACGATGATGAAGATGAGGAAAATTGTCTATCACGTAAATAGTTTAATCATTGTTATTAGCTTAAAATATAACCTCTGTTTATGATTCATATTCTAAACTATGCGTATGTTTATTACTTATAATATAATCTATATTTCTGACTTATATTCTTAACTCTGTTTATTACTTATATTATTCACTCTGATTATAACCTAATCAATGTTAACATCCTGAGTATTACCTTTTCTAATTTCATATCGGCATGACAATCAAACTCATGTTAAGTAAATATATCATGGTCATGTAAATTTATACATATAAATGATTTGATTTGATTTTGGTGTTTTAACGCCACTTTTAGCACCGCTTTTGGGCTATTTCGTGGCGGCCAGTTTTATTGGTGGAGGAAGCCGGAGTGCCCGGAGAAAACCACCGACCTTCGATAGGAAAACTGACAATCCTAGTCAATTAAGATTGAGTCGAGTGCACCCGCACGGGCGGGGTTCGAACTCACAACCTCAGTGTTGACTGGCTAGTGATTACAGTAGTAACTACTTAGACCACTCGGCCACCGAGGCCCCTTACATATAAATGAATATTGTATTGAAAACAAAATCTTTCATATAATTTGAAGTATTTTGTAACCTAGGATTTTTAAAATTTGTTTGATAATATAATTAATGAACATAAAATTTCGAACAAAAGGAAAATCAAATTGTTTCCAATGACAAATAATGCAATAAATAAATACAAAGTTAAGTTAAAAATATTGAACCTGTATCATGTTTTTTTTATCAAAAACCTTTTTTTATAGACGAATTTTCGTCTATAAAAAGGTTTTGATAAAAAAATTGCAAATCCCAAGAAAAAACCCATCCACCTCTCAAAGATGAATGATGGAAGAACTAACTTTTATTCATTTGTGTTATAATAATGATAGTGTCGCCCACAATGGCAGATGCCACAAGCCAGTAGAATATTTTGAAAAAATATAGTCAACATAAATTATTTACACTGTATTATCTATATATATCTAGACAAATTCAAAATGTTGAGAATCTACTTCAAAATGGTAATAATTTGTTAAGAATAAATCAGAATGTTAAGAAAATGTTGAGATGAATTCAGATTATTAAAAAATTGTTAAGAATAACTCAGAATGTAAAGAATATATTGAGACAAAGTCAAACATTTTTCATACTTTTTAGAATGTTATGACAAATTCAGACAAAATGCAGATAAAAAATGATTTTTTTTCAGGATCTTGTGACTTTGTAGTCATAAAGTGTGATCATGTTCATTGCTTGATATCAACTCGAGTTATTTGATTTTCGATATACAATCGACGAGCCTTTGACGAGTTAATTATTATTATTGAAATTAAACAATGATAGTTGATATCAAATGATATAAAAATTTTCACATATTGCTTAACATATTTCTCTTACGGTGAAAACAAAATTCTAAACAATTTTCGATTTAGCAAGCTTCACTTTAAATATAATAGAAAATGAAAGGATATGGAGTAAATGTACATGGGACAAAATCGCACACAATACATAGAAAACATAGAAAATTATCAATGAACAGGGCTTTTATTCCTGTTTTTCATCTTGACAGTTGATGTAGGGCCTTCAACAATGAACAAATCATTCATACCCTACAACAAGGTCAAGACGGCAAGTCCGCAATTTCGTAAGATATTAAAGTTATATGGTTTGCTATTGACCTCCTACGGATCCATAGAGGGTAAGTTAAATCCATAAGGGGTGAGGCCGAAGGCCTAATCTATGGATTTTACTAATCCTCTATGGATCCATAGGACGTCAGAAGTAAACCGTATACCGAATTTATCGCACACTGGACCTTTCCTACTACATGTACTAAGTTATGAATAAAAAAAAAATAATAGTAAACGTGACGTCATGAACCCCATATGCAATCTATTTACCCCCTACGGATCCATAGGGGTCACCACGTGACGGCGTTAAACCAATCATAAAATCATTATTTACCCAAGGTGTGATAATTCAGGATAAGCCAAATAAATAAACGCGTTTTTCGTATCACTTATTCATATCACACTATGTTCAGTAATCTCTAAACTTCGGCCCCAAGGATGAATGGGAAATAGAAATATGGTCACTTAGGTCTTTTTCCGACCTGCAGTAAAACCCTTGCAAAAGTAAGGCGTTCGTTTTACTGTACGGGATGCACAAGTACGCAGCCACGTCCGGTTAGGATTTAAACGTTAAATCCGCTACCACGTGTAAAGAGAGTGTCACGCTCTCTACATGTTAGGAACACTTACAACAACTTTTTGAGGAGTCCGTAGTAGGGGAACAATAAATGTTATTCTGACCTATTCCTTAAATAAGATATTTTCAGTTAGAGTTTTAGTATTTACACTTTGCTACACATAACAAAGAATGGTAACTGAAAACACTTTGCTTATAAAATATTTGGTTTCGTACACTTTAAAGAGATAAAAGAGTATAATTTTGTAACAACATCATTTTAATATTTGAAAAAAGTAATAAATTGCAATAACTATTGATACAATAAGTCGTCATGGTAACCAGCATAGAATATGATACGAACTAAATAATATGGATCATGCTAATCAGCTGTATGGCAAAAAGAATAGAAACGTAGAGACTGATAGAGACTGTTACTAATAGATATAGTTTAAACTCGGGCTTTAAAAAAATCAAACATTCGCAAAATTAAGTGATACCATGTGGTTATGAAGGATAAAAATAAAGTTTCCACACATTTTTATTGAATAATACTAAGACATACTTGTCTGAAAATTTTAAAAGTTGAGACAAATACTGCTCAGGCCAAAAAATTAAGGAGACAGTAGAACAAATTTTCCACTAGTGAGGAGAAATATTTTTCTCACACCGATCAAGATATGTGAAAATAACACAAAAATTAGAGAAAAATATTTCTCCTCACTAGTGAAATATCTGTTCTCAGCAAATGATTGGTCGAAATTTAATCATGACGTTATATTTTCTTGATTTGTTCTGAATTTCCTATTGTGACGTCCTAAAAAAGGCGACAATGCCTGATGACGTCACATATAAAGAACACAACTTTGTGCAAATCTTTGAACAGGTAGGATAAAAATCATTAGAGAAACAGATTTCACTACTATAACTCGTGTATTACGGTATTTCTCCACTCTCAACGGTTACATTTTAATTATTTAAAAAGCTCGGCAAGCCTCGCGCTGTAAATATTAAAATTTAACTGTCTCGAGTGAAGAAATATCGTAACACACTTGTTGTAGTGATGGAATCTATATTTCTAAAATCGTACATTGATTAAGAAGAGACAAATCAAGGTTAAAAAAATAAACTGAAGAAAACGCATATACTCCAAACGGAACAAGAACAGGTGCGTCGACAGGGTAATTGTTTCCTGTTATACATGCATCCCCTGTCATGCAAATTCACGCTCAAGCAATATGTCACATTCGCTACAAATATAGATAAGTCGAGCGTCGACAGGGTAATCGTTTCATGTTATACATGCATCCCCTGCCATGTTAATTCACGCTCTATCAATATGTCACAATCGGTACAAATATAGATAAGACGAGCGTCGACATGGTAATCGTTTCATGTTAAACATGCATCCCCTGCCATGTTAATTCACGCTCAATCAATATGCCACAATCGGTACCATTATAGATAAGACTAGCGTCGACAGGGTAATCATTTCTTGTTATACATTTTCCCCTGCCATGCAAATTCACGCTCAATCAATATGTCACAATCGGTACCATTATAGATAAGACGAGCGTCGACAGTGTAATTGTTTCCTATTATACATGCATGCCCTGTCATGCAAATTCACGCTCAATCAATATGTCACAATCGACACAATTATAGATAATACGAGCGTCGACAGGGTAATCTTTTCCTGTTATACATCCATCCCCTGTCATGCAAATTTACGCTTAATCAATATGTCACATTCGGTACAATTTTAGATCAGACGACTATACTGGTATTTTAAAATCTAGGACAAAGAAAATATGTCGCCAATGAGTGGAGAGACCGTCACATCGTATTGGTCTACCAGTTTGTGATGGTGACCATAAACTTACGTTGTGTCGATTTTAGTCGTTCTTCATCATAACTCTGTTAGCGCAGATTTTGTGTACGGAGCCCACACATGGTTATGAACTCCGTATAGTGTGAACATGCACAAGCATAACGTACTTACTGCGATACTGTATGTTAACGATTTTCGAAAAACAAAGGGTATTTTACTAATGACAAATGGTATGTGGACAATTAGAATGTTGAAATCATAAAGTTAAAACTGTCTTCTTTTCTATAAAGAATGCGGTGATGACTTGTATTACTGTATGGATTTTTCCTGCATTCCTGGTGACTTTGTATGTGACGGGAAGGGAGATTGTCAATATTATGAAGATGAAATGGATTGTAAGTACTGAATAATAAAAATAACAATTGATGAATTATATGCATCCGAGACGCTTTTCGGGGTTTAAGTCAAAGCCAAATAATTGATAGCCTAGGATTTTTAAGTGCCAAAACACACGATGAGATATATGATAAAACAGATTAGATCCATCAAATGACAACTCTGCATGAGGACGTCAGAACATTAGTTTGTGATAATTTTATAATTCCTAAACGGACAATTTAACAAAGGTATGTTACCAGAGAGACATTCAATCTCATAAGTCGAAAATAAACTGGCAACACCATGGATTAAAAAGAAAAAGACCAAAGACAAACAATAGTACACAAAACACGACATGAAAAAATAAAGACTGAGCAACACGAACCCCACCAAAAACTGGGGGTGATCGTGATCTCAGGTGCTCCGGAAGGGTGAGCAGATCCTGTTCAGTACCGAAGCACTGACTACTGAGATGATGATACACGCGAGAACTAATAGTCCACAGCAAACGATTTATCTCGGTCGTGTAACCATGTAGTATGTGTAACAATTTGTATGTAGAACATGGATAGCTTTGATAAATAATTGAAGCAATTAAAAAATTGTTTTGCAAAATGTGAACGTCAAGCTTTAGACGTTTGATGGTCTAGACACCAAAGACAAAATTTTAAATGAGGACAGATGTAGATTTTCTAAATCGGTAAATTTCAGTCGTCTTATTCATCAGTTATTGTTATTGTGAAAAGTGGTTACCATGATAAATTCGAAAAAGCAAACAACATATGTATACACAGGACAACGGAGAAAATATTTAATGTACTGTTATTCATGAAAGCCAGACATTGAGTAATACATAGTTGGAAAACAGCAATGTTGTCACCTGTTAGGAGATACCTGTTAATTAAAAGTCATTACTGTCTTCATTTTACATTTCCGTAAATGAAAACAATGTTAAGGTACTAAATTTTGATTTGATTTTTGATAAACCAACTTAATAAAAGTGAGTATAGCAAGTGATTCACTTATCCTATTTTCAAATCTCCTGAAATCTATCTGAAAAGTATTTAGAGCAGACTTCTGAAATATTGTGATAAGGTCTGTTACGAAAGGTGTGAATCAGATGTAGCAGTGTTAGAAATTCAAAATAATTACAGGAATGGTTGTAATCTTAAAATTTCAGATTTGCTAAAATTTGTGCTGGCTTTTGCTTGTTATGTTCTTGTCTCTAGCTGCCTGATTCTATATATTCATAGATTGACATTACGTTATGTATCATTATGTGTAGGTGAATGCAGCGAAACCGACTTTATCTGTTTGGATGGTGCTTGCATTAACCCTGATTGGAAATGTGACGGCTATGCTGATTGTGTTTCCGGAGAAGATGAAGAAGATTGTAAGTGTTTACATTGTTTATTTTGTGCACTAAGAGAGAGGCAAAAGACATCAGAGGGAGATTCAAATCATAAGTCGAAAATAAACTGACAACGCCATGGCTTAAAAAAGAAAAAGAAAAACAGACAAACAATAACAATAGTACACAAAACACAACATAGAAAACTGAAGACTGAGCAGCACGAACCCCACCAAAAACCGAGGTGATCTCAGGTGATCCGGAAGGGTAAGCAGATCCTGCTCCATATGTGGCACCCGTCGTGCAAGAGTTACAAAAGATATCAAAGTATAATCAAACTCCCCAGGCAAAAAACGAATTGACAATGCCGTGGAAAAAACGAATTGACAATGCCGTGGTAAAACGAATTGACAATGCTGTGGCAAAAAAACCCAACAAAAAACGACTAAAAGACAAACGAAACAGACTAAAAGACAAACGAAATACAAAGCGCAACATAGAAAAAAATAACATACAGATTGAATATAACGAACCCCACCAAAAAAAAAAAACACCGTGGGGATCTCAGGTTCATCGGCAAGGTGGTTACATCCTGTTGCACATGTTGCACCCATCGTACTATGTTTACAAGTATATACGTTAACATTGATAGATACAAAATGATATTAAATTATCGGATTGTCATTGATTGGACCGTTCTGATTTGTTAAAACATCCTTGGCAATGATACGGATATTTCACAATGTACTTGACGGGGTCATAAATCGAATTGTATAATGGTTCCAGGAACCAAAATTGTTAAAAAGGTGAATGGATCATTCGATTAGTAGCCTTAATTGATAGTATATAAGAATTCTTGATATAATGGTATATCCAAATATCAGTGAAAACCCTCATTTGACATCACATTTATGAGTATAGAGAAACTGATGAATCAAACGTTTTTTTTTGTCATTTTGTCTCGTTTCCTTCAGTTGTATTAAAGGGGCACTTAGCTACGAGATATATAAAAAATCTAAAATATGATTTTTTTTGTTCAATCATTAATGAAAGTGAAATAGTGAAATAATATATCGCTTTTATCATCCAGTGTGGTTCAATTTTGTCAAAATAAGCTAAGAAACATTGATGATGAATTATTCACTTGCAAGTGAATAATTCGACCTCATTGAATCCGTATTCATGTGAACTTCAATTTAACCTCTTAGCTAGAGATGGATACCGCATGCATTGTTCGTGTTCAATTATTTAAAGGAAAAAATGTCAACATTGAAAGTGAAACAAAGGTAAATCATTTGATTGACTGATTCGATCCACGAAAAATCATTCTTATACAGGTAAAAACGATGATTAACATATATTTTTAATCTATAATATGAAATTAAACAGACCTATAAAAATCCAAATGCACGAGTCTGATATCTATTTATATCTATATTTATGTTTATATCCCTTATATGGCAATCGGAGGTATTCGGAGGTCAACTCGACAGTTAATTAGATGGCGTCTAGACTAAAATATACACGAAACGAAGCTACATATTTTCGAGCCCATGTCCGGTATATTGTTTATTTTATACTTTTTATAATTTGGATAAATGTTTTACATTGTTATAAATCAAATATGAGAATTTGAGTCAAATCGGTGAACATGAATTTGACAGCTAGTGCCCCATTAATGTTGACCTTCTATCCGTTAAAATGATATTATGTACTTACTTCCATGACAATAACTATATTCTAACTTGTAATTTCATCCCATTAACAATATTGTAAATGTTACACAATTACATGAAGATATATTTTTACACATAACCGTGATTCTGGTTATGAAATTCCATGTCTTAATAATCATTATCTTACATGGAATTTCATAACCAGAATCATATCTTTCATGTAGTTCATCAAAGCCAAAATTACCCGATAAAACTAGTAGATTTGACAAACTTAGTCCTTATATTTGAATAAAGTAACATTCAATTTCGGTGGAAAATTGTTTTCCAGTATTTTGCTTTAAATAAAAGTGTGCGCTAGCTACTCTTTGTGATGAATGTCAGATAACTCTGGTAAAGTTGTGCAACATTTTTTTCACTATTGGGGGATAATCAAATTTGGGTTTCATACTGTAAAAGCAGAAATTTTCGTGGAGGATTTAATTTAGTTTATTTCGTGGAAAGCATATATCCACAAAATTTAAACCCCCACGAAAATTTAACCTACATATAACATCACTTCCATTTAATGAATTACAACGAAATTAAATCCCCATGAAATCTTATTTAGAGAAAAAAACCACGAAATTTTAACCCCACGAAAATTATTGTTTCTACAGTATTAAGTCTTTCAAAAAAATTCAAATGCTTAATAAAGGTTTCAATCATAATTTTTCACAGTGTCTGGAAACAAAGTGGTGGTTATTGTGTTTTGTACATGTTTTTGTATGTATGTGTGTTTTTTTTTAAGTGTGAAGGGGTACACAGTATACATATACATTTTCACTGAACTAGTTCACATATTTGTTAAGGAGCCAGCTGAAGCCCGCCTCCTGGTGCGGGATTTTCTCGCTGTGTTGAAGACCCATTGGTAGCCTTAAGCTGTTTTCTACGCTTTGGTCGGGATGTTGTCTCTTTGACACATTCACCATTTCCATTTTCAATTATATTCCTGACAGACAGAATGACTACATATGTCAAATGAGACATGTGTAACGCACCTATGTAATTTATATAAAATTAAAGGTAAACATTATATAGAAAAATATACTACAGCTTTAAGAATAAACAAACAAGAAATTAGTTAGTGGCAGATGCTTTTCCTTTTGAATTAGGTCGCACACTTAGACAGTATCACAAAACCGATGTGTTAAACGACCTTGACTACCCACGAGGGTCTCGCAAGGTCGATAAAATATCACAAAATTATAGCTAAGTAATATTTATATGATTACGAAAGGTTCTTTAAACTGGTATATAATATTTTCTAACGTTTCAAAACGAATGAAATATTTTACAATTTAACATAAACGAATTATAAATACTAAGATCTATTAAATATATATAGTTTGAAATGATTTAAAATGAAATCAAATTTATCATGCAACTGTCTAAAATAACACAGATCGTATGCCTGCGTTACCCAAATAAGATATAAGGTAAACCTGAACATTTTGACATTGTTCATTTTTTTAATCAGTGCTAGTTCTTTAATATCAGCACAAATTCCTGTAAACATTTGAATAAGTACTGATATTACGATATCGTCAGGTAGAATCGGTATATTCTTACATGTAACGCCACCACTACAACTATAATTTTATGTTGAAACATACAATTTCTACTGACGACAAATATATTGTAGATGAACACGTGTCGAAGAATTTAAGGTTATACTGAACACAAGATTTTTGACTTCCAAAATTATTCAAAGAGTCTTATATCCAATGTTCACTTACACGTGTTTCGGTTCTTCTGGTATGACAAGTGTTCTTGTCAACGTTGAAATAAGAAAACAAATGTCAAGGGAGGCAATGAAAACCCTAATTGAAAACAAACTTACAATACCATGACCGAAATGTAAAGACGACGAAAAACAAAATTAACAGTCCATTAACTGCAAACATAAAACCAAAATTTGAGAAAATCCCACTTAAAGGAACTCGTTATCAAATATTATGACAAAGCTTTTATTGACAGTTGTATAACTATTTCTTGATTGTAAGGTTTTGGATAAAATGTGATACTTTGAAGTTGAATTTGTTGACAGTTGATAGTTATTATTTTCGATTCTGTATACTACTTGTCAATATATGATTATCAAATAGAGATTTTCCCCTTTAAACAAATGGCATTTCGATAATTTTGCTGTAAGCATTACTGTTGCAGTCCACGTAGCTATGAAAATTCTTTTTTTAGTAACGAAACTTACAGAAATACACTAATAAGGCAAGCAAACAGGGGAAATAATTCTAAACAAAACGTTAGAAAACACTACGCTCAATAAAATAAAAAGTAAAATAACAAAAATAGGTAACTCCGAGGAAAATTCAAAACGGAAAGTCCTGATCAAATGGCAAAATCAAAAGCTCAAACACATCAAACGAATGGATAACAACTGTCATATTCCTGACTTGGTACAGGCTAAACGGCATAAGGAGTCCACAAAATGCTTCATAGAAAATGTAAGATTGAGCAATAAAAATTGCTTTGAAAACGAGGACGAACTCGAGAGCTTCGGAAAGGTTAACAGTACCGGATCCACTGTTGTCATCCGTCGTGTTGCTCATGGCAAGTAACATTCTTTAATGTTACAATAGAGGAATAGAGGACAACAAAAGTAACATATCCAAAATAAATTCGGAGTAATTCAGTTTTTTTTTATATATGTATGTTTCTTCCTTTTTATAAAAAACCAGTAAAGTGATTAGTAAAGGGGACTGAATGTGTCCTCTTCTTATACATTTATTTGTTCTCTGTTGTGAATCACACTGCATTGCGAAACTTCAGGAAGACCAGATAATATATATGTCAAGGTTATATTCATACGGTTGATGGTCATTTTTGCTCTCGTATTTTTCGGGATACGTTACTTTGAGGTAAGGAGCAATTCCAAACTATTCCGTTTGTTTTCCTGTATTGAAATTATGTTCACGTTTGGTTTTGGCATTTCAAACACTATTTTGTCTCCAGTACGGTCATAAAGTTGGTATATGAAGTATACACTAAATTTAAGATGCATCAATATAAAGAGTAAGACTGCATCATTTATTATCAACATATTAAGTACTTTGAGATTGCCTTCAGTAATTAAACGAATGTTTTGATATGTAACTACCTATCATAGTACTCGTGCGTTGTGGTCTGTTATATAGTATTTAAATTTTTACTTACCATAAGTAACACGACGGGCAGCACATGTGGAGCAGGGTCTGCTCATACTACCGAAGCATCCGGTTTTTGGTTGGGTTCGTGTCGTTCAATTATAATTGTTTTACACAGTGGTTTGAAAAATTGTTTGTCTTCGTCCCCTTTCGATTTTTGACATTTGTCTCTCGACTGATGAGATTTTAATCATCCCTGTTTATCGTCCGCTTCTTGTTTTTGTAATCTGTTATATCATTAGTTTTTCTGGTACGGATATGTGTTGATTGACCTTTTATGTACATATTGTTTGTCAACAGATAGCGATTACTCGAGAAAGAATATCTAGTTTAACATGTGACATTATTATGTTTCTGTCGAATACCAGGAACCTCAACAGTGGTATTCATATAATTATTTCAATTAAATGGGCATTTGAATAATTTGAATTAATTGCTATTCATTCAATGTCACTTTTAATTTTTGTGTCTATTTCTTTCTATGATTCAGTGCGATCAAGAGCTTGATAAATGATTATGTGTGACGTTGTATGAGGATGTGGATTGGGGTTTACAGAAAAAGGAATAATGGGCAAAAAAAAAAAAAAAATTAAGAATAGAGAATAATGAGGTGCTAAAATATAAAGAATAGAGAGTACTAGTAATGGGCAACAAGTATGTAGAATAAAGAGAAATGGCCTAAATAAATAAAGAATACAGAAATGAAGTACCCCCATCCAGACCATTTTGTATGTCTCATTGACGTATGATTTAAACGGGAAATGCTGCATTCAAATAAGGCTATCAAAATTTATTTCTCTGCGAGTTTTGATTTTTTGCGAAACCAACCTATTAACCATTTTTGCAAAAACACATCGCATAAGTTAACGAACTTATAATAATTATATTCTTGCAGATGTATCTATCAACATGATGATATCATTGAACATGTGCAAAGAAATACAATTATCTTTACTGTTATAACTCAATTGCAGGTCCACCGATAGAGCCATGTCTGGAGCATACGTGTTTAGACTCCACTTGCACTGAAAATTCAAAAGTATGCGACGGTATCGTTGACTGCTCCTTTGGAGATGACGAATTTCTCTGTGGTAAGTATGAGTATGAAGACACAATAGTAAAACAATTTTCTCTAAACAACTCTTAAAAGACTGAACAATGAACTTTGAAATGAAAATCACACTTTATAAGTCATGTCCAGTCTTTCTGTTAAGTGTCAGTTCAGTTCTGACAATTTGCTTCCGGTCATTTGAAATCTGCTCAGTCTATACTTGTCTGTATTTGGCAAAACCTTTCGACATATTTGGTGCTCAATACTCTACTGTATTTGGCCTTTTAACTGTTTTATTCGTGCATCTGTCATACAAACTATAAACCTGGTATCTTTAATATGGTTTATTTCACTCTATGTTCAATCTGTAATTTACTCAAGTTGTCAACTTTTTCTCAAGATACTGTATATATATAGAATATTTTAGTTCAGCAATTCGTATATTTCTCAGGTTTTGTTAATAACCGTACACCCTCAATTTACATCTGATAAAACATTTTGAAATTCTAGTTTCTTCTTAGATGCATTTCATTCTATGAAATATTCATTTGTTCTCGCACACATCTTAATATCCTAAACGTTAATTTGTTGACTAGGAAGACTTTGTAAAATACACAACTGGACAAACTGTAAGCCAACATGTTTCAAAACCCAGCGTAAATAATAAGGTACCATATACTGGGATTTGTCGACTTAAACTCACCAATGTTTTTTTTTTTGTTTTGTATATCAAGAAAACTTTCACAATATTTAATTGCTTTTTAAAATTTCTGTCCCTTCTTCTTCCCAGCTCATATGTGTTTATTTTTAAACTACTCAGGGAATCGCACGAACTCTAACTGAAACCTTTATAGAGTAATCCACTATATAAGCATCACTGGAAGCCTCCGTCAAAATGTCAGGATACAGAATAGGACATGATACCGCTGTTGATTGACTATTAGTCCCGAGGTTAACATCAGTCCAAAAAGACTTTTCTGGTGTCTTAAAATCTAAGTCCGCATAAAATATTGGTAAGTTAAGACAGAAATACATTGTATTGGACTCCTCGTTTCCGTAAGTATCATTACACTTGTGTGGTGTCCAATTTAGTCGTTCTTTTTCATAAGCAAGCTTGAACTGTTTTTGTCTCATAAGCATGCAACTACTGTTTATTAATTCTAGTGATTTCTTGTTTTATGCAGGTAATTGCCCTCCCGGACAAATTACTTGTATGTTAGATGATGCATGTGTATCTGCATCAAAGATGTGTGATGGTATTGCTGACTGTATGACAGGAGAAGACGAATATTTTTGCACACCTGAAGGTAAATATGAACATAACCCATAACCCATAATTAAAGGGCCCCGAAATGTCAAATGTAAAATAATGCATACGAGAAAGCTAACTGCCTGATTTATGTACAAAACAATAAACGAAAACAAATATGATAAACAGCAACAAAGGACAACCACTGAATTCAAGCTCTTGACTTCGTACTGCGTAAAAATGTGGTGGGTTAAACATGTTTGCTGGCGCCATCCCTCCCCAACCTAGGCGGTGGTGTAACAGTACAATATATCATGTATAAGAATGAACAATAAGCTGTCCCAAGTCAGGAGCCTGTAGTTCAGTGGTTTTCGTTGGTTCACGTCTGTCATATTTGTTTTTCTTAAATGTTTTGTTATAAATTAGGCCGTTAGTTTTCTCAATTGAACTGTTAAATATTTGTCATATCGGGGCCTTTTATAGCCGACTTTTCGGTATGGGTTTTTCTCAATGTTGAAGGCCGTATGGTTGCCTATAATTGCTTACATCCACTTTATTTAAACTTTGGTGGATAGTTGTCATATTGGTAATCATACCACATCTCCTTTTTTTATATGAAAATCAGTTGAAAATTACATAACTCATCAGATCGATACAAAGTACAAAAACAACTAACAACAACACAAAAGACACAAAGTACAGATTTGAAAGTACTCGCATTTACCACCATTGATTTATAACAAACTTTTCTAAAATTGTCCGTTTATAAATTTTAAAATTATAAAGAAACTAAGGTTTCAACTCCCTCAGGCAAAGTTGACGGATTTGGATATTTTTTTTAGGTATTTTTGTCATATAGCTCTTCAACTGTTTCGGTACTTACACATCCCTCGGAGTTCAAATGTTTGGCTTTGAGCGTTCCTGATGAAGGTAAATCCAGAAAAGCGCTTCGGACGCATGACATTATTAAACGTGTTGTTTTCAATTTTTTACCCAAAGCTAGTTCAAAGCCCATAACATCAAATAAAGAATAATGTATCTAGGACTAAAATTTTAATGCCAATATATGCATGCAAACATCCCACAAGAGCTCGTCAAGTATTAAATTATGTATACATCCTAGGCTTTTAAAATTGGATTACAGCGTATCCAGTGAAGGTTATCCAAGAATAGCGATTCAACAGCTCCTAATACATTAAGTCTAATTTTCATTTTCTAGCACTGGTTCCACTTCTAAGTCACTAGATTTTATAATGACCATTTATTGTCTGAATTCGTATGAATGATGTCTTAACATTCTGAAAAGTATGAATAATGTCTGAATTTGTCTAAATATATTCAGAACTTTCTGAATTTTCAAACATATTCCGGACATTCTAAATTTGTTTTAACAAATTCTTAACATTCTGATTTTGTCTAAAAATGTTTGAAACATTGTTACATTTATATAGAGTAACATTTATTCAAATATTATACTTTTTTTGGCATTTGCCATCTTGGGGTGAAATGTTTTTTAATACAATATATATGTAAAAGTGTACACGATACACGATCAATTAATATTGAAAATGAGTTTTGCATCCAGCCAATGTTTTGTTGTGCTGTGGTCATTTTTTGTATTCTTCATTTTGGCTTATGTGCTTTGTCTATATGCCATTTTGTTTTTCTTTTGTTGACATATTTGTTTGTTTTTATAGTGATTAAGATTATAACACTTTGTTGACTGCTGTACCCCTATTTTTGACATTTTTACTTTTTATGTCTATTTGTTTTGTTCACACATTGTTGTCAATGTAGTGAAATTGTATGCGACTGTCATACAAGTGAGAGGTATAGCTAGCTATAAAACCAGGTTTAATCCACCATTTTCGAAAAAAGGAAATGCCTGTACCAAGTCAGGAATATGACAGTTGTTTTCGATTCGTTTGATGTGTTTGAGCTTTTGAATTTGCCATTTGATAAAGGACTTTCCTATTTGAACTTGGAATTCGGTATTTTTTGTTGTTTTACTTTTTATGGTCAATCAGATATGAAATTAGAATAACTGAACAAAAGAATATTAGCACTGATTATGTTGTAAACAGTGATTTGATTATAAATCCTAAAAAAAGAGTGGGAAAGCATGACCTTACACAATGCCAAAATATTAGCGTCGACAGGACGTAAACCCGTTCACCTTGATAACTGTTTATTTATGTTTTAATATATTGATAATAAAATCTGTGTTGATACCAATTAAAATTATTACAAGGATAAATTGTTAACCTTTGAGAATACATTTATTCAAAGGATCAAATTCAGATCCAAATTGAAACAAATTCATACGGAATTCAGACTGCTGAGAACATATTTAGACATATTTAGGCAGTGTTCAGATGGTTCAGAACATATTAAGGCAGTGTTCAAACGGTTCATGACACATATAGACATATTAAGGTAGTGTTCAGACGGTTCAGGACATATCTAGACATATTTAGCCAGTGTTCAGACGGTCCAGGACATATTTAGACATATTTAAGCAGTGTTTAGACGGTTCAGGACATATTTAGACATCTTAAGGTAGGGTGCTCAGAAGGTTCATGGCATATTTAGACATACATGTATTTAAGCAGTGTTCAGACGGTTCAGGACATATTTAGACATCTTTAGGAAGTATTCAGATGGTCCAGGACATAATTAGACATATTTAGGCAGTTCAGACGGTTAAGGACATGTTTAGACATATTTAGGCAGGGATCAGACGATTCAGGACATATTTAGACATATTTAGGCAGTTCAGACGGTTCATGACATATTTAGATATATTTAGGTAGTATTCAGACGGTCCAGGACATATTTAGACATATTTAGGTAGTTCAGACGGTGCAGGACACATTTAGACATATTTAGGCAGTGTTCAGACGGTTCAGGACATATTTAGACAAGTTTAGGCAGCTCAGACGGTTCATGACATATATTTAGTCAGTGTTCAGAAGGTTCAGATGCACAGTTAGGAAAAACCAGAATAATTTAAGATTATAAATACAAATTAATACTTCTCATTATGTAAAGACAAAAGTTCCTACAGTAAAACCTGTATAAACCGGCCGGCAACGGGACTATGAAAAAGGGCCGGTTTGGACAGTGGGCCGGTTTATTCAGGTTTCCGTTTTGACCGGAAGTTGATGACTTGTGACGTCCAATATATTGCATGTAAAAGTTCTGTCTGATTGTAAATTATGAACTGATAAATACAAAACGCAATAACGTAATAATTTCGCATGATCATTGTTTTGAATCTTTTTATTCATTGGCTATAGAAATTTAAGAAAAAATATTATTTTAACCTTTTTTTACATATCCTCGTATGCCAAATAGACCTCGGTAGCATCAGTCTCCGACTTGTCAGTTTCACTTTCACTTTGTGTTCATTGCATCATAATCCTCGCGTTGTTTGAATTGTGACACGAGAGTTTCGTTTTATTCCATCGTTCATTTCCGACGTTGGTATAGCCGATTAAAAAGCCAGAATTTTATCAAACGAAGTTTCATCACGATCGAAACATTGTCGTACAGTGTACGATACCCATTGATTGTTGTCATCCGGGTGTTCTTCATTATCAGGGTCATTGGTTTAGGGGTTCACAACAGGGAACCCAGGATTTTGAAAACACGATGTAAATTTCTTACTCCGCGATTTGAAAAAATATTATCCAAGTTACAACGTAAGTTCTATCCGAGATATATTTGGCGTGTCTTTTAGTTTAATTTACACTTTTATAGTGTTTTAATAATACAGCTCACTACTGTACCATTTTAATTTCACGGTTTAACACCTGGCTAATTGATTATCCTGAAAAGCCATCTTGTATAAACAAATATGCTTTGATTGCATATCGATCAATACTGTTATCATTTTAAATCAATTAGACAAACCGGTTTTGCTAGGTAATAATTGATGTAATTTATTGTATTGGGACAGTCATTAGACCGGAATTCGGAATACACAGGGTCCGGTTTACAAAGGGAATACTGACATTGGACTTCTAGTCTACAAGAGTATCAATCATCAACTCAGTAGTCGCTGCGTCAATACTGACATTTGACTTCTAGTCTCCAAGGGTATCAATCATCAACTCAGTAGTCAGTGCGCCAATAGTGACATGATTTTAAATGTTAAAAAAAAGGATTGCATGGAAGTCATTATAAAATAGCTTTAATTGCTTTCACATGTTGCATTCATCTTGAAATTTTATTTACTCTGCATTTTTATTTTAAGCAAGGAAAAACCAAATCATTCAAATATAATTTATCTTTCACTTTCACTTAATTTAGATGGGTGTAACGGATTCCCGAGTCATTTCAATTGTGATGACATTTGCCTTCCTTTATTCCAAAAATGTGATGGTTATATTGATTGCAGTACTGGGGAGGATGAACAGGGATGCACAGGTAAGAGGCCGTTTAAAAATCTAAAGGACTATGGGTAATTTTATTGTTCGTACCCCAAAATGAAAATAACGTCACGTCATTGGTTGAATTTCGATTGTTTAGAACGTTCTTAACCAATCACAACGCTTTGGTGTACACTTTGTTTCCTCTTCTTTGTATCAATTATTGAATTAAATCCTTTTAATTCGCTATCTTACAATTTAAAGCATTATGTTTAATTTAATTGTTCGTATTCTAATTGAAAATTACCTCTTGTCATTTGATACATCTCTATTGCTAAGGATGTTTTAACCAAGTAGAAAGTTTTGGTGGACGCTTTTGAAAATTTTACCAAATGTGAGTTAGATTCGGAACCGGTGATCTCTTAATAAAGCTAGCAGATTTATATATAAACGAGACAACAATAAAACATTTTTTTTAAATTTTTGCTGGTAGGTTTTAAGAATAAATCCAAGATTATGACATTTTGCATGCCAAAATTAGTATAGTAAAAAATAATTTATATTTTTGAAGTGTTGGAGCAAAGCATTCCTATCTAAAGAAACAATTTAATCATCGTAAGTTCAATGAATATTTTTTTACATTGACTGACACGGTCTGTCTCAAAATTTCAATTAAAAAGTGCTGCAACATGAATTCTTATTCACCTAGAATCGTTGGCTACACGATAAGATTGACGATTAGCAACTTTGATGTAAACTGTCCATCGTATGTTGCTTTAACCAAAGAGCATAACATGTATAATGAATTTTCACTAATTATTCTTATTAGACATCTTCACTATAAGCCGAAACCAAAACAAAACCGATACCAAAACCGAAACCAGAGATGGTTCAATTGGTCGAAATGCTTATGTTCAAAAGTTAGTGTTTAATAAACTAAATCCGTATATGTGAAGCTGACAATATCACACCGATCACTCCCCGGCAGTTCCAGCTTCGATTCGCATACTACTCTGTTGATAGAGTGAGGGAACTAGTTCCGGAACGGAAACGATCATTGTACGGAATTTGACCGATTATTACATAAAACATTAATTCAAATGAATCTATGTAAATAATGAAGGTAATTATTATAACCTTTAATGAATAATATACAACTAAATATGTCTGTATTTCTTAAGTTATGATGCACACTAACCATGAAGAATGTTTCGCCGAAGGAGAAGTGCATCATTTAGTTATGCAATAGGTGCCAAATTAGTTTTCTATATTAAGTCTTTTCTTCGAAAATTTGCGTTGATCTAGCTTATCACATCTTGTTTACATATTCTTCTTAAAGTATATGGTATAACAATGGCGTAATCAGCTATATATATTTTGTCAACAAGCAAGTTGCAATCACGAAACAAATGGAAGTATCTTGTCTGCAGATATAGCCTTCATCAATCTGTGTAAAAGAGAGGCGAAAGATACCAGAAGGACATTCTAACTCATAAGTCGAAAATAAACTGACAACGCCATGGCTAAAAAAAAAAAAAAAAAATACCAACACACAAACAATAGTACACAAAAATGCAAAACACAACATAGAAAACTAAAGACTGAGCAAAACGCGTCATTGTTGTGAACATGGATTGCAGATTTCAGATATTTTATTTTCCTTTAATTATCTATCATACCAGAATTATGTTTGCTCATCTTTGAAGTAGCGAAAATAGTTAATGTGGACATCATTACTTATATTGATTTAAACAGGGTCTTCCCTGAGTCAATTTTATGTTTCGCCACCTCTTTCGCCAAAACGATATATTTTTCGCCACTTTTTTTTCGCCAACTAACATAAACATATTTTTTTGTCTAAGATTTTCATTCTTTCCAACAAAGAAAAATCAGTTTTCCGCATTGGTGTCTATTATTATCTACATCTATTTTCAATCTAAAAGATACTGTAAAGATGCAATATAGATCATGAAATCATCATTTTGGACTTCTGAGAATTCGGGATTCATCTTCAACAAGTGTATCGGATACTTCTCATCTATTTGAAAGGATAAAGACTATCGTCAGAGATGTTTCCTTCTTTTGAATATATTTCTTCATAACATAAAAAGAAGTTTTCTTTTCAAGACCATCGTTAAAAGAAATAGCGTAAAAATATGCGTCGAATACGTGCGTCGCTAAAACGATTGTGAAGAACCCACTTCAATAAATCATTTTTATCAAAGTTGTAAATTAATTCTCTAGGTGACATCTGAAGCCATTTAATAACACATTTCATTTAAGAATACAATCAACACCTTTTATTAATTAGTCCATTGTTGCCAATAACTATAAAATGCAATCAACTGATTATTGATTTTCAGTCTCAAGGTTCAAGGTGAATTCCCAGTATTTCCTGATCAGGGGAAAAGTCCGAGAAACCCGAAAAAAGTAAACAAGATGGACGAAGTCGAACCGTTATATTTCTTACGTCAAATTCTTTAGACAATAATGAATTTTAATCGCCACAATTTTTATTTTTGCGCAAAATGCGAAAATGGCGACCGCCAACGGAAACCCTGGATTTAACTCAGGTTATAGTATATAACTTACTGGAAATAAGATATCTAAAATCTAGCTTCTTTTGTGACAGAAATGACGTGCTGACTGACAAATTAATGGATGTCATAGGTCGAGAGGATATATGACTGTTTCCTCGTTGTTGTCTCTTTCTTGTTGACACCACAGATCTACCTATCAACATACTGCATTGTTTTTTAATATGAGAAACTTGAGACTGTTAAAACTATGAAAATTGGATACTCGTTATTTGCGCAACACAAACTTGAAAACGTCAACGATAACATTCGAGCAAGCAAAGAGTATGTAGAACATCTTATCAGACGAATGAAAAGTCACACATATGCCATATAGTCCCTCCGACTAAACATGTAAATAATAAATTTATATCATATCTGAAGTCAAATCGACATCTTAAATTGTATATACCTTGTACTAGTTAATTCAGTAGACAGTATCTTCATTATTGAAAATAATCACATAAGTCGATGAGTCAAGTAATCAACTTGATCAATGATATAATGCTTTCAGATTTAGAACACTATATATGAATATACTGCCTGACATTTACAGAAGAAAATTTCAACCCAATCACCTATCCTTGGCTTCTGGGTCCGTATGCATAAAACTGCTTAAGTTAATATTTGTTCCGAACGGAAGGATTTTTCCACATGTCCAACGATAAATTAGTACTACGATTGGATTTCTTAACTTAAGTGGTTTTATGCATACGGGCCCTGTTTTGGTATCAATATCGATTGCGGTTTCGGTTTCGATTTGTTTCGGCTTATGATGAATTTGTCTATTAGGGGTTGCCCTTTAATGAATATTTTGAAGTAATTTAATCGTTTTGTTATATACTTGATCCAAAATTTCATAAACCGTTCTGTTTTTTCATGTTTATGCTTTACTTTCTAAACTGTGGTCAAAAGCGAACCTGATGATAGTAAATCAGGAAAGACGTAGTACTTGAACGGAATTTACATCAAATGTTGTTTTAATTTCTCTTCAGGATGTAATGCTAATTTCCAATGTAATGATGGAAGTTGTATTCCCTTTGTTGCTGAGTGTAACGGTAATATCGATTGTCCTGGTGGAGAGGATGAAGGAGGTCATTGTAAGTAATATGTGTATTACCAGTTTTTGGTAGGGTTTGTATTGCTTAGTTTTTTGTTTTCTATGTTATGTTTTATGTACTGATGTTTATCTTTTGATCTTTTTTTTTTTGCCTTGACGAAATGATTTTATTTTCGACTAATGAGTTTGAACATCCCTTTGGTATCTTTCGCCTCTCTTTGTATAACTGCAGGCTATTTTATTGTTACTAAATATAGAGCGGAAGCTTTCAGTTGAGATCAATCGAGATTTAAAAAAAATCATTGTATTGCACTTAAATACTATAAAATGATGACAATTTTATTGCATAAATCCACATTTTGACAAAAAATGGCAGTTTACTGGTGGTAAAAGATGATATAGAAAAGTAACGTAGTATCACAGCGTCGTCGCTATAATGACTTCTAATTATAAACCAACATTATAAGGTTCCTAAATGTCAAATGAATGCATAGAAGATTGCCAATCCTTAGAGGTTGCATTTCTGTAAATATTGACAATGCAATTTCCCATAGGAACTCCTTTTACTGCTAAAACTGTACCACTTTTACTATGAAGTTTTGAAAAAAATCATATCCTAGAATGGAAAATTCATATGCACTACAATTGTTTTCAAAGGTCAAAATATAGGGCTGTGCGGCATATTTTCAACGTTTATATGCCCCGAACTTCTAAGAGTTTAAACTAACACTAAATTTCTTAACTACCCCTGCCTTGACTGAAGGATTACCACAGATTTCAATATAAACAATATGCATATGTATATTTACTGGTAACATTCCCAAGTTATGTCTCTATGAGATGAAACCTAGAGATCATAACTGGGAACCAGTATGTAAACAAAATTAATTATCTATGAATATTCTATATCTCCCCAAAAGAGGCGTGGTTTGAGAAACAGCTGTATTTACAAAGTGCAACCTATACAAACATTTATTCCAATAGAAAACTCTCTAAAAACACTTTTTCTCACATTAATACTTATTTATCAGAATTATAGCCTGAAAGAAATCACTGCATAAACTCTAAGTTTTCTTTTACTGTACATTTTATACCCCCTCCCCTGTTTCAATTTTTTAAAGAATTTGAAAACAAGACTTTAATTATTGCTAGCTTATCCTATTTGCATGTTTTCTGACATGAAATGCCTAGAACCTGTTTAAAACTGTTCTGATAACATATTGAAAGCATTTCAGAATACTGTAAATGTAATGTTTAGCAGTCAATCATTCCAACATTCAAGATTATATAAAGTATCCAATCCTGCCTGTGTCTCCAGTCCACATTTTACCGTATGCCTATTTGTCAATGAAAGTTCACAATTTCTGCCTCAAATGGTCAGTTTAGAATTCTTGTCACAACAGTATCATCTCTAACCATATATCTGACATAATTTAGCTAATGTATGAGCTTGAAGTATTAAAACAAAGCCATATTTGCAATAGTTGTATGTATGCAGATACCAGTCTAATGTATAAATTCACTTAAAATTTTATAGAAATGACTGCTAACATCTGATTTTTGCATAACTTCCAAGCACAGTTATTGTTTTCTATATAAAGACCTTTAAAATCATAAAATCATAGCATTTACAAGTTAAATTATTTCTTTTATGACCCAGGGGGTAGGCAATTTTCTCTGTTTTTTGCCCCTGGGGCCTCAAATTTCATAAATTATTTTCTGCTGTTTCTAGCAATATGGAATATTTAGTACATATTCAGGATAGAACACACTATTGTAAGTTTTGTTGAGATATTTTTGTATTTCTAGCTTGTATTTTTTTATGCCGCAGTGACAAAAAAGCAGATTTAGGCGTTACGGCTTACTTTTGGGTTATCGACAGGACAAAAACACCCAACCAATAATATTCAGGAAGGATCTATGAGTTTCAGTGACTGCAAAGAGTAAATATAAGCACTTCTAAAAAATTTAACTTACAAATATGAATATATTATGAATTTATTTTGCATTCAGGGCTTTAAGTAAACTATGCATACTGTAAACTGTGAATTTATGCTGAGTCATCATAGTTAAGGCCCAGGACTTTCTCAATCTTCATGAAATATTTATAAAACTTCAGATTTGAGTTAATTTCTTTAAAATCTGTGAGATAAACCAAATTTGGTTAAATTCTGTATGTTCTCTTTTTTCACCCAATATAGGTTGCATTTCTGTAAATATTGACAATGCAATTTCCCATAGGAACTCCTTTTACTGCTAAAACTGTACCACTTTTACTATGAAGTTTTGAAAATTTTGGAAAATTCATATGCACTACAATTGTTTTCAAAGGTCAAAATATAGGGCTTTGCGGCATATTTTCAACGTTTATATGCCCCGAACTTCTGAGAGTTTAAACTAACACTAATCTTAACTATCCCTGCCTTGACTGAAGGATTACCACAGATTTCAATATAAACAATATGCATATGTATATTTACTGGTAACATTCCCAAGTTATGTCTCTATGAGATGAAACCTAGAGATCATAACTGGGAACCAGTATGTAAACAAAATTAATTATCTATGAATATTCTATATCTCCCCAAAAGAGGCGTGGTTTGAGAAACAGCTGTATTTACGAAGTGCAACCTAGATACTGAATACATTAGTAAAGAAAGGCTGCTTGTAAGTATCGTGTTATGCCCAAAGTTTTTTAAGCTTTAAAATTGAGAATGGAAATAGGGAACGTATCGAAAAGAAAACGACCCGTCCAAAGAACAGAAAACAGCCCATTTCCACCAATGAGTCTTCAACACAGCGAGAAAATCCCGCACCCGGAGGCGGGCTTCAGGTGGCCCCTGAACAAAAATGTGTTCTAGTTCAACGAAAATGGACGTCACAATAAACTCAGAAACATATAAATGAACCAAAATAAAAAAAAAAACAAACATACAGTACTAACAAAGGCAAGAGACTCTTGACTTTGGACGGGCGCAAAAATGCAGCGGAGTTAAACATGTTTTGTGAGATCTCAACCCTCCCCGATACCTCTAGCCAATGTAGAATAAACAAAAACAAAGCACTACGCAGAGTTAAACTCACTTTAAAAATAGTCCGAGTGCGATGCCAGAATAGATAACAGAGGAAACAAAGCAAAATGACAATGATACATAAATTAACAAAGGACTACATGCCAGCACCAGACCTCAATTAAACTGATTGAAAGATAATGTCTTCAGCATATGAAAATCAAGCACAATCCCTCCCGTTAGTGGTTTTGAATCATACCATCATAAAATATACGAGAAGAACATAACCCGTATTATGCTAACAACTGCTTGTAGAATAAATGTATTTAGTTCCGATGCAAAAACCATATATTAATTACAAAAAATTCCATCCTGACCTGACAACAGTATCGTAACTATATCCCTTCTGAATAAGTCTGTTTAAATATTTGGTATGACTTTGAGGTGAATAACGACAATTTTGTGCTTTGTATAGAATATTACCATAAGATTGGATGTGAAATACCTGAACGTAAAATATGTCTAAACGTTCATTTATATTTACGAATGGTGTCATTGTACCGATGATAAAATTTAGTAAATGTTTTGACAAGTTTGTGATATCGAAAACCCTGGAGTAATAAGTTTTCAGTCATACAGAGATGTAGAGATTGTTAAAATCAAATACATTGTTACATTCAAGAGCGAATCGAAAAAGTTGAGATATATAAACACCATAAAATGGTGACAAGGAAACGTCACTTTCTAAAAATGGGTAATTAACAATAGAAAAAGAAAAATCATCTCTTTTATCGAAAATTTTGGTATAAAGCTTCCCATTCAAGATAAAGATATCAAGATCCAGGAAAGGGCAGTGTTCATTATTAGTATTAGCTTAACTTAAAGTCAATTCAGCAGGATAAATATCTTTAGTGTTCATACTGCAGTCGTCCTTATTGATGAGAGCCAATACATCATTCAAATATCTAAAGATGTTATTAAATTTTTGTATCAGTTGTTGTTTCGATATATCTCTGATGATTTTAGTCATAAATTGTAACTCGTAACAATACAGAGACAGTTTCGCAATAAGTGGTGCACAGTTGGTTCCCATTGGAATTCCTATAATTTGACGATATACGGAATATCCATAGCAAACAAAATAATGTCTTGTAAAAATTCAAGTACAGTTATCGGATCAAAGCAGGCCCAGATAAACATAGTTCTTTTGTTTGTTTTTACTTAAAATGATCTTAAAGAGTTGAACACATATATTCGCATTCTCACTTTTTAAATGCCCCATTTAAATAAGTGTTTGAAATTTTTCTTAATGAAATTATGAGTATTAAGGGTAGAAAAATTAAAACTTTGAACAGATTCGAAATCACCAATATCAACTTGCAATTTATTAAGTACTGCCAACGAATTTTTGATCCCTCAAAAGTAATTAATTCCACTATTTTCAAAGGCCTCATTGGAACAATTTTTACCCGGTTTTACAATATACCAAGTGTACTAGTAAGTAAAATAGACAGTTTGGTAGTGGAACAATGGCTTGAAGACAAAATAAATCTATATGTGTAAGGTGTTTTGTGCAGTTTCTGACGCCAGTGCATAGTTGGAAATTTCATTGTATTCGGTTCTGCTTTTAAAGAGGGGGCTAAACGTTTATGTTTGTTACAAATGGAATTTTCCGAAAATGGAGTCAGTTGGAATGTTGATGAATTCTTGATGTTTTTTGCAGAACCTCAATGTAAAATTTACGCCACCAATAATGGCAAAAAATTATTGGCAGCCTTATCAGCCAGGACAAAAACAAATTCCTTTGCGAGTTCTTTTAGCTTATGTTTGATACGAAAAGTAGGTCTATTTTGGTTGTTGTTAGGAGTAAAATGTTCTTTAAAAGGTTTAATACGAATATCAACTATGTTCATTACTGAATTAAAAAAAAAAAGAATCTTAGGATTTTTATCAGCTTTTTCTCGTTTTATCAATTTCGTGCAGTAAATACGGAGTGATTCGTGGATAATGTTACGACACTCATTCTAATTAATAATTGGCGGGGGACGATAAATAGGTCCTTTACTGAGGCATGATTTCAACTCTCGGTCATGGACGATGTTAAGGTCTTCTGTTCGAAGATGAAAACTGGGGCCATTATGCATAAATTTTTCCGGGAAGATAATTTGTAAACATAACAAATAAGAAGGAGCTCATTATTATCAAAATAGCCAGGAATTTGTTCTTTAACGTAACATGCGTAATGGTCATTAAAAATACCGGCAATATTTACAAAATCAAAACCTTTACTGAATTATTTGATTTTAATCAAATGTTTTCTATGATCTTCAGGGCGATCAATTTTTGAAAACAGTTTTGAATAACAATATCCAATTATATTTCTCCATGAACAAACCATATATGAACATTACAAAAATGATAAAAGTTATTAGTTCTAGCTTATGATACAAGAGTAAAAGTGCAACCCATCGATCTTTTCTCCTATTTCTTAGCGATTACAAATCAATTTTATATTTTACGACAATATACATGGAAGTATATTGCATATTGCTTTAAAACTGCTATATCACTTTCGCCTTAAATTATTTCTAATTTGCCGTCTATTATTTTGAAAAATCGACATGTTTTAACTTCAAACAGCAAAGAGGATACCAAAATTGCGATATGATGTACATCCGTAGTTGCAATATCATTGTATGATCAAAATAAGAAAAAAGATATTCGTCGATGGCATTTGTATACGACTAAAAAATATATCATAAAAAGTAAAATTATAAAAATACCTGAACTCCGAGTAAAATTAAAAACGGTAAGTCCCTAATGAAATGGCAAAATCAAAAGCTCAAACACATCAAACACATCAATATCAATTTATATACTTTTGACTGAAAAAATTGGAGATCAATTGCTACTTCCGGTAAAGAAAATGTCATTTTCAGACTCGTATGATAGCTTTCTCTACACTGATTCTAAAAATATATTGTTTTATATACTTTTGTCTTAAATATGGGAGACAATTTACTACTTCCGGTTAAGAAAATGTCATTTCCAGACTCATATGATAGCTTTCTTTGCACTGATTCTAAAAATTTGTGGTTTTATATACTTTTGTCTTAAATATGGGAGATAATTCGCTACTTCCGGTTAAGAAAATGTCATTTCTAGTTTCATAAGATAGCTTATTTTCCACTGATTCCGAAAATATATGGTTTCTATATACTTTTCCTTCAAATAAAGGGGATAATAAGCTACTTCCGGTTTAAAGAATGCAACTTCCGGTGTCATTTAAAATGATATTGTATGCTGATTTTAAAAGTATATAATTTAAAAGTATTTTTTCTTTGAATTATTGCTAAAAAAAGCAACATCCGGTTTGCACAAGGTCACTTCCGGTTGATATTTATCAAGGTCGTTTGCAAAAGACAATATGGCTTCATCATATTATCATAAGAAAATCAATAGGTCTTTCCACAGAAAAGTGGAAAGACCTAATAATAATCAGAACAAAATAAAAGGTCTTTCCACAGAACAGTGGAAAGACCCAATTAGAGCACAATCCCTCCTGTTAGATGTTTTGAATCATACCATCATAAAATATACGAGAAGAACATAACCCGTATTATGCTAACAACTGCTTGTAGAAAATGTATTTAGTTCCGATGCAAACACCATATATTAATTACAAAAAATTCCATCCTGACCTGACAACAGTATCGTAACTAAATCCCTTCTGAATAAGTCTGTTTAAATATTTGGTATGACTTTGAGGTGAATAACGACAATTTTGTACTTTGTATAGAATATTACCATAAGATTGATGTGAAATACCTGAACGTAAAATATGTCTAAACGTTCATTTATATTTACGAATGGTGTCATTGTACCGATGATAAAATTTAGTAAATGTTTTGACAAGTTTGTGATATCGAAAACCCTGAAGTAATAAGTTTTCAGTTATACAGACATGTAGAGATCGTTAAAATCAAATACATTGTTACATCTAAGAGCGAATCGAAAAGGTTGAGATATATAAACACCATAAAACGGTGACAAGGAAACGTCACTCTCTAAAAATAGATAATTAACAATAGAAAAGAAAAATCATCTCTTTTATTGAAAATTTTGGTATAAAGCTTCCCATTCAAGATAAAGGTATCAAGATCCAGGAAAGGGCAGTGTTCATTGTTAGTATTAGCTTAACTTAAAGTCAATTCAGCAGGATAAATATCTTTAGTGTTCATACTGAAGTCGTCCTTATTGATGAGAGCCAATACATCATTCAAATATCTAAAGATGTTATTAAATTTTGTATCAGTTGTTGTTTCGATATATCTCAGATGATTTTAGTCATAAATTGAAACTCGTAACAATACAGAGACAGGTTCGCAATAAGTGGTGCACAGTTGGTTCCCATTGAATTCCTATAATTTGACGATATACGGAATATCCATAGCAAACAAAATAATGTCTTGTAAAAATTCAAGCAGTTATCGGATCAAAGCAGGCCCAAGTAAACATAGTTCTTTTGTTTATTTTTACTTAAAATGATCTTAAAGAGTTGAACATATATATATATTCTCACTTTTAAATGCCCCATTTAAATAAGTGTGTGAAATTTTCTTAATGAAATTATGAGGCTAAGTAGTATTAAGGGTAGACATATTAAAACTTTGAACAGATTCGGAATCACCAATATCAACTTGCAATTTATTAAGTATTGCCAACGAATTTTTGATCCTCCAAAAGTAATTAATTCAACTATTTTCAAAGGCCTTATTTGAACAATTTTACCCGGTTTTACAATATACCAAGTGTACTAGTAAGCAAAATAGACAGTTTGGTAGTGGAACAATGGCTTGAAGACAAAATAAATCTATATCTGTAAGGTGTTTTGTGCAGTTTCTGACGCCAGTGCATAGTTGGAAATTTCATTGTATTCGGTTCTGCTTTTAAAGAGGGGGTTAAAAGTTTATGTTTGTTACAAATGGAATTATCCGAAAATGGAGTCATTTGGAATGTTGGTGAATTCTTGATGTTCTTTTGCAGAACCTCAATGTAAAATTTACGCCACCAATAATGGCAAAATTATTGGCAGCCTTATCAGCCAGGACAAAAACAAATTCCTTTGCGAGTTCTGTTAGCTTATGTTTGATACGAAAAGTAGGTCTATTTTGGTTGTTGTTAGAGTAAATGTTCTTTAAAAGGTTTAATACGAATATCAACTATGTTCATTACTGAATTAAAAAAGAATCTTAGGATTTTTATCAGCTTTTTCTCGTTTTATCAATTTCGTGCAGTAAATACGGAGTGATTCGTGGATAATGTTACGCCACTCATTCTAATTAATAATTACCGGGGACGATAATGAGGTCCTTTACTGAGGCATGATTTCAACTCTCGGTCATGGACGATGTTAAGGTCTTCTGTTCGAAGATGAAAATCAGCCATTATGCTGAAATTTTTCCGGGTAGATAATTTGTAAACATAACAAATAAGAAGGAGCCTATTATTATCAAAATAGCCAGGAATTTGTTCTTTAACGTAACATGCGTAATGATCATTAAAAATACTGACAATATTTACAAAATCAAAACCTTTATTGAATTATTTGATTTTAATTTAATGTTTTCTATGATCTTCAGGGCGATCAATTTTTGAAAACAGTTTTGGAGAACAATATCCAATTATATTTCTCCAAGAACAAATCATATATGAACATTGTCAAAATGATAAAAGTTATTAGTTCTAGCTTATGATACAAGAGTAAAAGTGCAACCCATCGATCTTTTCTCCTATTTCTTAGCGATTACAAATCAATTTTATATTTTACGACAATATACATGGAAGTATATTGCATATTGCTTTAAAACTGCATATATCACTTTCGGCTAAAATTTTAGAGTATTATTTCTAATTTGCTGTCTATTATTTTGAAAAATCGACATGTTTTAACTTCAAACAGCGAAGAGGATACCAAAATTGCGATATGATGTACATCTGTAGTTGCAATATCATTGTATGATCAAAATAAGAAAAAGATATTCGTCGATGGCATTTGTATACGACTAAAAATATATTATAAAAAGTAAAATTACAAAAATACTTGAACTCCGAGTAAAATTAAAACGGAAAGTCCCTAATCAAATGGCAAAATGAAAAGCTCAAACACATCAAACACATCAATATCAATTTATATACTTTTGACTGAAAAATTGAGATCAATTGTTACTTCCGGTAAAGAAAATGTCATTTTCAGACTCGTATGATAGCTTTCTCCACACTGATTCTAAAATATATTATTGTGTATACTTTTGTCTTAAATGTGGGAGACAATTTACTACTCCGGTTAAGAAAATGTCATTTCCAGACTCATATGATAGCTCTTTGCACTGATTCTAAAAATATATGGTTTTATATACTTTTGTCTTAAATTAAATAGATAATTTGTTACCGGTTAAGAAAATGTAATTTCTGGTTTCATAAGATAGCTTATTTTCCACTGATTCCGAAAATATATGGTTTCTATATACTTTTCCTTCAAATAAAGGAGATAATAAGCTACTTCCGGTTTAAAGAATGCAACTTCCGGTGTCATTTTAAAGGATATTGTATGCTGATTTTAAAAATATATAGTTTATAAGTATTTTTTTCTTTGAATTAGTGCAAAAATGCTACTTCCGGTTTGCACAAGGTCACTTCCGGTTGATATTTATCAAGGTCATGTGTCATCTAACGGTTTGCAAAAGACACTATGGCTTCATTATATCATCATAAGAGAATAATAGGTCTTCCACAGAAAAGTGGAAAGACCTAATAATAATCAGAACAATAAAAGGTCTTTCCACAGAAAAGTGGAAAGACCTAATAATAATCAGAACAAAATCAAAAGGTCTTTCCACAGAACAGTGGAAAGACCCAATTAGGTTGTTCATAATTTTTCGTAAGATTAAATCAGAAAGCAATAAAAAAATAAAAAAAGATATCAGAATAATGTCTGGTATGGATACAAAGATACGGAATGTAAGACAAACAATACTGAATTCAACATAGCAAAACAATTCAAAACACTTTCAAAGGAATATCATTCTACAGCTGCCTAAAATGAATTTATTTTATACCACTCTTATCACGAAATGACGTGAATTTCTTTTAGTTTTTAATATAAACTCTGTCCATAGCCCAGAGGCATTGGAACTGGACTTTGCTGACAAACAACTTTGAAACTTACACAGACAAGTTTACAGCTTCTTATTTGTTTAATTGACATGAATAACCAGCCTTTGAGAAATGTCGATTACATCTCTTAATGTAAAGCAAAGCGAACCCCTTGTACATTTGCAGATACACGGTATTAACAAATATGCACGTGTAGACCTGATCATCATACGAATGGATGTATTGATTAAGTGGCATCTTGCGCTTACCACCATATTACTTGTCTTTTAAGGTCAATGTCCTCATGGTGAATTTAGATGTGTTGGTGGAAAATGTATTGACTACGCTTTGGTTTGTGATGGAACTCAAAATTGTGGTGGGAGTGACGATGAATTAGATGAAACATGTGGTAAGTCATTAACATTTTACCACGAGTCAGAATTAATCACATTTTATTCGAAAATTGCGAAGAATGATGAAATGGCATGTTTTTAATATTTCATTTTGAATATAAAGATTAAATATGAAAATTATAGAAACTGACAAACATGGAAATTAGACGAGGTAGGTTCATAGGGTGTGTATTTGTCCTGCTATGTATGTACCTTCCGTTCAGCTATCCCAAAAAATAGCATTCAGTAGCAAATATCCAGATAAGTCATACTCAATATGCATCACGGAAGCTTCCAAATTAAAAGAAACTCATTAAAGATCCTCATAATTTAGTAAACTACAAGCTCGACGGGTTTGCATAAGACTTATCAATCGCCAAATATTTAAAACAGTTGGACGACCATAATAAGTCACGATTTTGAAGAGCCTTAAAATCCAGAAAAAAATAAAAAAAAAAAATAAAAAGATGTGTGCCAAATTTTGCAAACTCTATCATTGTTTTTGACTTTCAGAAGGAAAGCCAAATCAATAACACAATTGAAGCTCGTCAAAAACCAATGATTACCAAAACTTGTGTCAAATTTGCGTTAGGCAATATATGTATGTTTGGTGATAGAAAAACCTTAGTTCGTAAGATTATAACATTTTGTAAACAAGAACATGAAGAACTTTATAAAAAATAACCATAAGAATGATATTCTATGTTAGGATTTTCAACCCCAGGTAAAGATTACCTTAGCTGTATTTGGTAAAACTTTTTAGAATTTTGGGTCTTCGATGCTCTCCAACTTCGTACGTTTTGTTTTTGGCCGTTTTAACTTGTTTTATTCGAGCGTCACGGATGAGTCTTTTGTAGACAAGAGCGCGTCTGGCGTACAAAATTTCAATCCTAGTTTAATATCTAAGATGAGTTTATTTGGGATGTGTAGACTACCGATCTAGCGAGACCCTCAATAACGATCCATTAACCAATAGTGGTATCGATAAAGTGTCTCTGAAATCCCCCCAAAAATACGCTTCGGTTAAAGTCCGAGTGCGAAAAATCAGTAAAGACACTTGACATAAGTGATTCAGATTTTTGGTAAAATGGGGATTTAGGACGGTAAACTAAACTTAACACTTGGTGTGATGAGGATCCACATGATAATAACGGCGAAATAGAATCAAGCATTACCACTACCGAGTATGTTTAGAAGACGAAAGGATGAACCACAAATAAAACATTAGGTGTGATGAGAAGTCGAAGGGGAGAATCACGATCAAGTGAGAATGTGATTCGTAGAGAGATATATTATTGAATCAGAACAGTGTGATTGATAGGGTAAAGAATGAATGTAAATAAACACTCAGGATGATTATGATTCAAAATGATGACTCAAAATCAAAGAACAGTTTGATAGTGAATGAATTAAAAGAAAGGAGTAAGGGTTAAAATTAATTTTTACCATTTGAGCGTCGCTTAAAATTATGTGTGTATAAATATACAAGCTTTTATCCTGACACTCAAGTTTTAATGGTAAACAGATTGTTATTTTAGCTCTCACAACACAGCCAATTACGACAGTACACACGACCACTATACCAGCGACAACAGTACCAGCAACTACAGTACCAGCAACTACAGTACCAGCGACCACTGTACCAGCTACTACAATACCAACGACTACTGTACCAGTGACTACAGTACTAGCAACTACAGTACCAGCAACAACAGCACCAGCGACCACTGTACCAGCTACTACAATTCCAACGACTACTGTACCAGCGACTACAGTACCAGCAACTACAGTACCAGCAACAACAGCACCAGCGACCACTGTACCAGCTACTACAGTTCCAACGACTACTGTACCAGCGACAACAGTTCAAGCGACAACGCAGCCGATAACTACACAAACGAAGATATCACAACCAACAACAACAGGTACTGAACATAACAATTAACATCATCATGGAAATTAATTTTAACTTTTGATAAAAGATTTTTTATTAATAATGAAAATGTGTTAAAAACAACCCGAGGAGAAAAGCTTAGGTAGAGAAATACTAATTATAGGCAAAACACTGTATAATTATTGAAAAATAAAAACAACGATTTTATAAAAATCAATTATTATGTATATCATGTTTTATGTTGTATATACAATTAGATTTGTATTGAAAAACAAAGTGTAAGGACAATGTCAATGTTAAAGACTTTTAACTGAAGGCGACTAATCACCAGTTGTTATCTAACGTTACCAAAACAACAGGTGACCTTTGTAAATAAGGATCGCTACAATTCGACAGCATTCGAGTTTATTCAGGCGTTTGTTGACGGTTAATTTTAAGTATATTTAAAATGCGTTTTTATTTCTCATTTATAGATGACAACGTTCTAGAACTGCAACAAATAAAATGCCCTTTGAAATATACATCTATAAAATGAGTGGCAGGATTTAGAATCAAACTGAACAATAAATATTGTAGTATTACTTTATGATTGCTGTATCATGACTTTGGAAGCCTCGCTTGTTTAATCATGTCTTCGAAAATTCTTTTGTATCTAAATGAAGTTGATGTTGTTGAACACCCTTTGGTGGCCTTGGGCTGTTTTCTACTCTTTGGTTGCGTTGTTGTCTCTTTGGCACATTCCCTGTTTCCATTCTCAATTTTATTGTTAGTATAACGTAGGTTTGAGTTTACGAAAGTATTCATGAAAGTTCACAATGATTACTTTGATTTTTCAGATAAAGAAAGTACTAAATAGATTCACTCATTACAAATGTAAATAATGGCACTTTGACTTTTTAAATAGGGTCGATATTTGTGTTTGAGTTATCATTTGCAACTCAAATTATAGATCATTATAGCTTTGTGGAGAAATGAAAAAAAAAAAAAAAATACTGCTGATGTTAAACACTGAAATCTTTCTAGTTTAAGTATACATATATATGAGTGTCAAAACTTGCATTAAAACAAATGTTTCGATAAAAAGAAACGAGCGGTATTCAGGGACACACATGCTCTGATAAACAAAAATAAAAGATTTATGGTTAAACATGCAGTCTTTAAACATGACCTGATGTTGATGCAATTTATTTGTTCTATTATTCCATTCTTTATTTTGAAGTTCACTCATTATGATGAAGCCAATTCAAGCAGATATATATCAAGAATATTCCGCTGCATCGAGCTTGCTACGATATTTCTCCACCCTCGACAGTTACATTTTGAATATTTAAAACGCTTGGGAAGCCTCGTGATATTTGAATGAATTGATCCTTATCATGATACTAGGTAATACATAAAGCCGATTCGAGTATATATATATATATATATGCACTACTGCTGATACGATATTTCTTCTTTGAGACATTTCAATTTTAAAATTTAAAAAGCGAGTGCCCCAAACGTTTCAAATATTTAAAACGTAACCGTCGAGAGTGTAGAATTATCGCATTGCACGAAATTTTGGTTGTAGAAATTGTTCCTCTAATGGTTTTAAGACAAACGTAATCCTTCTTTTCCAATGATCTGCACAAATATTTGTTCTTTTATGTAACGTCATCAGAGATGGCCGCTGTTTTTCATGACGCCACAATATGAAATTCAGAGGAAAGCAAGAAAACTTAACTTCAACTTTGAATTTTGACCAATGAAGAACTGAGATCAAATAAACCACACGTTGATTAAATATAAATAATCAACTAGCTAGGAAAGGTATACATCGGATAAAAACTAAAGAAGTCAATTCATTATTTTATACCAACAGCTTGTGAGTATCTATGCCACCAGGATGGTATATGTATTTCCAAAGATAAAGTTTGCAATGGACAGAAAGACTGTATGTTAGAGAAGATGAGGACGATTGTGGTAAGTAATTATATTCAAATATTAAGCATTCCTGTTCACGAATATGTTACATGGTATGTCATTGAAACGAACAGTCTTATATATCTTAACTTTTGACCTCGAGTATACCTGTTAACGGTTTAAAAAAAAACAATTGTCAAATATACAAATACATTGAAAATTATTATTTAATCTTTTGGCATTGATTTTACCTATTAACGGTAATTCTGGAAACAAGCGTTATGGATATGAATAATGGAACAGTTATTCCAAAAACATGCATGAGTCAGGGATCCGAATAGGTAAATTTCGGAAATGGATATTCATATCTATAACCTTGTTTCTATACACGACAAAATCATATCTATAACGAAAGGTCATGCGATTAACTTTCAATATGTGCTTATTTTGGGAAAACATTAACTGTATTTTTGATGATTTTGTCGTGTGTAGAAAACGTACAACAGTTAATTTGCTCTTACATTGCAGTGATTGTAAGCTTGATTTTTATTCTTTGAATTGCTTTTCTTGGTCGAGTACCAGATTTTCTAAACACGGATGAGGCACTCTCTCAAATACAATCTATAAACTGGAGACAAAAGTTTCAGTACATATATTTTTTGCAGAATATCTGATATCCTTCGACCAAAATGATAGACCATGTTGTATATTTCATGGTGCGCCATAACAGACAACCAACAACAACAGGTACTGAACATAACAATTAACATCATCATGGAAATTAATTTTAACTTTTGATAAAAGATTGTTTATTAATAATGAAAATGTTAAAAACAACCCGAGGAGAAAAGCTTAGGTAGAGAAATACTAATTATAGGCAAAACACTGTATTTATAATTATTGAAAAATAAAAACAACGATTTTATAAAAACCAAATATTATGTATATCATGTTTTATGTTGTATATACAATTAGATTTGTATTGAAAAACAAAGTGTAAGGACAATGTCAATGTTAAAGACTTTTAACTGAAGGCGACTAATCACCAGTTGTTATCTAACGTTACCAAAACAACAGCTGACCTTTGTTAATAAGGATCGCTACAATTCGACAGCATTCGAGTTTATTCAGGCGTTTGTTGACGGTTAATTTTAAGTATATTTAATATGCGTTTTTATTTTTCATTTATAGATGACAACGTTCTAGAACTGCAAAAAATAAAATGCCCTTTGAAATATACATCTATAAAATGAGTGGCAGGATTTAGAATCAAAATGAACAATAAATATTGTAGTATTACTTGCGATTGCTGTATCATGACTTTGGAAGCCTCGCTTGTTTAAACATGTCTTCGAAAATTCTTTTGTATCTTAATGAAGTTGATGTGTTGAAGACCCATTGGTGGCCTTGGGCTGTTTTCTACTCTTTGGTTGCGTTGTTGTCTCTTTGGCACATTCCCCGTTTCCATTCTCAATTTTATTGTTAGTATAACGTAGGTTTGAGTTTACGAAAGTATTCATGAAAGTTCACAATGATTACTTTGATTCTTTCAGATAAAGAAAGTACTGAATAGATTCACTCATTACAAATGTAAATAATGGCACTTTGACTTTTTAAATAGGGGTCGATATTTGTGTTTGAGTTATCATTTGCAACTCAAATTATAGATCATTATAGCTTTGTGGAGAAATGAAAAAAAAAAAAACTACTGCTGATGTTAAACACTGAAATCTTTCTGGTTTAAGTATACAGCATATGAGTGTCAAAACTTGCATTAAAACAAATGTTTCGATAAAAAGAAACGTGCGGTATTCAGGGACACACATGCTCCGATAAACAAAAATAAAAAGATTTATGGTTAAACATGCAGTCTTTAAACATGACCTGATGTTGATGCAATTTATTTGTTCTATTATTGCATTCTTTATTTTGCAGTTCACTTATCATGATGAAGCCAATTCAAGTAGATATATATCAAGAATATTCCGCTGCATTCAGCTTGCTACGATATTTCTCCACTCTCGACAGTTACATTTTGAATATTTAAAACGCTTGGGAAGCCTCGTGATATTTGAATGAATTGATCCTTATCATGATACTAGGTAATACATAAAGCCGATTCGAGTATATATATATATATATATATATATATATATATATATATATGCACTACTGCTGATACGATATTTCTTCTTTGAGACATTTCAATTTTAAAATTTAAAAAGCGAGTGCCCCAAACGTTTCAAATATTTAAAACGTAACCGTCGAGAGTGTAGAAATATCGCATTGCACGAAATTGTGGTTGTAGAAATTGTTCCCTAATGGTTTTAAGACAAACGTAATCCTTCTTTTCCAATGATCTGCACAAATATTTGTTCTTTTTATGTAACGTCATCAGAGACGGCCGCTGTTTTTCATGACGCCACAATATGAAATTCAGAGGAAAGCAAGAAAACTTAACTTCAACTTTGAATTTTGACCAATGAAGAACTGAGATCAAATAAACCACACGTTGATTAAATAAAAATAATCAACAAACTAGGAAAGGTATAAATCGGATAAAAACTAGAGAAGTCAATTCATTATTTTATACCAACAGCTTGTGAGTATCTATGCCACCAGGATGGTAAATGTATTTCCAAAGATAAAGTTTGCAATGGACAGAAAGACTGTATGTTAGGAGAAGATGAGGACGATTGTGGTAAGTAATTATATTCAAATTTAAGCATTCCTGTTCACGAATATGTTACGGTATTTTTTTGCAGAATATCTGATATCCTTCGACCAAAATGATAGACCATGTTGTATATTTCATGGTGCGCCATAACAGAGAGAATAATATGTTCTAATCTATATTTATTAATCGTTTGATGCTGTAATATAATGTTCTAATCTATTTATATTCATCGTTTGATGCTGTAATATAGTTTCGATTTGTAGTATGTTTGTTTGTAGGAATACATTTTGATGTCCTTTATGAATATATATCTAATACTCTTTCTTATATTCAACATGTTTAACATAGAAACCCCTGATGATAATGGAGGCAACACTGGCAGCGATGATGAAGTGAACGATGTTGCAAAGACAGAATTTGATCATGGTAAAAATAACGCATTTCGCTAGTTTAAATGAAAAGAAACAATGTAATGACTAAAGACAATACGATGTACTAAATGTGCATCGCAGACATCGTAAAGCCGTAAAGAGATATATAAAAAAAAGCTACATTTGAATAAAGTAGATGTGATGTGACTGACAATGAAACACTTATAAAGAGATATATGAAAATAATGCCACATTTAAAATAATGTAAACATGATATGATAGTTACTGAAACACATTTACACACAAGTTCAAATGACGTGGATCTGATATCCTTTGACCAAAATGATATATCATGTTGTAGATTTGATGGTAGCCATTACAGGAGAGAATGATATGTTCTAATATATGTCTATTAATCGTTTGATTCTGTATAATAATTTCGATTCGTACTATGTTTGATTGTAGGAATAAATATTTGATGTCTTTTATGAGTATAAACGTAATACTCTTTCTTATATTCAACATAGAAACACATGTTAATGATGGAGGTTACACTGGCAGCGATGATAATGTAAACGATCCTGCTAAGATAGAAGATGAGCACTGTAAAAAACGCATTTCATTAGTATCAATAAAAAGAAACAATGTAATAACTAGAGACAATACAATGTACGAAATGTGCATCGCAGACATTATAAAGCCATAAAGAGATATATGAAAATAATGCTACATTAGTTTCATACATTTAGTTTTGATTTAGAAGAAAACCGACGGTTAGAAAATACATAAAATAACACCATTACAAACTCAATCACAATTTTATATTCTTGTACGTTTCTATAAATCAAACAAATCTATTTTATTTTTAGAAATTTACCTGTGATAATATAAACGTCACAAAAACGTCACTTTTGCGAGTTGATTTATTCATGTGACGCGCAGTTTATATTTCGTTTGTGGTGTCCTGGTGTACTGTCGTAAATTCATGGAAGGTGTCCATTGTTATTCTGTGGTTTACATGTTGTAATGTATTATTATATTATTCATTTATGTATTTTTCTGTGATGAGTTTCTTGCGTTTGCTTGGACTGTATTCCTGTCACGAAGTGTTTTCATTTTAGCGGTATTTGTAACATTGCCATATAAGCAGGAGGTTTGGCTAGCCATAAAACCAGGTTCAACCCACCATGTTTCCTAAAATGTCCTGTACCAAGTCAGGAATATGGCATTTGTTATCAGACAATCTGTTTCTATGTATGTTGGCGTTTGCTTTTGTTGTAGTTCAGTGTTTCTGTTGTTTTGTTGTTTTCCTCTTATACGACAAACATTTAAATAGAGGCTCCTCACTTGACACAGATATATAGATAATGTAGCGGAGTTATACATTTTCGTGAGCGCTGTACCCTCTCCTAAACCTGGGACAGTAGTGTAACAGCAAAACATATAAGACAAGATTTAGTATAAATGACGTCATAAACAGTCTAAGAATGTATGACCATGTGGAATACTATCACATGAATGCATATCAAAGACCACAAATAATCATAATTAAACAGAAAAGGTATAAATCGGATAAAAACTAGAGAAGTCAATTCATTATTTTATACCAACAGCTTGTGAGTATCTATGCCACCAGGATGGTAAATGTATTTCCAAAGATAAAGTTTGCAATGGACAGAAAGACTGTATGTTAGGAGAAGATGAGGACGATTGTGGTAAGTAATAATATTCAAATTTTAAGCATTCCTGTTCACGAATATGTTACGGTATGTCATGGAAACGAACAGTCTTATATATCTTAACTTTTGACCTCGAGTATACCTGTTAACGGTTTGCAAAAAAAAAAACCAATTGTCAAATATACAAATACATTGAAAAGTATTATTCAATCTTTTGGCATTGATTTTACCTATTAACGGTAATTCTGGAAACAAGCGTTATGGATATGAATAACGGGAACAGTTATTCCAAAAACATGCATGAGTCAGGGATCCGAATAGGTAAATTTCGGAAATGGATATTCATATCTAAAACGCTTGTTTCTATACGCGACAAAATCATATCTATAACGAAAGGTCATGCGATTAACTTACAATATGTGCTAATTTTGGGAAAACATTAGCTGTATTTTAATGATTTTGTCGTGTGTAGAAAACGTACAACAGTTAATTTGCCCCTACATTGCACTGATTGTAAGCTTGATTTTTATTCTTTGAATTGCTCTTTCTTGGTCGAGTACCAGATTTTCTAAACACGGAAGAGGCACTCTCTCAAATACAATCTATAAACTCTGGAGACAAAAGTCGGTAATATGAAAATATTTTTTTTGCAGAATATCTGATATCCTTCGACCAAAATGATAGACCATGTTGTATATTTCATGGTGCGCCATAACAGAGAGAGAATAATATGTTCTTATCTATATTTATTAATCGTTTGATGCTGTAATATAATGTTCTAATCTATATTTATTAATCGTTTGATGCTGTAATATAGTTTCGATTTGTAGTATGTTTGTTTGTAGGAATACATTTTGACGTCCTTTATGAATATATATCTAATACTCTTTCTTATATTCAACATGTTTAACATAGAAACCCCTGATGATAATGGAGGCAACACTGGCAGCGATGATGAAGTGAACGATGCTGCCAAGACAGAATTTGATCATGGTAAAAAATAACGCATTTCGCTAGTTTAAATGAAAAAGAAACAATGTAATGACTAAAGACAATACGATGTACTAAATGTGCATCGCAGACATCGTAAAGCGGTAAAGAGATATATAAAAATAAAGCTACATTTGAATAAAGTAGATGTGATGTGATTGACAATGATACACTTATAAATCCAAGTTTACTTGGATCTGATATCCTTTTACCAAAATGAGATACCGTTGTAGATGTGATGGTGGGCCATAACAGGGAAGAATGATATGTTCTAATCTATATCGATTAATCGTTTGATTCTGTAAAATAGTTTCGATTAGTACTTTGTATGTTTGCAGGAATAAATTTTGATATTTTTTCTGAATATACAATACTTTTTTTTTTTAACATGACACCCTGATGAGGAGCAATACTGGCACGAGATGGTGAAAATCCTGCTAAAAAGAAGATGATCATGGAAACAAAAGCATTCCAGTTTAAATGATAAGAAACATGATATGATAGATTACATGAAACACATTTAACACACAAGTTCAAATGACGTGGATCTGAAATATCCTTTGACCAAAATGATGATATCATGTTGTAGATTTGATGGTGCGCCATTACAGGGAGAGAATGATATGTTCTAATATATGTCTATTAATCGTTTGATTCTGTATAATAATTTCGATTCGTACTATGTTTGTTTGTAGGAATAAAATTTGATGTCTTTTATGAGTATAAACGTAATACTCTTTCTTATATTCAACATAGAAACACATGTTAATGATGGAGGTTACACTGGCAGCGATGGTAGTGTAAACGATCCTGCTAAGATAAAAGATGAGCACTGTAAAAAAACGCATTTCATTAGTGTCAATAAAAAAGAAACAATGTAATAACTAGAGACAATACAATGTACGAAATGTGCATCGCAGACATTATAAAGCCATAAAGAGATATATGAAAATAATGCTACATTAGTTTCATACATTTAGTTTTGATTTAGAAGAAAAACCGACGGTTAGAAAATACATAAAATAACACCATTACAAACTCAATCACAATTTAATATTCTTGTACGTTTCTATAAATAAAACAAATCTAACTTATTTTTTAGAAATTTACCTGTGATAATATAAACGTCACAAAAACGTCACTTTTTGTGAGTTGATCCATTCATGTGACGCGCAGTTTATATTTCGTTTGTGGTGTCCTGGTGTACTGTCGTAAATTCATAGGAGGTGTCCATTGTTATTCTGTGGTTTACATGTTGTAATGTATTATTATATTATTCATTTATGTATTTTTCTGTGATGAGTTTCTTGAGTTTGCTTGGACTGTATTTCTGTCACGAAGTGTTGTCATTTTAGCGGTATTTTTTAACATTGCCATATAAGCAGGAGGTTTGGCAAGCCATAAAACCAGGTTCAACCCACCATGTTTCCTAAAAATGTCCTGTACCAAGTCAGGAATATGGCATTTGTTATCAGACAATCCGTTTCTATGTATGCTGGCGTTTGCTTTTGTTGTAGTTCAGTGTTTCTGTTGTTTTGTTGTTTTCCTCTTATACGACAAACATTTAAATAGAGGCTCCTCACTTGACACAGATATATAGATAATGTAGCGGAGTTATACATTTTCGTGAGCGCTGTACCCTCTCCTAAACCTGGGACAGAAGTGTAACAGCAAAACATATAAGACAAGATTTAGTATAAATGACGTCATAAACAGTCTAAGAATGTATGACCATGTGGAATACTGTCACATGAATGCATATCAAAGACCACAAATAATCAGAATTAAACAGAAAAAGATAGTTCTTATCAACAACCTCGGATTTTTTTACACCGTCATTTTTTGTCACTCGCATGTTTTTCACAGCCAGTCCATTTCTCAATACCTTACGTGTTTTGCAAACGTTATGTAATGACAACAAGGTTACATGGGACATTTCTACTTTCAGAATGCGGATCGAATTACATAATGGACTTTTTCAATGATTGTTCAGGTAAGTAGAGCAAATGTAATCTATAAATTTATATGGCAATTTAAGGATGTTAGCTACTAGTTTCAATATAAATCCAAGTTTACTTGGATCTGATATCCTTTACCAAAATGAGATACCGTTGTAGATGTGATAGTGGGCCATAACAGGGAAGAATGATATGTTCTAATCTTTATCTATTAATCGTTTGATTCTGTAAAATAGTTTCGATTAGTACTTTGTATGTTTGCAGGAATAAATTTTGATATTTTTTCTGAATATATACATAATACTCTTTATTTTTATTTAACATAGACACCCCTGATGATGATGGAGGCAATACTGGCAGCGAGGATAGTGTGAAAGATCCTGCTAAAACAGAAGATGATCATGGTAAAACAAAACGCATTTCGCTAGTTTAAATGAAAAAGAAACAATGTAATGACTAGAGACAATACAATGCACGAAATGCGCATCGCAGACATCCTAAAGCCATAAAGAGATATATGAAAATAATGCCACATTTAAAATAATGTAAACATGATATGATAGTTACTGAAACACATTTAAACACAAGTTCAAATGACGTGGATCTGATATCCTTTGACCAAAATGATATATCATGTTGTAGATTTGATGGTGCGCCATTACAGGGAGAGAATGATATGTTCTAATATATGTCTATTAATCGTTTGATTCTGTATAATAATTTCGATTCGTACTATGTTTGTTTGTAGGAATAAATTTTGATGTCTTTTATGAGTATAAACGTAATACTCTTTCTTATATTCAACATAGAAACACATGTTAATGATGGAGGTTACACTGGCAGCGATGATAATGTAAACGATCCTGCTAAGATAGAAGATGAGCACTGTAAAAAACGCATTTCATTAGTATCAATAAAAAGAAACAATGTAATAACTAGAGACAATACAATGTACGAAATGTGCATCGCAGACATTATAAAGCCATAAAGAGATATATGAAAATAATGCTACATTAGTTTCATACATTTAGTTTTGATTTAGAAGAAAACCGACGGTTAGAAAATACATAAAATAACACCATTACAAACTCAATCACAATTTTATATTCTTGTACGTTTCTATAAATCAAACAAATCTATTTTATTTTTAGAAATTTACCTGTGATAATATAAACGTCACAAAAACGTCACTTTTGCGAGTTGATTTATTCATGTGACGCGCAGTTTATATTTCGTTTGTGGTGTCCTGGTGTACTGTCGTAAATTCATGGAAGGTGTCCATTGTTATTCTGTGGTTTACATGTTGTAATGTATTATTATATTATTCATTTATGTATTTTTCTGTGATGAGTTTCTTGCGTTTGCTTGGACTGTATTCCTGTCACGAAGTGTTGTCATTTTAGCGGTATTTGTAACATTGCCATATAAGCAGGAGGTTTGGCTAGCCATAAAACCAGGTTCAACCCACCATGTTTCCTAAAATGTCCTGTACCAAGTCAGGAATATGGCATTTGTTATCAGACAATCTGTTTCTATGTATGTTGGCGTTTGCTTTTGTTGTAGTTCAGTGTTTCTGTTGTTTTGTTGTTTTCCTCTTATACGACAAACATTTAAATAGAGGCTCCTCACTTGACACAGATATATAGATAATGTAGCGGAGTTATACATTTTCGTGAGCGCTGTACCCTCTCCTAAACCTGGGACAGTAGTGTAACAGCAAAACATATAAGACAAGATTTAGTATAAATGACGTCATAAACAGTCTAAGAATGTATGACCATGTGGAATACTATCACATGAATGCATATCAAAGACCACAAATAATCAGAATTAAACAGAAAAAGATAGTTCTTATCAACAACCTCGGATTTTTTTACACCGTCATTTTTTGTCACTCGCATGTTTTTCACAGCCAGTCCATTTCTCAATACCTTACGTGTTTTGCAAACGTTATGTAATGACAACAAGGTTACATGGGACATTTCTACTTTCAGAATGCGGATCGAATTACATAATGGACTTTTTCAATGATTGTTCAGGTAAGTATAGCAAATGTAATCTATAAATTTATATGGCAATTTAAGGATGTTAGCTACTCAGTTTCAAAATAACAAGCTTTTCATAACACGGGTAAATATTGATAGGGGAATAATAAAGGAACCAAACGAGGGAAAAAAAATTACAGGTCTGTGTGCTTGTTTTTGAGATTTAAGCTACTGAAAATTTTGCAGGAAAAATTTCTCTCTTGATTTTTGCATAGCTTTATCATTGACAAGTTTTAATTCGCAAATACTATCAAAAAATAACAATGATTTTATAAAATTTTTACAAATGGCTTCTTATCCTGCATGTGAAAGATTTATGAAAAGCAATATGATTATTAGTGGCAAAACAAATTATGGTGTTTACATGGATAAAACTAGAGGAATCCAAAAATCTTTAAAAAATTCAAAAACATGACTAGCGAACATCCTTAAGTGAGGATATTAAATTAATTGTAAATTAATTCAAACAAATGTCTTCACAGAATTGAATGTTAAAATAAATAGACGTGCCATGATTATCAATGTGACAACTTTTCACCAGAGACAAAAGGGTGAAGATGTAAAGAACAGCCGGTCACCGGTCACAATGAAAAAAAAAATACTATACTACTATTCCATACTTGTTTAACATATTGATATGTGTGCTCTTAAATTAGTGTTTTCCTAATTATTGGTCAAACATTAATGCCTCGAGCGTCTAAACTTGTGATAAAAGAGTCGCAGATTCGGATGTACAAATATAAATAAATCAGGATTCTATAAATCGTTTATATCATATTAAACAAGTTTTCAAAAATCATTGTAAAATTGAAAAGATTGTCGATGGTACTGAACTTTGTTCTATAATTTTACAGTCCTTGAATGGTATAAACTTCCCACTTACATAATGCACCATTACACTATACACGATACATCTTTACACCATACTCCTTACACTATGACTCCATACACCATTACTCCATAATTCATTACATCATAAACGTTTTATTGAAAATACTTTAATTACAGGTGCAACAAATTTGGGAATGAATATCATGGTATTTGGACTTTGTTTTCTGGGAGCAATTTATATCATAGCTTGATGGATCAGGGTTAAGCCAGAACTCATTTCAAAATTTGAAATCTTTTCTGTAAAATGTGGATTTTATAGCTTCACGGATCAGGGTTTGACCAGAACACATTTCGATATTATATTTAATTGTTTTCTTTTATGTGTGGATTTTCAAACAATTTTTAAAAATGTTATGTGATTTGTCATGTTTATTGGAAAAAAAGTTGTAGTCTTCTTAACTTTTTCATATAGTTTTATTATAGATTGTGAACACTGTAAAAAGTAAGAAAGAATGTTACGACTTTCTGATTTTGATTTCGCATTGTACCTCATATCAACAATTTTTCACTAACGGTTTTGAGGCAGTTTTCCTGACGAATTCATTCCAGCAAGGATCTAAGAGAAAATTTTATTTTGAATTGAATTGTGAAGGTATACAGTAACGGTTTTTCTCGAAAGAACGAGATTCATACGTTATTTGTTTTAAACTGAACGGAGTAGTATTCATTCAAAACCAAGAATGGAATATGGACATACCTATTGTTTCCAGTTTTTTTAGTTTAAACTCAATGCAAGGGCACATTGTTTGTGTGCCTACAATTTCGATAGCGTAAATTGCGTGTTACCGAAGGTATTCTCTGACCAGTATAGAAAATCTGTGGTATAAAATGTCTTGCACACGAAATGTGTTTCAAGAATAACCTTTTCAGGAAAACTTGATATTAAGAGAGGAAACTCATCAAACATGTGAAACTTTGTAACAGTCATTAGACCTATTAAGAACAGCTTTTTAATTTGGTAACTATTTATATCAAAGTTTTAAAAGGTTATACGTATTCAAATGATGGCATGATGCCTTGTAAAGTTGTGTACACGCATAATCTTTTTATTATAAGGAATGATTTGTGGAAAATTATAAATGTTGTTTTTTTCTTCAGAAAGGCTTCATTTCTGTTTAAATTACTGTTGTCGACATTTTATTGAACGTAAATATTCGGTTTTGTCATAGAAGAATACTCTATTTCAGTCACAATTAATGTTAATGTTAAAAATAAGTAGTTAACTGTGAAAATAACTCATTGTATAAAACATATTGAACAATCCATCCACAGCAATAAAAGCAAACTGCGTATTTCTTTCAATTTGTACTTCTCTGTCGACAAATTTCAGAAGAAAATGAAAATGAACGATTTAAAATATTGTTTTATTGTGTATTTTACGGCCAGTATTCACAAGGTACATACAAATATTTTTCTATACATCTATCAACTTTTATTATAATTTGTACATAAAGTATCTATCATTTTCCGGATATCTTACCACAGTTCGTTAAATAAGCGAACTGATCTTGATTCTGGCTTCCAACTGTTATAGCTACAGAAATAATTCTTTTTATTGATGACAAAACAATAATTAATGATTATTAAAGAAGTTGCTTTGGTATATGGCAGGCCAACAAGGAACAAAGAAGTAAATGTATTATTTTCTAAGCTATTTTTCTAGTTATATTTGTTGGTCGTTTAATGATCAAATAACATTTAGATGCGGTTTAATAAAATAATTTGGCAAATAATTTGATTAAAAAAAAAAAACCGTCATGTAAACTAATCAAACAACATAAACACAGAGTTTGGACCCTGCGTTATAATCCCTTCGAGAAATGATTACTGCACTTAGCAAGTTTACAGAGATCTAAAATTATTAATTGGATTACTTATTCTTTTATGACACAACATATGATATATATCATTTCAAGCGACTGCGTCTGTGAAATTAATTACCAAAAAGAATACCGGATTGGAGAACAATCAAGCAAACATAAAATATAAATTAGTAAAGATATACCCAAATTAATACTATGGTGATGCTGATTCATGATTTTTATCCGACAAATCCATCATAATGTCCTCGCATTTTTTAAAGTTATTTGATGTGTTTGTGCTTTAGATTTTGAGTTTGAATTGTGTTACGACCCAATGAAACGAATCAATTGAGATTTTTTCATAAACTCTTCATAATATACATGCAAGTTTTTCCCAAGGATCAGTTTGTTATTAATAAAAAATACAGTAAATGACATTGAAAATATCAACATAGACTTACATGAGCAATACGACGGGTGTCACATGTGGACCAAGATCTGCTTACCTTTCCGGAGCACTTGAGATCACCCCATGTTTTTGGTTAAGTTGGTGTTGCTCAGTCTTTTGTTTTCTATGTTGTGTTTTGTACACTGTTTGACGTCTTTCGGTTGTATTTCGTTTTTTTACAATGCTATTGTCAGTTTGTTTTCGAATAATTAAACCCCTATGGTATCTTTCGCCTCTCTTTTTGCAGACGACACTACTTTACTTGCTATAGTAAAGAAGATGATCATACTGTTGCGGGTGCTTCTTTGACTGATGACTAAAATGTTATCTCAAACTGGGCTGAATCACGGGTTGTATAATTCAACTCCAAGAAAACTAAAACTATTGTATTAATTGAATGAGAAAGGAAGCACCCGCCAGTATTTTGGGAATAAATAAGCACTGTTATCTTGGGATAACGTTTCAGTCATCAGCTTAATGGAACAAGCATATTGAACATATTATTTATAAAGCATGCACTTCCATATCTACACATCGACATGTTAAACATTTTGAGACAGGAATTAACGTGTATAGTTACCTTAGCTGTATTTGGCAAAAGCTGTCATAAGTTTTGGGGCCCCAATGCGCTACAACTTCGTACTTGATTTGGTATTTTAACTTTTTGATTCGAACGTCACGAATGAGTCTTGTGTAGACGAAACGCGAGTCATGCGTACAAAACTATTAGCCGGGAATCTTTGATGAATTTTTTATTCGTATGTACTTTGCTTTATAAAACCAATGTTAGAGTATGGTGATGTTGCTTTTTAACAACTTACCTCAACATCAGTCCGATCGTCTGGAAAATATTCAAATAGAAACTGTTTTAATTAGACTAAACTACATCATAATTCCTCAGGACATAAACTATATATTGAATTAGAATTAGAAACTCTTGAATAAACATATTCATAGGAATAAATCTTGAAAGTCATACTATTAAACGCAGAACAATAAGACCTGCCTGTACGCTAAACAATGGAATAAAAACGTTTTATATCAGCATCCGATATCACCTGAGTATCTTCTATCGCCCGATGAAACACCACAATTAGACCTGCCTGTATGATTAACGATAAATTGAAAACGAGAGAAAATTACCCAGGTGTGAAATTTGTTCAGGGGAAATTTGCCCTACCCTTTTTACCTTATTTATCTCAATTTATATCTCAAATAACATTGAATAAGTATTGCAGTTTGTTTTCCCCTTTAACGTAGCATTTTGCAACATCTTTGTACAGTAATATTACTCATCTGGCAAATATGTTTAAGGATTGTCCTTTATATAGTTTTATTAGACTTTTTAAAACTGATTTATAATTATGGTTATAACTATACATTTGTATGTCAATCATTGTTTAACGTATTTAAGTGATACACATCTAGCTTGCATTCTCGAGTTTAAAGAAATGTAAAAATATATATCTTTGTTTTTTCTATCTTTTACACAGTTAGTTATAAATTATGAAGTGTAGGAAGGCACGAAGCCAAATGATTTAAATATTTTAAGCTTTGAGTAGCTGTCAGCATTTTTGTTGGCAATTGTTTTGTTTTTATTTGTGTTTAAAAAATGAAAACGACACGTTATATAAATTTCATGCGTCCGAAGCGCTTTTCTGGATTTATCTTTATCAGGGACGCTTAAAGCCAAATATTTGAAAGCCAAAGATTTAAAAGAACCGAAACAATTGAAGAGCTATATATATGACCAAAAATAACCTAATAAAATAACCAAATCCATCTAATCCTTAGTTTCTTTATAATTTCAAAACTGACAATTTTAGAAAGAATTGTTATAAATCATGTCAGTACCGAAGTACTGACTACTGAGCTGTTGATACCCTCGGAGACTGATAGTTCACTAGCAGAGGTATCGACCCAGTGATGTAAAAAATGAAATCTACTCGTATTAAAAAAAATAGATTCCCGTGCAATACGTACATGTCCCAAGTTAGGAACCTCGTCAGTGATTGTCTAATGTCTTTTTTTAATAATTTTTTGTATTATATAAATCAGTATGACAAATATGATATACTAGATAACATATCTTTGAAATTCTAATGTTTATTTATGTTCGATTGCTATGTAATTGATGTTTATCCAAAACTTTCATTGGTTCATTCTGATGCATGTTGATTAGTTAACATAGAACAGTTTTTCCTAAAACGCACTGCAATTTATTCATTATTGATTTAAACCATTGTACATTAACAGTGATGTCATCACATTTGTTAACAGTAAATTATTCTCCCGTAAAATCTCATTTTCTGCATTTTTCTTATGTTTTCAATAACACAATACTATTGTTTAAATCGTGGATATGACTTCTATCTCAGACTCATAGTATCATTCATTTCATGATCATATATTCAAAAAGTTGACTGAGGCTTTTTAACTCATTGTTTACACTGTCTCCCTATATTTATCGTGGTCGAGGGATAACTCTCTTAAAACTCTATACGATCTCTTTTTTAAGTCCAATTCGTCAAAGTTGTCGGTCTGCCTCGATTACATGTTGTTTTTGGTAAAAAAAATCTTAATTAATAGAACATTGTAAGCTTGCGCATTTATAAAGTTAATAAAGGGTTTTTTGAATGGGAAGGAGGGGGTTGGGGGGTTGAGTGTTTTGTTGGACCGACCAAAATTCAACTCAAAAAGTATACTATCGCGAAAAGAACGTCAACATTTGCACCAAAACAGTTTTTATTCGTATTTATATACACTATGTACTATAATCTTGAAAAAAAAAAATGTCCACCAATATTTAGGTGAAACCCGTAGATACTGCTTCTTTAACATTACAAATGCATTATATATTTGTGAAATTAAGTTAAGTAAAATCAATGTCTCAATTTAGGGCGTTTCTTTCAGGATTCAATATTGATTGAGTGATACAAGATTTTATTCGAAATGACATGTACACAAATATGTATTCTCATTACGTAATAAACTTTAGTGTGTTTATCTCTGAAGTCATCAATTATTTTTAACCGACAATTTAACATGCAAATAGGCATTGAACATTCATCAATATCTTTGATCATGTTGATAAGTACCATCTACACAATCACTATGCAATATTTTAATTAAATTATATGGATATACAGTGCTATGCAGGAGGGTGTGGATGGGGTTTACAGAATAGAGAATAATGGGCAAAAACATAAATAATAAAGAATAGAGAATAATGAGGTGCTAAAATATAAAGAATAGAGAAAAATGGTCTAAAAAATTTTAAAAAGAATACAGAAATGAAGGACCCCCTATCCAGACTCTCATGCATATCCTTGTTTTTAACTCACCGAACGATCTTAAAACGAGAGGTTTTTAAGCAACTTTATATGTCGAAGCACATTAAATCTTTCAAAAACCAACCAAACAACAACTCAAACTTGATTTACCGTTTCTAATAATAATCTTTGCATTGTAAAAAAGATATCTAATTCATTTTTTGAGGCATTACATACAAAGGATAATATCAGTTATGGTTGGCCGACAACAACCAAATTCAACCCCTGATTTACAGACTCCTGACATGGGACAGGCATACACGAAATGTGGCATGGCTAAATACGTTCGTGAGCGTTCAACCGTCTCTTAAACATTGACAGTGATGTAACAGAACAATATACATGATATATGAACAAACTATGTAAATTAGATGCAAAAGACTTGACTTATCTCATCACTAATAGAAACTTACAAACATACAAATTAAAGTAGGTACCGATCTAGGAGTACTCAACACTTATTGACCAAAGCGCATCAGACGCATTTATTAAAGTGCTATTTGTATTTTACTGAAAACCTTGACTACATGTTCAACTATATATATACTTACAACGCCTATATAAGAAGAAAGCATAGGGGGTACGAAGACACTTAAAGGAGACACCTCAGTAATGTGTACAGTTGAGTTGTGCACCTTAACTTTAGCTTTCTGTACAGATAATTTTAGCAATCTGAAATTGATGCCACAAGAAAGATCAATATGTTACAATTACAAAACATCCTTGATTGTCCAAAAATATTGAGAAATAAAACAGATATTGATTTTTGAAGTGACATACCCCCATTTTTGTATATATGTCACTTTGCAACTGATCGGTACAAACCAAGTTAAAGTGTTAGTGTACACGATTATTTATTGGTTTCTCCATATATATCTAATGACATTACCATTGAAATGATAGTTTAATATATTTTTTAATTTTGATTCTTCAAACAATTATCGGAACTTATGTGTAAAGAAATTATCTGAGATATATATTCGATCCTGACCTATACATGCCTGGTTTTCGATCAGCCTGAAAAAGATATATACATCCCAGCATTTAAATGTTTATTTCGATGGAAACAAAATGGTGGATGTCCAAGCGATGACCTATATCATACATTAAGCCATCGGAACACGGTTCACAATGATCGAAATACTTAAAATAATATAGATTTATTTATTTGAACTTATGTCTTCAATAAACAAAATTATGCCTGAAAGAAGAAACTACGATCCTCGTTAACAATGGCATGACAACTGTATCCTACGACTTTTTATATTCATTCCAGTTGATGATTCTGAGTTAAATAACTAAAATGAATATATTCTGTTCTTATTAATAATGATATTAACCTGAATAGTTGAGCAACAATCTATGAAATAAAGGCGAGTCATGTTTATAATCAATTGCAAAAGGGGAAACATGCGTAAATATAAATATAGCTTTAGGATTTTGGAGCATTTATATTTTTTATATAGATGTTTTATTTCAATGAATAAAACTAATAACTATCCTTCTTCATGATATACCTCAAGTATACAAGTATACAAGTATACACAATATTAAAAATAACTATTTTTGAAAACATATTCTATAAATATGATGTACAAGTATACTTACACAAGTACTAATACTATTAAACTTTGCAACTAAGGTTTAAATATGTAAAATACCGGGTATATACTCTAAATAAGAAAACGAGTGCATGTCAATCTTAAAACAGAAAGACATTTTTAATTGGAAACCAAAAATATACTTTATGATGTAGTAAAATGATAAATTACTGTCATACAAAAAACATTTTTTCTTAGTCATTTGAAATCTGTGATTTATTTAAAATGAAGAAAAGTTGTATATGAAAACTATTAAAATATTGAACATTAGGTCTCAAAATAAGGAATATAACATAAAACAAACTATATTCAGTGCTGGTCCGCAATCAACTGACACTCAAGTAAATTATATCTACACTTTGTTAGCGGATAAGTTGAGACAAGGATTAAATTGAGTGTTGACAATGTACAAATGAAATAATAAACAAAAATTCCCATAAATTGTCCAATTTTTATTACGTTTGTATGATTAGAAAAAAATGGACAAAATTAGAACGTTTTACTTACAGGTATTTAACTACCTTTCTGTTTTGCTTTTGGTGTGACGACCAGAGTGCATAAATGTTTAAATGTAAAAAAAAAAATTGTTCATTTTCAGCTTATGGTAATTGAACAATATGTTTCCTTTTTTTTTTAAAACATTACGTCATATACTAGCTTGTGACATCATGTTAAAGCGTGATTAGTAATTAAACGTTACATTATTATATCTATATAGTTTTCAATCAATATAAAAAAACTTTATTTAGTCGTTGTTTTGTCGTATTTATGCTAAGTAATAATTTATATAATTAAAACATAATATTTTAATGCTACATGTACGTAAGTCAACATTGCTAATAAGACGTTATGATTACAACTTTACACTTATGTTATTAAAACATAAAGTACTAAAGTTTCATTCACATTATACTAACGTTATTTTAACCAAATACATGTATGTGATCATCTTTAAGCATTGAATACTCTGAAAGTAATGACTGTAGACTTTAAGCACATAATTTCTTCTTTTATAAGTCATAAAAACCTACACGGCTGTATGTTGAGAAAGATTTTAAAGAACCACAGCTTTTTATCGTGCAATAACATTAGAACAAGGATTGACATTTTGAAAGAAATGCATATGTATACAATATGTATGATTCTTTAAGAAAAATAACAGAATGAGACTGAGTTAGTTTTAGTATTACTTATCATTAACTTTCTTTTTGCAATCAAAATGCAGAAATGATTAATTGCCCATTTATAACTACTTGTAATGGAATACCTTCTTAGTCTCTCTTTGAAAAAATGACGTCAGGTTCCACCTGGGACATTAAGTTATAGCATGTTTTTTAGTAATTAAATGTTGAATTAGTATGTTAGCACCTGAGATCACCCCAAGCTTTTGGTGAGGTTCATGTCGCTCAGTCTTTTGTTTTTTATGTTGTGTTTTGTGTATTGTTGGTCTTTCTTTTCTTGTTTAGCCATGGCGTTGTCAGTTTATTTTCGACTTATGAGTTTGAATGTCCCTTTGGTATCTTTCGCCTCTCTTTTACTGCATTACAAAAGTTTTACAAAACAAATGATCAAGAAGTTAAATCCCATCATCCTACAATAATTAAAGAATAGAATAAGAATACAAATTTAATATCATTTGTTATAATTAGTTACTATTCATGTTGGGTGTATATTATGAATATGCAAATAAAATAAAGCCTGGATTAATTTTTTTCGACTCAAACATAGTGCAGCACCTTAGTGATATTTACATAACATAAAATGCTAATGTTGACTCAAACGATGCCAATGTTGACAACTGGTAGTGCATATTTAAGTTGATAAAAAACAATTTCTTATCAATCCTTTGCCCTTTTTTTAACTTAATTCCCTAGTGAACAAAACAAAAATGGAACGTATGTCTTGTATGATCATCATGAATTCAACACGACAGTACTCAAAGTGCGTTGTCCCATGGGAACAAACGTATATCATAAACGTTCGAATTTGGTTTTATTTGTACACCCAATCGTACCTATGTCCCTTTTGTTATATACATATATATATATAAATAGTTATGTGTGAAACATGATTAAATATTTTTTTCTCCAAAAATACACCAAATACAACCACATTAAGAAAGAAGTCAAGAAGGAAATAATTTCAAGATATGGTAAGTCTATAGATACTGATAAACAAGACAGAGGGTAGAAATTCTAGATATGGTAAATCTATAGAAACCGATAGAAGTCACAGAGGGTAGAAGTTCTAGATATGGTTACTCTATAGATACCGATAGAAGTCACAGAGGGTAGAAGTTCTAGATATGATAAGATTATAAAAACCGATAGAAGCTATAGGGTAGAAGTTCTAGATATGGAAAGTCTAAAGATACCCGTAGAAGTCACAGAGGGTAAAAGTTCTAGATATGGTAAGTCTATAGATACCGATAGAAGTCAGAGAGGGTAGAAGTTCTACACATGGTTAGTCTATAGATACCGATAGAAGTCACAGAGGGTAGAAGTTCTACATATGGTAAGTCTATAGATACCGGTAGAAGCCACAGAGGGTAGAAATTCTAGATATGGAAAGTCCAAAGATACGGTAGAAGTCACAAACGGTAGAAGTTCTAGACATGGTTAGTCTATAGATACAGATAGAAGTCAAGAGGGTAGAAGTTCTAGATATGGTAAGTCTATAGATACCGGTAGAAGCCACAGAGGGTAGAAATTCTAGATATGGAAAGTCCAAAGATACGGTAGAAGTCACAAACGGTAGAAGTTCTAGGCATGGTAAGTCTATAGATACAGATAGATGTCAAAGAGGGTAGAAGTTCTAAATATAATCATACAAGTACCAACGACTATAGTACCAACGACTACAGTCTTAGCGACCAAGGTACCACCGACAACAGTACGAGCAACAATAACACAGCAGATAACAACGCAAACAAAGACATCACAAGCAACAACAACAGGTATTGAATATAACAAAAAAAAAACATGGCAATTAACCTTAATTTTTTATAAAGGGTTTTTCATTAGAGATAAAAATGTGCTAGAATCAACTCGCGGACACATTCTAAGGTAGAGAAATACTAACTTTAGGCAAAACACTGTATTTATAGTTATTGACAAATAAAAACAACGATTTAAAAAACTAATTATTATGTACTTCACGTGAGACGGTGACTAATTACCGTGTGTTATCTAACGTTTGCAAAACGACATGTGACCCTGAATTCATTGAGGCGTAAAGTGTTGGGTAACTTGTAAGTTAGTCTAATATGTGGTTTATTTATTGGTGAAAACATTCCAGCAACTGCAAAAGTAAAAGCATAAAAGAGATTTTTTTTATTAGTTGTTATTGGCTTTGAACTAGCTGTCAGTAACTACGAGTACTCTCAGATCTGCATTTAGCGTCTTTTTGTTGTTGGGATGTACAAGTACCCGTCCGTGTCTACTCTGTGTTTTTGTTAGATGTATTTCTATTTGTATCCATCTGATGAGTTAAGCCTTTTCAACTGATTTTTTTTTATAGTTTGTTCTATTGTTGTACTGTTACACTACTGTCCCAGGTAAGGAGGTGGTTGGGCGCCCGCTTACATGTTTAACCACGACACATTATGTATGTGCCTGTCCCAAGTCAGGAGCCTGCTAATTCAGTGGTTGTCGTTTGTTGCTGTGTTACATAATTGTTTTTCGTTCATTATTTTGTACATAAATTATGCCGTTAGTTTCTCGTTTGAATTGTTTTCATTTGTCATTTCGGGGCCTTTTATAGCTGTATATGCGGTATGGGCTTTGCTCATTGTTGAAGGCCGTACGGTGACCTATAATTGTTAATTTATGTGTCATTTGGTCTATTGTGGAGAGTTGTCTCATTGGCAATCATGCCACATCTTCTTTTTTATATAAACGCATTTTCTATGAAATAAGAGGCGGGGTTTAAAACCAAAGCAGCTATACTTGTTTAGTATTCCGCGGGATTTGCTGTATGATGACGAAAAAGCCCTTGTATGTTTTATCCTATCTTAAAATTTCCCTTACATCTACATGGAGATGTAAGATATAACGTAGGTTAGAAGTTAACTGAAGTATTCATGAAAGTACATAATGATTCCCATGATTGTTTTAGATAAAGAAAGTATGAAATAAGTCCACTGATTCCAAATGTTAATAACTCCACTTTGATTTTGAAATATGAGTCGACATTTGTGTTTGAGTTATAATCTTCAATTCTAATTATAGCTTTGTAAAAACAGGACAAAAAATATAATCCTAAAATATTTTCAGACTGAAAATTGCGCTGATGTTAGACACTGATATATTTCTGGTTTGACTATACAGCTTATTGTTGTTGGAACTTACTTTGAAACAAATGTGTGAATAAAAAGAGACAGGGGGTATACAGGTATACACAAACTCCGAGAAACAACAATCAAAAGATTTCAGGTTAAAGATACGTTTTTAAAAATCACCGGATGTGGATGCAATACCTTTGATCTATTTTTGCATTTCAATTTGTTAACTTTGCAGTTCATTCATTACATTAAATTTGAATGCAGTGATCCTTATCATAATGATGCCCATTCAATTAGATATATATTAGTCCAGCTGATTCGTGCATAATTTTAGAAGAATTGTGGGTTTGATGATAAAAGCATGAAACTTGGCACAAATTGTAAATATATATTTGGTAGTCAATTTAAGCTATGGACCCACTCTGAAAAATCCAATATGGCGGCCATTTTCAAGATGTCTGCCAATCAGTCCAAATTTCACAATCGTGTATAACAAGATGCAAATAATATATAAACCAAATCTTTTAAAAACATATAAAATGTAATCCAACGTTTCTAGTAACTCGTGAAGTCATATTTCACTTTTCATTTTTTTCAAAATGGCGGAAAATGTTTCAATGGCCGCAATATTCTAGGGATTGCGTTTCCATGATTCATTGATGCTGCTTGCATGACAATTTGATAAATGGAAACAGTCGAACGTTTTCAGGACGCCATCAGAATATGTTTGACCGATTAGTACCATATGAGTCACATATGATAATGAATATGTTCCACTTTTCCTTTTCACAACCCTTTCTTTTTTCCTCGATTGTGGTAACATCAAGATGATAAGTAAATACTTATGTTTATGCTTTCAATGTTGAGTTATTTGCTCTTTATTTTTCAATGTCTGCGTTGTCAACCAGTGAAATTCTTGTTTATATATCGTTTAGGCATGGAAAACCTTACTTAATTTCAATACACCATCGACCAAGCTTAAGATTATTAACGTGTACCAATTGTTTTAACATGTTTTAAATTTTGTGATTCTAAGGGTTAGAAAAGAGACATTTATAAATCCACTATTATATGATATATATCTAATTACTAGATATGAATCATCAATTTATTTAAACAAGAGCACATAGGTAGGTGTTACTTGTTAAACAAGAACTGCGTACCCTTCTTAAACATCTGATATCATCCCCGGATTTCAGTGGGGTTGGTTTTGCTAAATATTTAGATTTTTGTGTAGTGATTTGTTTTAGCATATTTTTGCGTTTTTATCCATGTTCTGGTTTTGTTTACTAATGATCTTTGAGTGCCTAAGTATCTTCTCCATCGTTTTATCATCTAAACAACAACATATTTTCACAGCAGTTTTCAAATGTTTCTTAAGGACAGCCCATAGTGTTTGTCCCACTCCTCACCACATTTTAAACAGGACCGTTCATAACATCATTGTCCTCGGCATTTTCATCTACTGTGACATCTATTTTATATCTGACATCCACATTTTATTACCTCATTACAAAATACTGATACCTCTGTGATAAATGTCCATTAGGGTATATGCCATCCGCATTCAGTCGAAGTAGCACTCTGGGTAAAAATCAGAAACATTCCCTCGCCTAAAGCTTTCACATGCTTTAATAATTTGTGTTTTTGCTTTTAAACTGTTCCTGGTGTGAACATCATGTGGATTACCTGATCACGTTATATTATTATATATAGGTGGGTTTAATTTTGTTAATTGCTATGGCCATTTCTAGAGAAAACGCTATTAAATAATGTAATTGTGCGATATTGATAGTCAATATGATTGCCCCGCCTTCTCCTTTTAGAAGTGTGTAATTCTACTCTTGAGCTTGATCTACATTTTTCATGTTCAAATTACGTTTACAATACTTAAACTGTATATTAAAATGGCATAATATAGCGCAGGGTACTTTAAGCCTTAGTTTGATGAAAAATGTAAAGAACCAATAAATAAGCAGTATTATGGAATCTTTGTACTCTTAGAAGGATCATTCTCTCAATGATCTCACATCAAAATGTCCAGTCCAATCTTTAATGCTGCAGACCAGTTGTGGTTAAGGGGACTTTAAATTTCCTTCTCGTTACTCCATTTTTGAATGTTACATAGTTCTCACCAGGGTCTCGTTCCTCAGAAAAACATTATGTCAGGATCTTTGCATAAGAATGAGAAGTGCACCTACTGTAACCTCATGGAAAAGTCTTGTTCATGATGCATGAGAACCTCTAAAAAGACTCGGCTATTCATTAAGTACTATGTTTCCTGATCGAACACTTGTTCAACCACTGTTTTCTAACCAATCACATAAGGTTTTCAACGGTAACATTTCTATATGTAAACCTTAAACAAACTATTCTTTATTCTGCTCGAAATATGTTTGACGAGTTCCACTGTTCCGATTTTGCAAAAGCAAAAAACAATTGATCACAAGTCATAATTGATACATGTCTCGGAAAAGATAAGCATATTGCTTGAGTATATTCATAGAATGTCGAATCGTTGTGACAGGTTTGATCTCTTCATGTAACATCGGTCAATGCGGGCTAATATATAAAGGCGGATGACCATTTGTCTCGGAGCTACATGCATAAAATGCTGTCTAGACATATCTAATGTTTTCATTCTCATCTGCTTCAAGCCATCAGTGTTATCATTTTGTTAACTTATTTATACCATGCAAGGATAGTGTTACACAATTGAGTAATTATACCAGGTTGGCATACATGTATTTCTGGTAAGACAATTGACAGAGTGCATGTCCATAAAACGGTTGTTATTTTATGTAAGTATGAAACGCATGCATATATTTCAAAGCAAAAGGTTATGACGAATTTGCAAAGACTAATAAAATGCTGAAATATTGAAATTGTCCTTCTATGGAACGATTCGTAAGCCGTATTTGAACTCTTGTTGTTGCCTCATATTGTCCACGGCTGCTGTTGTTAAACCACCAGGTTTCGCAAGGGGAACCACATATTCAATGTTGATTTTTTCATAAATCTAGTACTGTAGATAAACAGATAATTGTATCATTTGCAAACGACAAACGTAAACTGTACCTTTTGCCATTTAGTACCGCCTCTTTTCCTGGTTCTCACATCCAGTAAAAGGCCTATATACATTATAAGATGGTTTTAATTCAGTTGAATATAATGTTAAAGAATAATAGAGAAATAAAATAGACGTAACTTTGAAATGGATAATGTCATATTTGCCTCAATGGAATAACTTACCTGCATCTGAATATTTGGCCACACGATTATCAACTAATGTTTTTAATGACTGTTGAAAAGGCTTTTGCCTACATTATGTCTTATTTAACTACCTGCATGTGCAGCTTTTTTCAAGTATCGTTGTCATACAAACAGATAGTTGCGGTTGCTTTTAATCGCAAAACCAAAATAATCACTCAACAGAAGAAGAAAACACCTGCCTTGTTAATGGCCCTTCAAGCCTTATTTTTTAGATCATTACTATATAGAAATAAGAAGATGTTTTCTTCTAGTTGATCACAGAGAAAACTGTTCGACTCGAGAAGTATACATCCTAGTTAAGTCTAACTTAAATATTGGAATAACGCCAGTGCCTATACGTGATCACTCTTTGTAGACTACTGTTATGCAGGAATGGTACCGTAGTTACGACTTTCTATAATTTCCTCACAAATCTGTTTATGTTTGACTTTAGTAAATACATGTGGCGTACTCTTGGTGATATAGAGCACTTAGCTGTACTGAAGGTACGTCAAAACAAAACATTTTTTTAACCTTTCATATGAAAATTTTGTCGATTTTGATATCTTATGGCGGCCATCTTGGAAAAATATGCCATATTGTAATTTCAAGTTGGGTCCATAGCTTATATTGTTCGAAGCACCCAGCAATACTAACATGACAAATTTGAACTAAAATAAGGGATATTTGTTGATTTTGATATTTAGTGGCGGCCATCTTGGAAAAAGCCGCCATATTGAATTTTCATGATGGGTTCATAGCTAATATTTTTTTGAAACAACCAGCACTACTGCCATGCCAAATTTTACCATAAATTTGACCTAATATACGTTATATATGTTGATTTTGATATTTTATGGCGGCCATCTTGAAAAAGACCGCCATTTTGAAATTTCAAGGTGGGTCCATAGCTAATATTATTTGAAACACCAAGAACTACTGCCATGCCAAATTTGGTGCTTTTATCATTAAACCCACAATTTTTTCACCGATCTGCCGGACTATATAGATAGATTATAGCATTGCAATGAGTGTGCTATAATATTTCTCCACTCTCGACAGTTACATTTAAATATTTAAAACGCTCGGCAAGCCTCGTGAAATTTGAATGCATTGGTCCTTATCTTAATACAAGGCAATACATATGCTAATTCGAGTAGATATATATATCTATATATAGATTATACATGTACCACTGCATCGACCGTGATACGATATTTCTCCTTTTGAGACAACTAAATGTTCAAATCTAAAACGCGAGGCTCCCCTGATGTAATTGTCGAGGGTGTAGAAATATCGTATTGCAAGAGATTTTGGTGGTATAATCTTTTTTAATGATTTTTTTAAATACGATATGCAGACAAACGTAATCCTTCTTTTCCAATGATCTGCAAAAATATGTGTTCTTTCTATGTAACTTCATTAGGCAAGGACACCTTTTTCCATGACGTCACAATAGGATTTTTAGTCGAAAGCAAGAAAAGTTGACGTCAAAATTGAATTTTGACCAATGAAGTACTGAAATCAAATGAACCACATGTTGACTGAATAAAAATAACCAACAGGTAAGGACAAGGTTAAATCGGTTAAGAATTAGAGAGGTCAATTTATTATTTTATACCAACAGCTTGCAAGTATCTATGCCACCAGGATGGTAAATGTATTTCCAGAAATAAGATTTGCAATGGACAGAAAGAATGTATGTTAGGAGAAGATGAGGACGATTGTAGTAAGTCATCATATTTAAATTTTGAGCATTCCTGTTAACGATATTTCATGGAAACGAACAGTTTAATATCTACACTTTTAAGCCTCGAGTACACCTGTTAACGGTTTTTAAGAAACAAAAGACATTGATACAAATATTTCTATTCATTTTTTTTTTGCATTGAGTAAACCTGTTTACGGTAATTCCGGAACCAAGCGTTATGGATATGAATATTTATATCCAAACTTTTGGCGTCATTTTAACTGTTCAGATCCCTAACACATATTTTTGGAATAACCGGTCACTGGTATGCTCGAGAATACACTTTTAGACATTATTATTGATATCAATGACGCTTGAAATCTTAGCCATACGTTTAAACATCAACGGGCAAGAATATAGATAAATTAATTGAGACAACTAAACTTGTGAATATACATGAGGACCCTGATAATTCCTTCAATCTCACTAACGAGTGGTCATCGGGAAGTATAGTTTTACGTTTTCAGAACCGCTATTTTTTAAAATATGTACATCAGAATCTTGGTATCAATTGAATCACCATGATATAAAACGAATACATAGGATTAAACACAATTGTTTTCTATTTCTTTTACTGCATTTTGCCCTTTTTGTTAAATATGCACATTGTTAATCATCTCCGGTTTTCGATAGGACTTGTGTCGCTCAGTCCTCAGTTTTCTATTGGTTTTGAAGACTGTTGTCGTTTTTGCCTTTCGGCTGTTTTTCTGTTTCTTTTTCTTTGACTTATGGAATTGTATGGTCTCCTTTTATCGTCTGTTTCTTTTTTATATGTTTTTATTTATGCATATATGGAGTGACAATAGAAACCGCTACAAGTGATATTATACGCACTCGTTGCTTCCGTTTTGAAACAATAAATACAACGGATCATTTTGAGTGTTTTCTTTGAGAAATTTTGAGTATTGACTACACGTTACTCCATTGGGTCTATCATCGACTTTGGTCTTTTCTGAAACATGCGATATGTCTCATGATTGTTAAAGATAAAACTCACAGACTTTTATTCAAACTTTACACTTCACATGCATTACTTTTTCTAGAGAAGTATTGTATGCATGTTCACCATTAAAGTAGTCAGAGTTAAGGAATTTGTGAACATCCGGGTTTTTTAAATCGCAAAGCTAAAGAAACTGCCAGGTTATGTATGCATATTTTAGGAAGTCTGTACGATTTGTGTAGTAAAGAGGCATTAGCTGTCAAATTCTTGTCCACTGATTTGATTCAAATTCTCATGTTCGATTTAAAACATACAGAAACAAATATTCAAATTACAAAAAAATTTAAAAAAAACAAAAACAAAAACAATTAACAATGCATGAACTCATTGTAATGTATAACTATTTCGTGTGTATTTTAGGCTAGACGCCATTCATTAACCATCGAGAGTATGCAATCGTTTTTTAAAGATTTATCTAGGTCTGTTTGATTTCATGCCATTGATAAAAAGATATGTAAATTAACGTTTTACCTGTATAAGAATTATATTTAGTGTTTAGAATCAGTCAACAAAATAGTGTTTTTCAATGGCTCCCTTATTTCTCTTTTCAAGGTTAACTTTCTGTTCTTTTTATTAAGAAATCATCCTTAGCACATGCGTAACTAAGGGTTAAGTTGAAGGTCACATAAATACGGATTTAAATGAGGTTGAAATATTGACTTGCAAGGCAATAAAACATTAGCAATTTTTTAAAGCTTATTTTGACGAAATCGAACCAAACTGATTGCTAGTAGCGAAATATTATTTCACAATTCTGCTTTTATAAATGTTTGAAATAAAACAAATCATATTTTTTTTTTGGTTTTAATAGTATTTAATGCCCCTTTGAATATTTGTTTGTCCAATTCTCTGAAAATGGCCGCGTGATTCGCTTTTTTTTTTGCACTAAGTGTATATTTCTAATTTCGGTGTAGACTTAATATCAATATATATTTAACAAATTACAAATAACATATTTACCCTGGTTTTTCTAACTATTTTTCTTTCCTTTGGTCAATATCATGCAATTGCATATATAAATGTAAAGTACAATGCCAAGAAATTAACAGTTGATTCACAAATAAATTTAGTCAGATTAGGTCTGCATTACGAAAGCAAGAATTAACATACAAATGGAATATTTTTTTAGTCCTAATACACTTATTGTGCGAAGTACTTTATACGTTTTACATTTTTATAGAGTCTTTGCCATTTTTGCATTTTACTTTCTGAATTTTCCGTGTTAGTTTCTTTGATGTTTTTATAATAAAAAAAATGTCCTAGTAATATTTAGAAAAAGACATTGTTAGTCCTAGAAGATGCGGGGTAACGGAATTTGGCATTTGTACTATTTTGATATATATATACCTAAGATATTAATGTTAAACCCAACACAACACCACAACGTCGAATCTCAATGGAAGTTAATCTATGCCTAATCCAGATCATGTATAATAGAGCAATATCATTTACATTTACAGCGCTAGTTTGCTTCAATATAAAAATAAGGAACTTTGGTATGATTGCCAATGAGACAACTTTCAACTAGAGTTCCAAATGATGTGGATGTAAGCAATTATATGCAACCGTACGGCCTTAAAAAATGCGAAAAACCCCTACCGTATAGACTATATTCAGATTACCGATTTTTGACATCGATAATTGTTTCGACAGATAACATACTCTGTGTAGGACATTCTTGTACTCAGTCAAATAAGAGCAACTAAAGAAGAAAATTAAGCTTCTTATCGGTGTTATTTTGGGAAAACATTAACTGTATTTCGATGATTTTGTCGTGTATAGAAAACATAAAACAGCTATTTTTCCCCAAAATGCACTATTTGTAAACTTGATTTTAATTCATTTAATTGCTCTTACTTGACCAAGAACCAGAATGTCTCACCACAGATTAGGCACCCTGTCGAAAAATTATATAAACTCTGAAGTCAAAGTCGGTTATATGAAAATAGTCTATTACAATACATAATAGTATGCACAAGATCTGATATCTTTTGGTCCAAATAAGAGACCATGTTGTAGATTTCATGGTCCGCCATTACAGAGAGAAGATGATATGTTCTAATCTCAATCATTTATTTCTATATACTAGTTTTAATTTTGTACTTTGTGTAATACTCTTTCTTATATTTAACATAGAAACCCCTGGTGATGATGGAGGCAACACTGGCGGCGATGGTGGAGTGAACGATGGTGACATGAATGGAGATGATAACTGTAAAAAAAAAGGCATTTTGTCAGTTTGATTGAAAAAGGAAACAATGTATTTACGAGAGACAATACAATGTACGAAATGTTCATTGCAGACTTCCTAAGGCCATAAAGAGAACTATAAAATAATGCTACATAAAATAGATGTGATATGCTAGCCGATGAAACACCTATACACCCAAGTTTCGATTTCGTACTATCATGACTATGTTTGTATGTAGATATTAATTTTGATGTCTTTTATGAATATAAATGTAGTACTCTTTCTTGTGTATAACATAGAAATCAATGATGACAATAGAGGCGACACTGGCAGCGATGATGGAGTGAACAATGGTGCCAAGAAAAGAGATGATGAGGTAAGAAAATGCATTTCGTTAGTTTGATTGAAAAAGGAAAGAATGTATCGACTAGAGATATTACAATGTACGAAATGGTCATTGCAGACTTCATAAAGTCATCAAGAGAATTATAAAAGAATGCTACATTTAAATAAAGTAAATGTGATATGATAGCCAATAAAACACCTATACACCCAAGTTTCGATTTTGTACTATGTTTATGTGTAGGGATAAATTTTGATGTCTTTTATGAATATAAATGTAATACTCTTTCTTATATTCAACGTAAAAATCCATGATGACAATGGAGATGTCACTGGCAGCGATGATGGAGTGAATGATGGTGCCAAGAATGGAGATGATGACGGTGAAAACACGCATTTCGTTAGTTTGATTAAAAAAGAAAAAAATGTATTGACTAGAGATATTACAATGTACGAAATTGTCATTTCAGACTTCATAAAGCCATGAAGATAATAATAAAACAATTGCTATATTTAAAATAAAGTTGATGTTATATTATAGCCACTGAAAGAACTATATAAAGATTTTGACTTTTATGTGTGGATTGAAAAAAACTTAGTTATATGCTTTGGATATTACATCTCGCAGTTATTTATCAGTACTGTCTGCTGTTCACACATGAACATGTTATGTTGATTTATCATGTTTATTGGAATACAAATTGTAGTCTACTTAACCTTTTTATATAGTTGGTTGCTGACATATTTTAACGAATTTATTGACGACTTCCTTAAATTAACAACTAACAATTTTTTGCAATAAACGATAATATTATTATTGATTGTGAACACTTTAAAAAGTAACAAAGAATGTTACAAATTTTCAATTTTGATTTTGCATAGTACCACATATCAATACTTTTTCACAAACAGATTTTGGGCATTTTTCCTAACATAAAACAATTGTTTTGCCCATAAACTGCACTCTTTGTAAGCTTGATTTTACTTCTTTACGTTGCTATTACTTGACAGAGTACCAAAATGTCTTACCACAGATTAGGTACCCTGTCGAAAAATTATATAAGATATGGAATCGAATTTCGGTTATATGAAAATAGTATATTACGATACATAATAGTGTGCACACGATTTTATATCCTTTAACCCAAATGAGAGACCTTATTGAAGATTTCATGGTACGCCTTAACAGTGAGAGCCTGATATGCTCTAATTTATATCTAGCAATTTTTAATTCTGTATAATAGTTTCGATTTAGAACTATGTTTGTGTGTAGGAATAAATTTTGATGTCTTTTATGAATATCAATAAAATACTTTTTCTTATATCTAACATAGAAATCCCTGATGGTGGAGGCCACACTGGCAGCGACGATGGAAGCCTTACAAGTGGCGATGATGAAAGCAATGCAATGAACGATGATGCCAAGAAAGGAGATGATGATGGTAAAAATCCTAAAAGACGTATTTCGTTAGTTTGATTGAAAACGAAATAACGAAGCCACTAGAGACAATAAAATGTAGGAAATTTACTTCGCAAACACGCTAAAGCCACAAAGAGATATTTTCTCGTTATCCTTTAAATAATCATGATTTTAAGAAATCGATACAGAAGAAATTAAACATATCACTGCTTCATGAATATTTGCGTGCTAAAAAAACGCATTTCTTATATAAATTCAACCGCCGTCAGTTGAAATTTTCATTCTAAATTTAGAACTTTTCACAATTGTGTCAAAGATGGCAATACTGCTGGACCCAGATTATTAAATAGAAATGCACGTGGATTTCCACAAATATTCCCGTGTAATGCCAGAAAATGACTAACCTGCTCTAAATCATTTCCTAATAATACTGCTAGGTTAATAGTGAGCGGGAGAGCTTTTCATGCGAAATTACATGAAAAACTCAAAGCCTCATTTATCTGGTTACTTGAACAAAGCCAAAGTGAGGTATACAATATGTAGGACAAACAGGACAATAATTTTTAGATGAAGATAGGAACTTCTATACCACTTCCGAAAATCTAAGAAATTCAAAAGTATCATTTACCAATATTTGAACATTATACATAAACAATTTGAAGAATCCTGTAAAATTATCGAACTGTCCTTGACTAAACGACTGCAGACAGAATATCCTCTTGGTATAAATGACAATAAAATGGGACAAGGGAACTTATTTAAAACTTTTTCTATTGATATCATGAATATTGTTGATAAAAGACAACGTAATAATAGGTCTCATGGCAAACGAATCAATCGAAATCAACGAATTAAACATCGTATAAATTATACACTTGTCGATCTCCTATTTATATTAAAAACCATTGGTACATGTGGTAGGCATCAATGATAATGTTAACGTGATTATATAACCATTAGTAAATAGCATGATATTTTCAATGAGTGTGACACAATCTCGTTCTTCAGCCCACTCTTTGAATGTACGCGTATAATAACAGTTGTTTTGTCATCATATGCTGTTCCCGCGTATCAATAAACCTAAAGATCATAAACGGCTTTTTCTGAAAATTAAATATACTAACAGAGGTATTGATTTTATCAACTTATCTAGTATCTTCAATGACTGTACAATTTAAAACTTTATACCTCCGTATTTTGATAACAAAGAACTCCTATTATTTCGTATGCATAGAACAATTGTTTCCTCTTATAGTTGATGTATTTCCCTCTGGTTAAGTTTGTAACCCGGATTTGTTTTCGCTTAATCGATTTATGACTTTTGAACAGCGGTATACTACTGTTGCATTTTAATAAATTACGTGTTTTTGATGATCCTTTGAATTCTGTAGACAGTTTTGACACTTTACTCTTTACTCTTCACTTCAACACAATCTTATAAAACAAAAGTTTTGCTATTTAACTGAATGGTCGTTTGAATAATCTGATTGTAAATATATTTGCTGCAAATCACTTAAAGCCTTCTTCTTTAATGACAAAGGTAAATATGCTAGATATACTTACTGAAGGTATGATGAGATGATTGAAGCTGTTAATTTTCTCATTGACAACATTTATGTACGTTTCCGCAATACAGTTTATCGACAAGTTGAAAGTATTCCTATTGGTACCAATTGCACCCCTTTAATATCAGACCTGTAATTGTGCTGTTATGAACTATAATGTATGGTCAAATTCAGTAAAGATTCGTCTAAATTGCATTTAATTGATAAGTTCAGCAACGCGTATCGTTATCTTGACGATAGTATTTCGTTAAATAGTCTTCTAAAAAAATAATGCCGACATTAACCCAAAGGGACTTACTTTAGACAAAACTAATATAAACGGTAATAACTAAAATTCCTGGATTTAGATATTTCAATTTGATTTGGGAAACTTTACACCAAAATTTACGACAAATGAGACGATTGTACTTTCCTATTGATAATTTCCTTTTATGATTGTGATGTTCTTTTGGCACCATCTTACGTTGTTTATATACCACAACTTGTTTGCTATGCCCGTGTCTATAGTGACGTGTTTGATCTCAATGAACGTAATCTACTATAACTGGTAAATTATTAAGTCAGGGATTTCGTTAACACAAATTACGCAAAACCTTAACTAAATTCTACCAAAGATACAAAGATTGGGTTTGGAATTTTGGCTGTAACTGTAGACAAATTATTTCAAAGGAATCATCCTAATTTGTACGGATATGTTGCTTACCGAGCGCGGACATTTAGATACGATCCGGGTAAACTTATCGATCCATTAAATAAACTTATTCTAAAAGGTCACCAATTCATAACTGTAAGTATATTTTTGAAAATTGTTTTTATTTGTATAAATTTTGATTTTGTTATCAGAAAATTAAAACAAATTTAAATATCATTGTTATATATGTTGTGTACAAGTTATCATTTTGTACAAATCCTAATTTGTTCAAAAAATTATACAAATCATAATTTGTATGTTACTTTGTTCAAATTATAATTTGTCTAAAAATCCGTACAAATTCACTTATTACTTGATTCAAAGGATATATGATAATTTAACATGATAGAAAAGATGGCTTTTATATTTTTAACAGTTATATATTTTAATTTGGAGAAAACATTTTTGCATTCAACTCTTCTTGAACACTTAGGACTGTTCATTATTGTGGGGTCAATTATTTTAATAAGTTGTCAAAGATATATAACCCCGGTGTTTGTGAACACTCTTTTGGGCGTTTACTCATTTGATGTAATAGTGTAAACATGGCGAGCATTGTTCATGTTGTTGATCAGCAGGATACATTTTTCCAAGAAATTCTTAATCTATCAGAGAATAATACATGAAAGCAGAATCATGTGTTCTCCAATAATTTTTGGTACCATCTTGGAACAGCTGTAGGAATTTTAGCAGGATATTTGTCTAGAAATCAAATTGAAGCTGTTAAAGACGCATGTTTATTCGCGGCAACAGTTCATGAGCTTTCGATACGTAAAGCAGTTAAAAAGCTTTTAAAAACTGGTGGTCAGAGGTTTCATTCATGTAAATGCAAAAGGGGTGTAGCACTTTTTAATGTAAAACAAGAAATTATATAAATCTGGAATAGTTTTGAATTCTGGAAAAGTGATAAGAAATATATGATAAAAACGAACCCAATTAAGAAGGGTAAGCTAAGCATGCACGGCTAAGGGGGTTAGTTAGTTCATAATGAAATATCAGTGAAAGAAACTTAAACCTTAGCCATGCCCTTAAGATGGGTTAGTTTTCATCATACATTTTTTTTTATTATATTTCCAGAATTCAAAATTATTCCAGATTCAAATAATTTCTTGTTTAAATGTAAAAAGCAAATTATGTTGTGCACTTGATCCTATAATTCTCTTACATGCTCAAACAAATGATACAGAACTATTTTTCAAGCTCTTTTTGGACGAATTACAATTTGAACAAAGTTAAAATACAAATTATAATTGTACCATTTGTTGGTACAAATTATAAATTGTACAAAATGATAACTTGTACACAATATATACATATGCACATTCACGGTTCCACAATCTGTCGATACCTGTAATTTGGCATTTCACAAGATCATGTTTTTCTCTGACTGTTAATAACATGTTTACATTACATCAACTGCATGTTGGATGTGTACTGATTGATATTTTAGTCTTAGATACATGATTTTTTAAAGTTGTTATTGGCTTTGAACTGGCTGTCAGTAACAGCGAGTACTCTCAGTTTTGGACTTAGTATCTTGTTTGTTGTGGGGATGTATAAATACCCTACCACGTCCGGTATGTTTTTGTGTTAGTTGTTTTTTCTGCTTTGTATTAATCTAGTGAGTAAATCCCTTTTTAATGAGAGTTTTCTCATTGTCAATCATACCACATCTTCTTATTCAAATGAGTAAGTGAGCCCATGTGGGATGCAAAAAATTATATAAGTTCATATTATAGTCCATTATAGACCATAAATAATTACAACTGTATAGCAAAATGTTTGTTCAAATCAAGATCATCGGCATTTTTTTCACCCTATTTTTATGTCATTCGAATATAATTCAAGCCATTCAGACTAGGGAAAATTTAAAAGCTTGGCATAGCACCATTTGTGTTGTTGAACACCGTACGTTGACCTGCTGATGCCTTTTGATTTTTTAATTTGATGGAGTTGTATGCAATCAACACTCATTTACTTTTATTCATATCTCAATACCTTACGTTCTTTGCTAACATTATTTTACAACAAATTTATATGAGACATTTCTACTTCCAGACTATGAATGCGGATCGAATTACATATTGGAAATTTTAAATCATTGTTCAGGTAAGTAGAGCAACAATTGTTTTTAAATTTGTTTGGCACTTTAAGTAAGGAAAAATTCAAACACATGTCTTTATAAAATTCAATATAAAAATTCGGAGTTACAGCATTATTATCAATGTGACAACTTTTAACAAGAGATAGAGAGTAGAGGAGGTATACAATAGCAGATCACCGGTCACAACGAAAAAAGAACATACTTTACTAGTATTCAATACTTGTTAAGCATATTGATATGTTTCCTCTACAATTACATGAATTATGATTTTTTTCTATAATTCTACACTCCTTGAATGGTATAAACTTACCACTTATACAATACACCATTACACCACACACCATATAACAGTACACTTTACACGATGCACTATTACACCATACTCCATAGGCTTTACTCCATACACCATTACACTACATACCATTAATCCACACACCAAACACCAAACACTATTACACCATACCTAAAACACCATTACACCATTACCTATTTTAAAGATCAGTCTGTACCAATCTTTTCTTATACCTATACCAAACCAATTGCAACTAAAATTTTCAATTACAAACACGTGTTGCAGGATCTGAATATTGACGACTTCAAGTCTAAACCTTATTGCACCTGTGTTAGTTCCCCATTCATATATAATCCGGCTGACCTCAACATTGTCAATAACACTTCCCTACGAAATGTGTTATTCAAAGGTCCGAATTATCGTGAGCCCAAATCCATCAATTGGAAACACAACATCAAAATACTGATGGATTCAGTCGAGGATTTTGCCAGGCAATGGGTTAAACGCGAGAAAGAAGACGTAGATACTCTTTCCGAATGGATTAAGGCTGTGAGGTCGTTGATACAAGTCAGAATTAAGAAACTGAATGGGTCTGTTAATACCCATGCTACATCAATCTTTTAAGACCCAAATGTTGTAAAACACTTGTCCTACCTCCATGACAAACATGTTGTTGTCCCCGCAGATAAAGCCCCAAACAACATCGTTTTTGTGTGTAAATCACATTACATAAATTGCTTGATAAATGAACTAGGTATTGACAATTCACTCGGAAACGCAACATATACCCCCACGACACTAACTAAAGAGGAAATTCTGGATAATCATAGGTCTGTTCTATGTTCCTTTGGAATTTCAACCAAAAACGAAGAACTGGATCTTCCATCACTGTATTGGATACCTAAACTACATAAGTGTCCTAGAAAACAACGGTATATTGCTGGGTCTTCCAAGTGATCCACGAAACCTCTTTCTAAATTATTAACATCAATTTTATCAGCATACAAAGCCGGGCTACAAAGTTATTGTGAAACTGCCTATTCTAGAGGTGACGTGAATCAGATGTGGATACTAAAAAAATCCAAAGATCTTTTAGAGTACATACAATCTAAGACTCTTTCATCTTGCAATAGTATTAAAACATTTGACTTTTCTACACTTTACACAAGTATTCCCAATTCCAACCTAAAAGACGAATTGAAGGAGTTGGTTTTGTTTTGTCTCATAAAAAAGAATGGCCAACGTAGATACAAGTATCTTGTCTTAGGGAGGGATAAATCCTACTTTGTAAAAAATCCCTCTGATTCAAACAAAAAAAATCTCTGAAACTGACATTATCAAGATGCTTGATTTCTTGATTGACAACATATTTGTTACGTTTGGAGGACGTGTTTTTCAACAAACTATCGGCATTCCCATGGGAACCAACTGTGCCCCTCTTCTTACCAACTTGTTCCTTTATTCTTATGAGGCTGGCTTCATACAGGAATTTCTTAGGAAGTAAGAAAAGAAGTTAGCAGTATCCTTAAACTTTACTTTCCGCTATATAGATGATGTTCTCTCACTAAATAATTCAAAATTTGGAGACTATGTTGAACACATCTATCCCATCGAACTTGAGATAAAGGATACTACAGATACAGTCTCATATCTTGACTTACATCTAGAAATTGACAAAAAGGGTCGGTTGAAAATAAAACTTTACGACAAAAGAGATGATTTCAGCTTCCCAATTGTGAACTTTCCATTTCTATGTAGCAACATTCCAGCAGCGCCTGCTTACGGAGTTTAAATCTCCAAATTGATACGATATTCCAGGGCTTGTATTTCCTATCATGATTTCCTTGATAGAGGGTTGCTATTCACAGGGAAGCTATTAAACCAAGAGTTCCAAATGGTGAAGTTGAAATCATCCCTTCGTAAATTTTACGGACGCCATCACGTGTTTGTTGACCGTTATGGAATATCAATTTTCACAGATGATAGCGGATATGTTCCTAATGTCGTAACTACAATCCCGTCCCCTTTTTACGAATGTGACCTACCGAATTAGACTTGTTACCGGGTTTATACAAACATGAGAAACACGCTGGGTGACACATGTGGAGAAGGATCTGCTTACCCTTCGGAGCACCTGAGATCACCCCCAGTTTTTGGTGGGGTTCGTGTTGCTTAGTCTTTAGTTTTCCAAGTTGTGTTTTGTGTACTATGGTTTGTCTGTTTGTCTTTTTCGTTTTTAGCCATGGCGTTGTCAGTTATTTTCGTCTTATGAGTTTGAATGTTCCTCTGGTATCTTTCGCCCTCTTTTACACAATAAACGTTTTATTGAAAATGCTTTACTTACAGGTGCAACAAGTGTGGGAATGAACATCATGGTATTTGGAATTTGTTTACTGGGAGCAATATATATCATAGCTTGATGGACCAGGGTTTAACAGCACTCATTTCAAAATTTGAATATTTTTTCTTTAAGATGTGATTTTATAGCTTCATGGATCTGGGTTTGACCAGAACTCATTTCGATATTGGAATTGTTTTCGTTTATATGTGGATTTTCAAAAAACTTATATATATGCTTTGGATATTACATTTTACAATTATTTATCAGTACTGTCTGTTGTTAACATATTAACTTGTTTTGTTGATTTGTCATGTTTATTGGAAAACAAATGTTGTCTCCTTAACTTTTTCTTATAGTTGCTCGCTAATCTTTTTAACGAATTTATTGACGAAATCCTATTAAACTAACAACAATTCTTGCAAAAAACGATTATCAAATGATATTAGGATGGATTGTGAGCACTGTTAAAAGTAAGAGATAATGTTACAACTTTCTGAATTTGATTTCGCATTGTACCACATATTAACAGTTTTTCACAAATGGTTTGTGGGAATTTTTTCCTCAAAATCATCACGTCAAGGATCTAGGATGAAATTTTATTTATTTTGAATTGAATTGTGAAGGTCTCCATGCAAGGGCACATTGTTTTTGTGCCTATAATTTTGATGGCGGAAATTGCGTCTTAGCGAAAGCTATTCTCTGACCAGTATATAAAAGCTTTGGTAAAACATTTCTTGCACACGACATGTGTTTCTGGAATAACTTTTATGAGGAAAACTTGATATAAAGGATGTTCGCTACTATTGTTTTTGAATTTTTGTTAGATTTCGAAATCATCTTGTTTCATTTATGTTTTGCCAATAAAAAAAATTGTCCGCTTACCCCTACTTTACTTTCATTATTTTATTATTTATAGTTTAAAATGCCGTTTTTGAAAATCTCATAAAATCCTTGTTATTTTCCATAGTTCTTGATGCTTCTTTAAATTGTGTACAAGAAATAATTCATGGAATGTTATAATTTTTTTTCTTTACTTCAGAAAGGTTTCATTTCTGTTAAAATTACTGCTGTAGACGTTTTTGTCATATTAGCATACTGTATTTTAGTCACAATTGATGTATTTTCTCAGCAGTTAACTGTGAGAATAATTCAAGGTATAAAACAGATTGAACAATTCATCCACAGCAATCAAGAAAAACTGTGTATTTTCTTTTATTTTGTACCTCTTTGTCGACGAATTTTCAATAGAATATGAAAACAAACGATTTAGAATATGGGTTAATTGTGTATTTCATGTATTTTTACGGCCAGTATTTACATATGTTTAATCCCGCCACATTATTCATGATTATTCGGGATTGCATTGATTAAAGGTTGGGAATTCGGGATAGAAATACATCGGGATACGGAAAAGCCATGTTTTTAGCCATGGGACTTTTATGCTGAAATTCAACGGAATTGACATCAATTTAAGTAATTAAAGTACTCATAATGAAATTTTAATTTGATTTGCTGCAATTTCAGTGCTTTTGTTATTTTGTTATCACTGGGTCGATGCCTCTGTCTGGTGGACTGTTAGTAACCTAGGGTAATCACCAGCCCATTAGTCCAGTGCTTCGTTGCTGGCCCGAAAAATCGATATTACTTTGCTTTAAAAACTTACAATATTTAAAAAACTAAGGAGTATCTCCTCCATGCAAAGCTGTCCTTAGCTGAATTTTGATTTCCGTGTAGACACTAAAGGTAATTTGTTCTCTATCAGCACTTTAAATATCTTTTGGTTTTTGGTCTTCCAAATGTTTTAACATAATCTGCACGGACATAAATTATCGAAATGGCAATAAACAGAACTCAAATTTGCTGCAATTTCTGTACTTTTATTATTTTAAACTGGGACCGTAACAAAACCTAAGATTTTCCTGATATTTATTAGTCATGAAAATTTATAAATGTAGTCTAAATCTTTGAAACGCTGACAAGTTTTCTGAATTGAACTCGATTTCCGACTCCGATTCTCCAACTCTCGGAGTGAGAGTAATATAACGACTGGATAATTTGTGTTAATATGTACTGGGAATACACGCCAATATTAAAATGCACATTTTAGATAATATTGCGCTAAGGGCTCTGTTTCGTTGAAATTTACGTCACACGTCCCACATACCCTTTATTACTACAATACGACTTGAAAAGGGGAGAGAATATTAGATATAAAGTAAATATGAATCGATCTTTTGAATTATAAAACTGGACAGGATACAAAAACACCATCTTCTTGCGTATTTATTATCCACTGTACGCGAATGAAATGCTATTCCTGATTTCACGATACATTTCTACGCCCCGCGGTATTAGTGCCGCTCTAGTTCAGAGTATCAGAATACCCCAAAGTTGGGCTTGATTTGGATATTTTCAATCAGAGTTAGATCATGTAAGACCTTAAAAAACACATGTGTTTCCGGTAACCTTATATATCTACCCTAATGTTTGTGCCTATACCCTGACTAGCTTCCACTATTTTGACATCTTTACCTATTATGTCTGTTTGTTTTATTCACGCATTGTTGTCAATATAATGCAATTTGATGAGACTGTCATACAAGTGAGAGGTTTAGCGCTATAAGAACAGGTTCAATCCACCATTTTCTACATAAGAAAATGCATGTACCAAGTCAGGAATATTCGTTTGATGTGTTTGTGCTTTTGATTTTGCCATTTGATTAGGGACTTTCCGTTTTGAATTTTCCTTAGAGTTCACTTTTTTTGTGATTTAACTTTTTCCAATTAAAGTAACTGTCTAAAAATCGGATATTTTTTTTCCCATTTTGATAATGTAAATCAGCGTTTAGTTACTTTATAAATCTTTCAAGTGACATTTGTAGTTCTATTCATGTCTGTAACTTGGTTCAGTGCTGTTCAGAATGGCTACTCTATAAATTCAAATTCATCTCCGTTGCAAAACGATTCCAGTTCTTATTTTAATGGTTCTTGTATGGACTTGGACTGTATTTTGCCAATTCTCTGACTGGCAACCGAAGATTTATGAGAACAAAATGTTATCTATAATAAAAAATAATGGCAGACATTATTTATTATGCAAACTGGGTCAGATACCAATAAGTAAATTATATGCTATTTTTCTGGAGTGTGATACAATTTCTTTTTTTAGCCCGATGTATGAATACACCCGTATTATTACAGCCTTTTGTCATCATAGGCTATTTCCTAGTATCGATAAACCTGAAAATCATAAACGGCATTTTCTTAAATTAAAATATATAAATAGAGGTATTGATTTTATTAACTTATCTAGTATATTCAATGACTCTACCATCCAAAGCCAAATACCTCCATATTTTGATAATATAGAACCACCTATTATTTCGTATTCTTATAAAAAACCCAGCAGAAGTTTGATTTTTAATTATACGTCAGTTACATCAGACGTCAATATAGTAAATAATGTTCCTTCCACTTGAGATTGTGAAACATCTAGTTTTAGATATGTTCCTATGGTCATGTCCTTACAGGAGACCTCAACATCGTCGAAGACCGTGAGGTCATAACTTTTCTTAAGAAAGGACCGAAATATCGTCCTCTATCTAAAATAGATTGGAAACAGTGTCTGTCTACTGTAAAATTGGTGTAAACGTAAAAATCTGATAAAAATCTCTAGACAGTTATTTGAATAAAATTATGAATACTGTTTATATTCGTATATCTCATTTTGAAAACAATTCTGAAATTAGTAATAGGGTCCATGATATTCCCATTTCCAGAATAAAAAATAAACTCGCAAAGCGGTTTGTGTTCGTACCGGCAGACAAAGCAGCAAATAATGTAGTGGTGGTGTGACGCATATACTACACGGAAGTTCTCCAAAACGAAATTACAAATTCATCTACATTCAGGTCCGTACGCTCCACAGAGAGTCAAATTGTAAACAAGCATATCACTGCCACTACCCAGCTTAAAGCCTCTTCCGAACATTTGAAAGTCCCTACTATGTACTGGTTACCTAAATTGCACAAAAGCCATTTAAATTCCGTTTCATCTCCGCATCTAGTAAGTGTTCTACTACCAATCTATCATTTCTTCTAACTACCTCCTTACTACTATCAAAGAACTTGTTATTAACTTTTGTAATAAAGCTTATGAAAATAATGGTATTAATTATTTTTGGAGTGTTAAAAATTCTTTAGAGGTTTTAGATAAAATACATGCTTTTGATGGTCCTTTTAATTCTGTTGACAGTTATGATTTTTCTACTCTCTATACTACACTTCCACACAATCTTATCAAGAAAAAGTTTTCATATTTAATTAAATGGTCTTTTGAAAATCTCATTACAAATTTATTTGCTGTAACTCGTTTAAAGCCTTTTTCTGTAACGAAAAAGGAAAGTATGCTAGATACACTTACTGGAAATGTGAAGATATGATTGAAGCTTTAAATTTTCTCCTGGACAACATATATGTACGTTTCGGCGATAAAGTGTATCGACAAGTAGTAGGTATTCCTATGGGCACTAACTGCGCCCCTTTAATAGCAGATTTATTCCTGTATTGCTATGAATCTCAGTTTATGACCAAACTCAGTAAAGACACGTCATTGTTACATTTGGTTGATACATTCAACAATACCTTCCGTTATCTAGATGATATTTTTCGTTAAATAATCCAGAGTTCTCTAAATATACTACCGAAATTTACCCAATAGAACTTACTTTAACTAAATCTAACATAAACAGCAGTAGTTGTCCTTTTCTGGACTTGGACATTTCAATCTCTAAAGGAAAACTCCATACGAAAATTTACGACAAAAGAGACGATTTTTCATTCCCTATTGTTAATTTTCCTTTTTTAGACGGCGATGTTCCTTTGGCTCCATCATACGGTGTGTATATATCCCAACTCGTTCGTTATGCCCGTGTGTGTAGTGATGTCATAGATTTTAACGAACGTAATCAATGCATCACTAGTAAATTATTAAGTCAGGGATTTCGTTACCATAAATTACGTAAAACTTTTGCTAAGTTCTTTCATAGATACAAAGATTTGATTAGTAAATTTGGCTGTACCTGTAGAAAACTGATTAAAACGGTATTTCACATCCTAAATTTTACAGTAATATTGTACTTAAAGCGCGGAAATCACTATGTGATCCGTGTAAACTCATCGAACCTTTAAATAAACTTATTAGTTCAGGTTATCTTACCAATGTTGTAATAAGATCTTTGAATATAGTTTACATTGGCACTAATATCGATTTTGTCATCAGCAAATTAAAACATAACTAAATTTGTATTCTTTTCAAACGGGATGTTTAAAGACACACCCACGTTCATTTTGATCTATAAAGAGGTTAAACTCCTAACTATCCTACTGTCTGTCGATACATTTTTATTTTTGGCATTGCACTAGTCATGTCTTCTTTGACTGTCCATGACGTTAAAATACTAAATCCCTGGGATGTGTTTTAGTTGATTTTAGTCTCTGATGCATGATTTTTATTATTAATTGTTTTGGCTTTTAACTAGCTGTCAGTAACTGCGAGTACTCTCAAATCGTACTTTCTTGTTTTTTGACCTGTTGATACTAATTGTAATGCTTTTTTGTTATTTAATGTTATTCAGGGTTATATCTGGTCTATATACCAGCTTTGATAAGTGTTTGGTACTAATATAAATTTCCACTTCGTACTATGAACATCAAAATTATTTATTTTGTTAAAATATTTCCTTTCTCTATTGTAACTGTATACGTATGCCTAACAACAAAATTATTTTATTTCATTTACCTGTGTTTAAAGTTATTGCAAATGGCTGATATGTTTCTTCGAGCATATTGTTTTTCTTAAATTGTTTAACATTTCATACCGATATAACATGTTACTTTTATTATTCTTCCCATTAGTTTATTTATTTTGAATTTACATTGTATCATAGGTCAAATTTATTTGTTCAGTGTATGTTCAATGGTATTAATATGTCCTTTGATTGAGTTAAGCTATTTCAGTTGATATTTTATAGTGTGTCTTTCTATGTTGTGATGTTACACTATTGTTTCAGAAAAAGGGTGAAGGTTTGGTACCATTAAAACGTTTAAACCCGCTGCATTTGTTTGCACCTGTCCTAAGTCAGGAATCTGATGTTCAGTAGTTGTCGTTTGTTGATGTGGTTCATAAGTGTTTCTCGTTTCTCGTTTTTATATAGATTAGACCGTTGGTTTTCCCGTTTGAATGGTTTTACACTAGTAATTTTTGGGGCCCTTTATATCTTACTGTTCGGTGTGAGCCTAGGCTCCGTGTTGAAGACCGTACTTTGACCTATAATGGTTTACATTTATAAATTTTGACTTGGATGGAGAGTTGTCTCATTGGCACTCATACCACATCTTCTTATATCTATTATATACAGCTTGACGTCACGGTAATATTGATAATAAACAGTCTGATTGGCTACGGCTGACAGACCAAACATCGATCATACCTGAATCATACGCATTGAACCTTAAAACTCTCAAATTGTCGAACAAATTTATCGGGAACGCATCTTTCCCATCGAACTTGAAATAAAGGACACAACAGATACAGTTAGTCTGCCTCATATCGTAATTCACATCTTTAAATTGACAATCATGGTTGGTTGAGAACAAAACTTTACGACAAAATTGATGATTTTTAGCTTCCCAATTGAGAACTTTCCATTTCTATGTTGCAACATTCCAGTAGCGTCTGCATATGAAGCATACATGTCACAGTTGACACGATATTCCAGAGGTTGCATTTACTATCATGATTTTCCTGATACAGGTTGCTGCTTACAAGAAAGCTATTAAACCAAGAGTTCCAAGTGGTAAAGTTGAAATCATCTCTTCGAAAATTGTACAGACGCAATCACGAGTTGGTTGATCGTTATATCTGTTTAAAAATGACGATGGATATGTTTTAATTGTCGTAACCACTATTCCGTCCTCTATTCTTCGAATGTGTCTAACCGAATTAGTCTTATCACAGGGTTTGTTCATACATAAGCAACACGACCCTTTAGGAGCACATGAAATCACCCCTTATTTTGGTGGGGTTATTGTTGCTCAGTCTTTAATTTTCTATGTTGTATTTTGTGTACTCTTGTTTGTCTTTTCATCGTTTTTCGCTTTTTGCCATGGCATTGTCAGTTTGTTTTCGACTAGTGAGTTGGACTATCCCTTTGGTATATTTCGTCTCTCTCTTGTTCTTATATTATGCTGTTAGGGAAGGTTTATGTACTTACAAAATGCTTAATCTCGCCACTGTATTGTTCTGTCATATATCAGGCTGTTTTAATTCTCGTTTGAATTGTTTTACATTTTTACATGTCGGTGCCTCATACTGCTTATTATAGGGTAAGGGTGTCGCCGATAGTCACTTACATCCACATTTGTGATCTCTGCGGATAAATGTGTTATCGTCAATCATTCACATTGCCTTATTTGTTGTATTGATTTTTGATATAGAATATCTTTTTGCTTGTATTATATGAGGTCTAAATGGTTGTTTACAAAATAGATAATAATGGACAGGAAAATGAAGGACCTCATATCCAGACCCTCTAATATCATCCTGTATAAATGTACAATTTTTAGTAGTTACATACCACAATAATTTAATGTTGGATGTAACACGTCTTCTGATTGGCTGAAAGTGTTTCGTCTATCAGCTCATAGACATAATTATGTCATGTGACCGTGACGTCAACAAACGTTTTTTTTTCAAAAACTACGCGAATTATTCAGTGTGCACCACATTTTTGATGTTATTTCTTCATAGACAGAAAAAATATTACAATCATTCCTTAATTAGTACTCGAAAATGTGAGGATCTATTATGAGTATGTGAAAAGGGATCTCAAGGATAAAGGTAAGCTTTGCTTGAGGATTTTGTACCTGTAGTTTCTTAATTAATCAACGGAGAATTTAAGAAACGTATGTTATAAATCATGCCAATATCGAAACACTGACTTCAGAGCTAATGATACCATCCAAGGCAAGCGTTTCACCACAGCTGTATCGAGCAAGTCTTTGTTCCTCAAAATGAAAATAAACACTTTATGAATATTCGGTGCATCCGATGCACATTTCGGAATTAACCTTTAGCAGCACTTTACAAAGTATCTAATATATGTGTTTATAAGTCAATATAGAAAAGATGGTCGTGTTTTTGTTCGAACTGTGATATGGTATCGTCCGATTATAAAACAATAATTTGTCTTGTTCTTCTTGTTCTTTGCTGATAAGAGGTATCATTGATATGTCATTTTTGTAAATTAACTTTTCATGAAAGTTAGAAATCAATCAAAATAAATGTGTCTACTCCCAATCAATGATGGCTTAAGCCAGATTATGCAATACTAATTTTTGAATATTTGTTTCATTGCTCTTCGGCATTTGAATTCATATAATTGTTTTAATTCAAGTGACACTGATGAGCCTTGTGTAAATGAAACTCACTTCTGGCGTATAAAGAGATACGCCTGGCATCTGACTTATGGTATCTGTTCTGATTATGTGCGACTAAATAATTTCTCCGACTGATACGATGTTGTCGTTAATTTTTCTCCTGTCGGTTTTACTTGTTCTCGGGACTGGTAAGATGTATCCTAAGTTGTTTTGTGTTTAACAGATAAATGAATTAACTAAAATGAAAAACACAGACGAAATGAAAAATACCCCACAAAACAACCTCCTTCAATAAAAGCAAAAAAACAACAACAAAAAAAAACAAACAAAACAAAAACAAGAAAAAAAAAAGAAAACAAAAGAGAAAGAATGTAAAAAATATATTAAAACAATGATGAATATTTGTTATGTTTAAATAGCTCTTCAAAGTCATGAACGCAGTTTTTGAATTATTCAAATACAAATTAGGTTTTTAAAAACATTTAATATTCCTTCGCATCGAATACAATGTAGCACCTAATTACTTTTTAGACAAAACAATATGTTAATATGGACCACATGGTGTTCACATTAAATTTGGTATAAGCAATAAAAAGGACATTAAAAACTAAATAAGTCTACTGACTAGACCTTAGTTTGAATTGCACCCATAATTTAAAAACACGACATCAAATTCGAAGCGTTTTGACCTAACACAAATATACCCCAAAATTTTGTTTATCCAATCATATCTCAGTATACAGTTCTATAAATTGTCAATTAGAACTAGTATAGAAACATCTTCTTCTTTAACTGCACAAGTAGGTACTAGTACGTACCAGTCAAATAACTGTACAAGTAGGTACAAGTAGGTACCAGTCAGAGAAAGTAGAAATTCTAGAAATGGTAAGTCACAACTTCTTCTTTCTGTGACTTCCTCCTGTGGCTAGGAGCACATCAATTGCTTGATTTTTGCAATGGGCTTATATTACACGGACGAAAAAAGCTAAAATGACTTTTGTATTTTTACAGTATCGACCGCACTTGCTTTTTAAAACAACGGTCTTTGATTCTCACATGTTAGTATGCCAAAAAAAAAAAAAAAAAAAAAAACAGACGAGAAAGGAACAAAATGAACAGTCTTTACATAGACGTTTTTATAAGACGACTAGATACATGAGTTTTTTTCTGTCAGTATATTTTTCTTTTTCGTTTTTTTTTTTTTTTAAAGGATACAAGCCGATAACAGTCCATTCTGTAAAATATTGGACAGGTCTGAAGACTTGTTCAATAGTTTACAGAATGAACTGTTAGAGGCTTATATCTTACTTTAAAATTTAAATCACAAAAATACTGAACTCCGAGGAAAATTCAAAACGGAAAGTCCCTATTTAAATGGCAAAATCAATAGCACAAACACATCAAACGAATGGACAACAACTGTCATATTCCTAACTTGGTACAGGCATTTTCTTATGTAGAAAATGGTAGATTGAACCTGGTTTTATAGCGCTAAACCCCTCACTTGTATGACAGTCGCATCAAATTCCATTATATTGACAACGATGCGTGAATAAAAACAATCAGACATAATAGGTAAAAAATGTGTCAAAATAGGGGTACAGCAGTCAACACCGTGTCACAATCTTAATCACAACAAAAACAAAACAAAAAATATTTAACAAAGAAGCACAAAAAGCATATATCACATTTAACAACTTCGTTCATTGCTTATTTATTTTTGTATCCTATTTATGTATGCCAAATCAACCCATAAAGGATCGAGGGATTTTAAGCACTGGGACCGAATCGTAATTTTAACATTAACTCTGGCGTAGAATCGCGTGTTTGACATCAGAATGTAAACGTCACACAGGTAGAGATATAAAATAATTTTGTCGTTTAAAACATTGTTTGACTTGCCAAAGAAGGTGAAAAAAGTAAACAAATATAAACTTTTGTTAAGATTTATTTTCATAAAGTTTGTAAATTGTTTTGGATAAACTTCATTAATATCATCCTACATGCTGGTCCCTTAAACAATAGGTCAACTTAAACAATAGAAAAAATAAAGTACAGTTGAAGGTAAACTACATTTATATCTACATGTAAACGAAGACCTAGTACATGTGTATCATGATTTTTGCGTGCGCGAGGATTACATTATATATTTTCCGTTAATTCCTTCACATGCGTTTGGTGTCTGAAATGGATAAAGCGACGAAAGTCTATTCTCAATGCAAAATCCTTTCCGACAAGAAGATCGCGATGTCGAAGATAGTAATTGTGTTGTTCAAACTTTGGATTAAATTCAAATCTGTTTCCGATTGCAGTGCGGACAACGAGGAGGATTTAGTTATAGTAACGAATACTGGCAAGTTTTATATATTTTTTAAAATGTAGTCCTCTCCTATTACTTCCTCATTCCTTCTGGATTTTATATCTCATTAGGTGAATGAGAAGGAAAAAATGAAAAACACATGAAACTTGAAGACAGATTCACGCTGCAGAAAAAGGTTCAACCATATCGAATGCACCACAGTCGATTTTATTTCAAATACAACACTATTAAATATAATGAATGAGCACACATGAAGCGATAACAAGCGTGCAAGCAATTTAAATGTTTTTGTTGTTCATCGGAATCTCCCCTTTTTATTTTATTTTAAATGAATTTTAAGGGAATTATGTTCCAATATTATAACTTTTACTTGCAAAAATAAATTAATATAGTTATAATATTTAAATTAATCGCCATGAAATATCCGGAGATCAAGAAATCAATCAGACGAATTCAACTACTATACATGAAAAAATATATTGATTCATAAAGGCCCCCTCTTTCTTTCCTCGTTAAAAGAAATTGACCTTGACTCGTCGATTGTCTTTCAAGAGACATTTATTGTTTACCCAAACTAGACCAACTGAATACCCCCTACCCCTCTTTCCGGTTTGTTTTCTGCAAGTGTCGTTCATTTTTAAGTTTATTAGCGTATTGTTTAGTACCGAAATATATTTTGTCCCTCGATTTCTCTTGGCAAACAACGATTTCTTTTCTTTCTTTCAAAACAAAGAATTGTAAGTGTACATATCCTTATTTTTGTGCTTAATATATATTTATTGTATTCAATCAATTTTACTTTTGAGATCTTTAGTGTTTGAAACTTTTCATACATACATTGGAAAGAAACAAATGTAATTCTTATTTTGACGTTTTATATTATAGTAAAATACCTTTATTAATAACTCCCCTTTTTTCACTCAATTCATTGCAGGAAATGGTTTTATTTTCAAATTTATATAACACAATTACAAACTGTCTAAAAACTTTAACATATGATTAAATCTAGCACCTACGTTTATTCAATTCAAGAGAAAACATCGGTTTCTAAGAAAAACGATTACTACGAACAAAGTTCAAATCGGACACAGAATTGATTTCTTTAACCTGTGGTAACGTGTTCCTGTTCTGTGTTTGTTATATTCTCCGTCGTTGATAAGCGAAGTTTTGTATGATATTCCTATACAGGCATGTATATATATAGAAATCTAGCAAATCAACGCCTAGAGTGGGTGGCGCATATTCGCTGTGGACAAATTTTCGCCGTTTTGCTATTTTTCTGTCAAATTTGTGTGCCTGTAACCAATACTTGCCTAAATAGATGGTAAAGGCTGTTCGTAATGTTACAACTGTTAATATTCCTCTTTACCCCATTTCCAAGGTTATTCACACATATTGAGAAATACGCAGGTGTTTTAAATGATTTTGGCAATTATGATTTATATGGCAATCATGCGCAGTCTTAAAGTAAATATTTGTGAGAAAAATTGTATAGGAATGATCTCTCAAGCTAATTCATGTAATTGCAAACATTCGTTTTTATAATATACCAGGATAATGAGAATGGTCATATAAACATTGCGGCGAAAATGTGTCCCCCATGGTACACGAACCACTTAATTTCCTCGTGAGTTTGCGTTCGTTTTTAGAACAATTAACCAATGTTTTGAAGATAATTTCTTTATCAAACATTTTTTTCATATAGTTAAGTTTTTGAAACCTTCATAAAAAGTTCCAAATATTCGAATGTAGGTCGGATGTAAGTGTAAATAAACGAATTATGCGGCGAATACGGGTCTCTCACTCTACACCTGAAAAATTATTAAAACTGTTGTAGCCCCTAGTTCATGAAAAATGTTCTCGATTTGCACTTTGTATACGGGACGAGGTTTAGGTTGTTAATCAAATTCTTAAATAACTATTTTGTCCAAGGAATAATCTGTGGCTTGTACATCAATACTTAGTAAACCATCTACTTCAGATGAACGATTTCTCCTACTTATGATAATAGAATTATTTTACTTGTGGTCCTTGTATAAACAATATTTTACAGAATGAACTGTTAGAGGCTTATATCTTACTTAAAACATTGTTTAACTTGTCAAAGAAGGTGAAAAAAGTAAACAAATATAAACTTTTGTTAAGATTTATTGTCATCAAGTCTGTAAATTGTTTTGGATAAACTTCATTAATATCATCCTACATGCTGGCCTCTTTAAACAGTTGCTCAACTTAAACAATAGTAAACAGATAGTACAGTTGAAGGTAAACTACATATATAGCTACATGTACACGAAGACTTAGTACATGTGTTCCATGCTTTTTGCGTGCGCTAGGATAAACATATATTTTCCGTGAATTCCTTCACATGCGTTTGGTGTCTAAAAGAGGGACGAAAGATACCAGAGGGACAGTCAAACTCATAGATCGAAAACAAACTGACAACGCCATGGCCAAAAATAAAAAGACAAACAGACAAACAATTGTACAGATGACACAACATAGAAAAACTAAAGACTAAGCAACACGAACTCCACCAAAAACTGGGGGTGATCTCAGATGCTCCGGAAGGTTAGCTGATCCTGTGGCACCCGTCGTGTTGCTTATGTTATTATAAATCCGGTAAATAGTCTAAATCGGTAGGTCACATTCGTGAAAAGGGAAGAGTATTGTAGTTACGACATAAGGAACATATCCGATATCATCTGTGAAACAGTTATTCCATAACGGTCAACCAACTCGTGATGGCGTCCGTAAAATTTACAAAGGGATGATTTCAACTTCACCATTTGGAACTCTCGGTTTAATAGCTTCCTTGTGAGCAGCCATCCTCTATCAAGGAAATCATGATAGGAAATACAAGCTCGGGAATATCGTATCAATTGGGAGATATCTACTCCGTATGCAGGAGCTGCTAGAATGTTGCTACATAGAAATGGAAATTTCACAATTGGGAAGCTGAAATCATCTCTTTTGTCGTAAAGTTTTGTTTTCAACCGACCCTCATTGTCAATTTCTAGATGTAAGTCAAACTATGAGGCACACTTACATGTATCTGTAGTATCATTTATCTCTAGTTCGATGGGATAGACTCGTTCAACATAGTCACCAAATTTTGTATTATTTAGTAAGAGAACATCATCTATATAGCGGATTGATAATGTCAGTTTCAGAGAATTTTTGTTTGAATCAGAGTGATTCTTTACAAAGTAGATTTATCCTCCCAAGACAAGATACTTCTTCGCCATTCTTTTAATGAAACAAAGTAATGCAAACTCTTTCAGTTTGTTTTTAGTTTGGAATGGGAATACTTGTGTAAAGTGTAGAAAAGTCAAATGTTTTAATACTATTGCAAGATGAGAGAGTCTTAGATTGTATGTACTCTAAAGATTTTTAGTATCCACATCTGATTCACGCCACCTCTAGAATAGGCAGTTCACAATATTTTGGAGCCCGGCTTTGATTCCTGATAAAATAGATGTTAATAATTTAGAAAGAGGTTTCGTGGAGCACTTGGAAGACCCATCAACATACCGTTGTTTGTAAGGACACGTATGTAGTTTAGGTATCCAATACAGTGATGGAAGATCCAGTTCTTCATCTTTGGTTGAAATTCCAAAGGAACACAGAACAGACCTATGATTATCCAGAATTTCCTCTTTGGTAAGGTCGTGAGGGTATATGTTGAGTTTCAAGTGAATTGTCAATACCTAATTCATTTATCAAGCAGTTTATGTAATGATATTTACACACAAAACGATGTTGATTGGTGCTTTATCTGCGGGGACAAAGAGGAAATCCTGGATAAGCATAGGTCTGTTCTGTGTTCCTTTGAATTTCAACCAAAGATGAAGAACTGGATCTTCCATCACTGTATTGGATACCTAAACTACATACGTGTCCTTACAAACAACGGTATGTTGATGGGTCTTCCAAGTGCTCCACGAAACCTCTTTCTAAATTATTAACATCTATTTTATCAGGAATCAAAGCCGGGCTCCAAAAATAATGTGAACTGCCTATTCTAGAGGTGGCGTGAATCAGATGTGGATACTAAAAAATCTTTTAGAGTACATACAATCTAAGACTCTCTCATCTTGCAATAGTATTAAAACATTTGACTTTTCTACACTTTACACAAGTATTCCCCATTCCAAACTAAAAAAAACAAACTGAAAGAGTTGGCATTACTTTGTTTCATTAAAAAGAATGGCGAAGAAGTATTTTGTCTTGGGGAGGGATAAATCCTACTTTGTAAAGAATCACTCTGATTAAAAAAAAAAATTCTCTGAAACTGACATTATCAAGATGCTTGATTTCTTGATTGACAACATATTTGTTACGTTTGGAGGACGTGTTTTTCAACAGACGGTCGTAATTCCAATGGGAACCAATTGTGCCCCTCTTCTTGCCGACTTGTTTCTTTATTATTATGAGGCTGACTTCAAACAGGAACTTCTTAGGAAGAAAGATAAGAAGTTAGCAATATCCTTTAACTTTACAATCCGCTATATAGATGATGTTCTCTTACTAAATAATACAAAATTTGGTGACTATGTTGAACGAATCTATCCCATCGAACTAGAGATAAATGATACTACAGATACAGGTAAGTGTGCCTCATAGTTTGACTTACATCTAGAAACTGACAATGAGGGTCGGTTGACAACAAAACTTTACGACAAAAGAGATGATTTCAGCTTCCCAATTGTGAAATTTCCATTTCTATGTAGCAACATTCTAGCAGCTCCTGCATACGGAGTAGATATCTCCCAATTGATACGATATTCCCGAGCTTGTATTTCCTTCATGATTTCCTTAATAGAGGATTGCTGCTCACAAGGAAGCTATTAAACCGAGAGTTCCAAATGGTGAAGTTAAAATCATCCTTTGTAAATTTTACGGACACCATCACGAGGTGGTTGACCGTTATGGAATAACCGTTTCACAGATGATATCGGATATGTTCCTTATGTCGTAACTACAATACTCTTCCCTTTTCACGAATGTGACCTACCGAATTAGACTATTTACCGGATTTTAATAACATAAGCAACACGACGGGTGCCACAGGATCTGCTAACCTTCTGGAGCACCTGAGATCACCCCAGTTTTTGGTGGGGTTCGTGTTGCTTAGTCTTTAGTTTTTCTATGTTGTGTCATCTGTACAATTATTTGTCTGTTTGTCTTTTATTTTTGGCCATGGCGTTGTCAGTTTGTTTTCGATCTATGAGTTTGACTGTCCTCTTTAGACACCAAACGCATGTGAAGGAATTCACGGAAAATATATGTTTATCCTAGCGCACGCAAAAGCATGAAACACATGTACTTATTCTTCGTGTACATGTAGCTATATATGTAGTTTACCTTCAACTGTACTATCTGTTTACTATTGTTTAAGTTGAGCAACTGTTTAAAGAGGCCAGCATGTAGGATGATATTAATGAAGTTTATCCAAAACAATTTACAGACTTGATGACAATAAATCTTAACAAAAGTTTATATTTGTTTACTTTTATCACCTTCTTTATTGTATTTTGAAGTTGTATTTCCAATTGATGGATTTAGGCTCACGATTTTTCGGACCTTTGAATAACAAATTTCGCAGGAAGTGTTATTGACAATGTTGAGGTCTCCGGTAATAACGTGGCAAGCCGGATTACATGTGAATTGGGAACTAGCACAGGTGCAATCAGTAGTTTTAGACTTGAAGTCGTCAATGTTGAGATCCTGCAAAACGTGTTTGTAATTGAAAATTTTAGTTGCAATTGGTTTGGTATAGGTATAAGAAATTATTGGTACAGATTGATCTTTAAAATAAAGAGGTATTTTCGACTGAACTAATTTATGATGAATGGATAAAGCGACGAAAGTCTATTCTTAATGCAAAATCCTTTCGGACAAGAAGATATCGATTTGAAGATAATGATTCAAACTTTGGATTAAATTCACATCTGTGTTCAAATATTTCCGATTGCAGTGCGGACAACGAGGAGGATTTAGTTATAGCAGCTAATACTGGCAAGTTTTATATATATTTTAAAATGTAGTCCTCTTCTATTATTTCCTTTATTCCTTCTGGGTTTTATTTCTCATTAGTTGAATGAGAAAAAAAAACACATGAAACTTGAAGACAAATTTACGTTGCAGAAAAACGTTCAACCATAGCGAGTGCACCGCAGTCGATTTTATTTCAAATACAACACTATTAGATAAAATGAATGAGCACACATGTAGAGATATCAATCGTGCAAGCAATTTAAATGTTTTTGCTATTCATCGAGTTTTCTCCCTTTTATATTACTTCAATGAATTCTAAGGGAATGATGATCAAAAGATGATATCTTTTACTTCCAAAAATAAATTAATATAGTTATAATATTTAAATTTATCGCCATGAAATATCCGGAGATCAAGACATCAATCAGACGTATTCACCTACTATACATAAAAAAATACATTGATTCATAATTTTCCCGTATGACGAAGGCCCCTTCTTTCTTGCCTCGTTCAAAGAAATTGACCTTGACTTGGCGATTGTCTTTCAAGAGACATTTATTGTTAACCCAAACCGGACCACCTGAATACCCCCGACCGATCTTTCTGTTTTTTTCTGCAAGGTTCGTGCTGCTCATTTTTTAGTTGATGGGCGTATTGCTCTCCTTTTTTTCCATGTTAAGTACCGAAATATATTTTGTCCCTCGATTTCCCTTTGCAAACAACGATTTCTTTTCTTTCTTTCAAAACAAAGAATTGTAAGTGTACATGTCCTTGTTTTTGTGCTTAATATATATTTATTGTATTCAATCAATTTCACTTTTGAGATCTTAAGTGTTTGAAACTGTTCATACATACATTGGAAAGAAACAAATGTAATTCGTATTTTGACGTTATATATTATAGTAAAATACCTTGATTAAAACCTCCTTTTTTTCCTCAATTCAATGCAGGAAAGGGTTTTATTTTTAAATTTATATAACACAATTACAAACTGTCTAAACACTTTAACATATGTTTAAATCTAGCACCTACGTCTATTCAATTTCAAGAGACTACATCGGTTTCTGAAAAAAAAAAGATTACTAAGAACAAAATGCAAATCGGACACACGATTGATTTTTTTTAACCTGTGGTAACGTGTTCCTATTTTGTGATTCTTATATTTACTGTTGTTGATAGGCTGATAAGCGAAGTTTTGTATGATATTCCTATACAGGCAATAATATCATATTTTTTTTTAGCAAATCAACGACGACACCTGAGAATTGTAAAAACTGTTGTAGGCCCCTAGTCATGAAAGAAGTTCTCGATATGCACTTTTTACACGGGGGCGAAGGTTAGGTTGTTAATCAAATTCTTAATTAACTATTTTGTCCAAGGAACAATTTGTGGCTTGCACATCAATACTTAGTAAACCATCTACTTCAGATGAACGATTTTTCTTACTTATGATAATAAAATTATTTTACTTGTGATCCTCGTATAAACATGTAATGCGGCATGATCTATCAAGCGTTAGCAGCCTTATTTTATTTCATTGTAGCTGAAAATGATGTAAGGAAGAATTAGAGCAACATAGATGTCGAGTTTTATATCCAAAGACGGACGAGGATATCAAAAATCTTATGCAAAAAGAAATACCTAAAAGAGTCAAAAACAAAACTTACAACTAGCATTGTCAACCAAATTGGTGCTAAAGGAGACATTCTAAAACATGAGAAAAATGGCTGTAAAATAAATATTGACGCTGGCAGTGTTAAAATCAAATTAAGTTTTTTTTTCAAGAAACCGTCTTGATGAGTGATGAAATTATTGTATTGGAAAGTGACCTTAATGAAAAATTATTTTGTTGTTATTATCATTTGTTCTTTCGTTGTTATTCTTTTTTGTTTTGTAAAAACAAATTGTGTGGATTTACCAGTAAGAATCAATTATGCTTCCTCCAGCTGGTTCTTAAAAATACTGGACAGTTAAAGGTAGCATAATGGTTTCTTACAGGTAAAGTCCAACGTAGGAACTATTGTGTTTAAACATGTCCTAATTTTTGTAAGTTTTTTTTTTACCTGACACAACCACGTGACCCGAGCTAACTGTCAAAAGTCTTCAAACATAACAGAGTTGCGTTCAATATCGTAGCTGTTACATAGGGCTAAGTAGATTTTGACTACTGAACGAATAGCTAGCCAAGCTGCTAAAAAGATCTAGATAGCCTAAAACATTCATGCTATCTAGAGAATCCAATGTGGCGTCGGATAGGTTATTACTCATGACGTCATTTTGATAGGCCAGCTACGTAGCATATCGTTCAACAAAGATATATACCTAAGACATAGCGACTATACTAGCTGCTATGATATTGAACGCAACCCAGATGTCAGGCTTGTTAAGTATGTCAAACGCACGTTTCGTATACGTAAAACTTATTGTAGCTCTATTTAAAAACAATTTGAAACTACATCAATAAAGAGGTAAGAGCATTGAAAACCAACTAAAACAACTGTGCCAAATCTAAGAAAGGCTATCAAGATATGGGGTTGAAAATTTGAAAATTTAAACCAACACCAGGCGTCTGTGTCTTAACTTACTAGTGACCTGTTTTCGTGGTTATTTTCGATAGTGTCATATTCCCCATTCCCGATTGTAAAATTTGATCCAAATGTGGAATCGGATGATTGGTGATTCATGCATAGCATGAGACTCCTACCATGTCGACGCGACCGCCCTCGCTTCGTTTGAAGTTAATGTGTTTTCCTCAGGTTTATATTCGATCAGTCAATAAATAATGGAGACTGCAATGTGTTTACTATTTACGTTGGTGAATTAGTTTTAAGTAAAAGAATAAATACTTAGAAGTACATGTCTGAAAAATCAATAATCTAACATGTTAAAATGCTATAAGCTGGAACAATGGGAATGTTAGAATTCAAGAAAGAAAAAAAAAAGTATTAAAATTACGAAGCTTTTAATTTAGTAGGCCAGGCGCGCTTTTCGTCGTGATTGAATCTAAACATTCAAGTACAGTTGAACGGCCAAATGAATAACAGTAAAATTACCGAAAATGACCGCATTAATGACATTTCATGGCAGCGCAGGAACGCTTACTACTGGTATTGTTGTACCCAAGGTGACGAAACGTCCACCAGCAGTGTCATCGGCCAAGTGGTTATAAAATCTTTCAAAGTTACCATGTTTATAATGTGATTCAACAATCGCACATTTCATATACATTACAATCAGCAGTGGCGTTCGATTTAAGGGATAAATGACAATATGAAAACTTAATTAGATAGTAAACTTTAGTGTTTTGTTTTACAATCTAGGGTATCTTAAAAATATGGACACTGGTATTATTCTTGGGAACCAGCCTTTATCGTTCAAGTAAGTTATTATTTTTTGTGCTATGCATTGGCAACATTTGTAGCCAAAACGGATTGTAAACCTATTTCCATCCCTCAATTTAGATGATATATATATTTAATAATGCGTATTCAAAGGATTTTTTTTTGTAACAGTTTTTGCATAGATTCAACTTAAATTATGTTTAAAGGGACGACGTTTTAATATTGTTTCATATGAACTCGTGTTATTTATTTCAAAATAATAATAGACGACCCCTTGGCGCGTTTTTTATTATTGACATAGAATAATGACAGTTGATATAAAGCTATATTCAATTTTCACATGTTGCTTAACATATATATCCTATAGTAAACAACAATCTGATGAATACATTTCGGAAATGTAAATCTGCAATCTCGTAAAACATTGCGTGATGAGCCAACTAATTTAACGCATTTTCCGTATCACTTATTTGTATTCAACTATGTTCAGTGCAATACGAGACACATATCTTCATGCAGGATATATATAACAGACCATCAGATAATTAATCAATGAAATTATGGTTACATGTACCTGAGATAATTTTTAAAGCATTTATCTTTTTTTTTAAACCAGGTTAAGCCAGGAAAATGGCAATTGTTTTTCACTTGTTCCGTTGATTGATAGCGTTTAATTTTGTCAGTTTTTATGGACTTCCCATTTTTTAATTGCTTTAAAGTTCGGTATTTTTGTTTTTTCAAACTACATTCAGTGTAATACGAGAAATATCTCTACAGGAATATATAACAAGCAACAGACAAAAGAAAACTTATTAATGAAATCATGGAAATGTGTACATTAGATAATTTGAATGTTGTTGTAGGTGCTTGCGATGAAACTGACTTTATTTGTTCGGACGGTTCTTGCATCGTCTCTACTTGGATATGTGACGGTGAAGCTGATTGTGACGATGGAGAGGATGAGGATGAGGAATATTGTCCATCAGGTAATTAATCTAAACATTGTTATTAATGTAAATTATTACATCAGTTGCAATGATTTATCGTGATTTCCCATTGAAATAAAAACTGATAATTTCACATGTGAAATAAACTCGATAATTTCACTCCTCTGACGTCATACAGCAATAGGCGTTGTCAAGACGTTGTCGATGACGTTACATCAAAACAAATTGTGAATGCGTAGAAAAAATATAATCCCTTGCATTTTTATTTTATTTCTATTAAAAAGCTCATTGTCAATGTAATAAAAAGAATAACTAATAAAAGAATTCAAATATCGAAAATTATTCCACTCGTGACCGAACAACACTGTCAATTAACTCATGCGCTACGCGCGTTCGTGAATTAATGTGTTGGTCGGTCACGCGTTGAATATTGTTCTATATTTGAATTCTTCGATTAGTTATTCTATAATTGTATGCTTTGTTTATATATTATATTTTAAATTATATGTATGTTTAGTACTTATAATCTTATCTCTGTTTATGACTTATATTCTTTACTCTGTTAATTACTTATATTGTTAACTCAGATTATAACCTAATCAATGTTAACATCCTGAGTATTACCTTTTCTAATTTCATATCGGCATGACAATCAAACTCATGTTAAGTAAATATATCATGGTCATGTACATTTTACATATAAATGAATATTGTATTGACAAAATTTTTCATATAATTTAAAGTATTTTGTAACCTAGGTTTTAAAAAAAGATGTGTGATTATATAATTAATTAACACTAAATTTCGATCGATAAAGAAAATCAACAAATTGTTTCCAATGACAAATTAATGCAATAATTACATACAAATTTAAGTTAAAAAGATATTGTGCCTGAATCATATGTTTGTTATCAAAAACCCTTTTTAAAGACGAAAAATATTGCAAATCCAACCCAAAAAAACCCCATCCGTCACTCGAAGATGAATGATGGAAAAACTGAGTATTAATCATTTGTATTATACTGATGATAGTGTCGCCCAAAATGGCAGATGCCACAAAACAGTAGAATATAATGTAGTCAACATAAATTACTTACACTGTTTAAGACATATCTAGACAGATTCAAAATGTTGAGAATCTACTTTAAAATGGTAATTATTTGTTAAGAAAATATCAAAATGTTTAGAAAATGTTGACACGAATTCAGAATATTAAAAATGTGTTCAGAAGATTTCAGACTTTGATCGTTTGAATTGTTTTATATTTGTTATTTCGGGGCCTTTTATAGCTAACTATGCGGTATGGGTTTTACTGATTGTTGAAGGCCGTACGGTGAACTATAGTTGTCAACTTCTATGTTTTTCTTCTTTTTATCGTTCGCCTTTACACTTGAATACCAGTCTCCTTACCAAATCTGGTGGTCTTCTGTGGGGCATCCACTGGTCATATAGCTTCTCCTTGAGTGGTTTTGTTGAATGCCATTTCTTATCTCTCAGTGTCTGATGGATCTTGCATGACTGTAAGAGTTGTGCAGTATCCTGCTCTGCTTTTCCACAAGGACAGTATTAGTTGGTCTCCTATGGAGAGTTGCCTCATTTGTAATCATACCACATCTTCTTATTTTTATATGTAAAGAATATATTGAGACAAAGTCAAACATCATTCATACTTTTTAGAATGTTAAAACAAAATTCAGACATAATTTTTTGATACAATAAGTCGACATGCTAACCAACTAAGAATATGTTACGAAAAAAATATATAAAAATAATATGGATTATGCTAATCAACTGTATGAAACGTAGAGACTGTTACTAATAGATAGGGTTTAAACTAAAGCTTTGAACAAAATAAAACATCCGGATGATTAAGTAATATCATGTGGTAATGGAGGATAAACATATCAAATAAAGTTTCCACACATTTTATTGAATAATACTTAGAATACATTTCTGAAAATTTCAAAAGTTGTGACAAATACCGCTCAAGTAAAACATTAAGTAGACAGTAGTTTACCAATGTTCAAATTTCGTACATTGATTAAGAAGAGACAAAGCAAGATCAAAAAAGAAACTGAAGGAATTGCATATACTCTAAACGAAACAAGACCAGGTGCGTCGACAGGGTAATCGTTTCCTATTATGCATGCATCCCCTGCTATGCAAATTCATGCTTAGTCAATATGTTAAATTCGGTAGAATTACAGATCAGAAGACTATACTGGTGTTTCAAAATCTAAGACAAAGAAAACATGTCGCTAATGAGTTGAGAGATCGACACATCGTATCGGTCAACCAGTTTGTGTTGGTGACCATGCAACTCATGTCGTGTTGATTTCAGTCGTTCTTCTTCATGACTCTGTTGGAGCAGATTTTGTGTAAGGAGAACACACATCTTTATGAATAGGTAAACGAATATGTGGTATGAGTGCCAATGAGACAACTCTCCATCCAAGTCACAATTTGTAAAAGTAAACCATTTTAGGTCAAAGTACGGCCTTCAACACGGAACTTGGTTCACACCAAACAGCAATCTATAAAGGGCCCCAAAATGACTAGTGTAAAACCATCCAAACAGGATGTACGTATAATGTGAACATGCACAAGCACAACGTACTAACTGCGATACTATATGCTAACGCCATATGATGGAACAGAGGGTATTTTACTTCTAACAAATGGTATGATGACAATTGGAAAGTTTAAATCATCAAGCTTAAACTGTCTTGTTTTCTGTAAAGGTTGCGGTAATAACTTGTTTTCCTGTTCGGATGGTTCATGTATTCCTGCTGGCTATGTATGTGACGGAGAGGCAGATTGTGACTATGATGAAGATGAGATGGATTGTGAGTACTGAATAATGAAAATAACAATTGATGAATTATATGCGTCTGAGGCACTTTTCAGGGTTAGTTCAAAGCTAAATAAGTGAAATTCCAAGGTGTATAAAAACCAAAACACACTAAGAGCTAAATGATAAAAAAACATATTAAATCTATCAAATGTCAACTTTGCCTGAGGGCGTTGGAACCTTAGTTTCTCATAATTTTATAATTCATAAATCGAAAAATAAATCATGTCAGTACCGACGCACTGACTACTGAGATGATGATACACGCGGGAACTAATAGTCCACAGCAAACAATTTATCTCTGTCGTGTAACCATGTAGTACGTGTAATAATTTGTATGTAGAACATGGACAGCTTTGATAAAGGATTGAGACAATTCAAAAATTGTGCTGGAAAATATAAACGTCCCCGCTTTAAACATTTGTTGGTCTAGACACCAAAGACAAAACTTTTAATGAGGACAGATGTAGACTTTCTTATTTTGTCAACTTTAGTCGTCTTTTTCACAAAATCGGTTAAAATTACATAGTGGCGATTGTTTTTTTAATATTTCGCCAAGTCATGTAATTATATAGAAATGCAAGGGCTTCCATTTATTGTTATTGCGAAAATTGTGTACCATGATGAATTCGAAAAAAAAAAAAAAAAAAATGTAAAGATAGGACAGCGCAGAACATAGTTTATTTACTTTTATTCATGACAGCTAGACATTGGGTAATACATGGTTGGAAAACATCAATGTTGTTACCTGTTAGGAGATACCTATTTTCATTTAATTTTACGCATTTTCCGTATCACTTATTTGTATTCAACTATGTTCAGTGCAATACGAGACACATATCTTCATGCAGGATATATATAACAGACCATAAGATAATAAATCAATGAAAATATGGTTACATGTACCTGAGATAATTTTTAAAGCATTTATCTTTTTCTTAAACCAGGTTAAACCCACCATTTTCTTCGGAAAATGCCTGTACCAAGTCAGGAAAATGGCAGTTGTTTTTCACTTGTTCCGTTGATTGATAGCGTTTAATTTTGTTAGTTTTTATGGACTTCCCATTTTTTAATTGCTTTAAAGTTCGGTATTTTGGGGTTTTTTCCAAACTGCATTCAGTGTAATACGAGAAATATCTCTTTATACAGGAATATATAACAAGCAACAGACAAAAGAAAACTTATTAATGAAATCATGGTAATGTGTACATTAGATAATTTGGATGTTGTTGTAGGTGCTTGCGATGAGACTGACTTTATTTGTTCGGACGGTTCTTGCATCGTCTCTACTTGGATTTGTGACGGTGAAGCTGATTGTGACGATGGAGAGGATGAGGAATATTGTTCATCAGGTAATTAATTTAAACATTGTTATTAATGTAAATTGTTACATCGGTTGCAATGACTTATCGTGATTTCCTATTGAAATAAAAACTGATAATTTCACTCCTCTGACGTCATACAGCAATAGGCGTTGTCAAGACGTTGTCGATGACGTTACATCAAAACAAATTGTGAATGCATAGAAAAAATATAATCCCTTGCATTTTCTATTTTATTTCTATTAAAAAGCTCATTGTCAATGTAATAAAAAGAATAACTAATCAAAGAATTCAAATATCGAAAATTATTCCACTCGTGACCGAACAACACCGTCAATTAACTCATGCACTACGCGCGTTCGTGAATTAATGTGTTGGTCGGTCACGCGTTGAATATTGTTCTATATTTGAATTCTTCGATTAGTTATTCTATAATTGTATGCTTTGTTTATATATCATATTCTAAACTATATGTATGTTTATTACTCATAATCTTATCTCTGTTTATGACTTATATTCTTTATTCTGTTTATTACTTATATTGTTCACTCTGATTATAACCTAATCAATGTTAACATCCTGAGTATTACCTTTTCTAATTTCATATCGGCATGACAATCAAACTCATATTAAATATATCATGGTCATGTACATTTTACATATAAAAATATTGTATTCAAAACAAAATCTTTCTTATAATTTAAAGTATTTTGTAACCTAGGTTTAAAAAAAGTATGGTTATATAATTAATGAACACAAAATTTCGATCGAAAACGAAAATCAACAAATTGTTTCCAATGACAAATTAATGCAATGAATACATACAAAGTTAAGTTAAAAAGATATTGTGCCTGAATCATATGTTTGTTATCAAAAGCCCTTTTTAAAGACGAAAAGTATTGCAAATCCAAAGAAAAAACCCATCCACCACTCAAAGATGAATGATGGAAGAACTAAGTATTAATCATTTGTATTATACTGATGACAGTGTTGCCCAAAACGGTAGATGCAACAAAACAGTAGAATATAATGTAGTCAACATAAATTACTTATTTGCGGTATGGGTTTTACTGAATGTTGAAGGCCGTACGGTGACCTATAGTTGTTAACTTCTATGTTTTTTTTTCGTCTTCTTATCGTTCGCCTTTACACTTGAATATCAGTCATCTTACCAAATCTGGTGGTCTTCTGTAGGGCATCCACTGGTCATATAGCTTCTCTTTGAGTGGTTTTGTTGAATGCCATCTCTTATCTCTCAGTGTCTGATGGATCTTGCATGAATGTAAGAGGTGTGCAATATCCTGCTCTGCTTCTCCACAAGGACAGTGTCAGTTGGTCTCTTGTGGAGAGTTTTCTCATTTGTAATCATACCACATCTTCTTATTTTTATATGTAAAGAATATATTGAGACAAAGTCAAACATTATTCATACTTTTTAGAATGTTAAAACAAAATTCAGACATAATTTTTGATACAATAAGTCGACATGGTAACCAACTGAGAATATGTCACGAACAAAATATATAAAGATTAAAAACCAATTGTTCAAAGAACAATTGAAGGTCTTTCCACATCAATTTTCTAAATAATTGATAGGAAGCTACTTCTGGTTTACTCAAAGTTATTGATAGTGTCAAAGTATAGATTTCTTAATACTGATTCAATAAATAAATGGTTTCTATATACTTTTGCCTGAAATAAAGGAGATAATTGCCAACTTCGGGTTTAGAAAATGTCACTTCCGGTCTCATATGATAGCTTTATTCACACTGATTCCAAAAATATATAGTTTGTATATACTTATGCCTGTAATAAGAAAGATAATATGCTACTTCCTGTTTATAAAATGTCACTTCCGGTCTCAAATGATAGGTTAACCTATGATCATTCAAAAAAATATATGGTTTCTAGGTACTTTTCCATGGAATAAGTGCAAAAAATACTACTTCCGGTTCACTCAAATTCACTTCCGTTTTATTTTTATTAAGGCCATATGTCAACCAACAGTTTGCAAAAGACCCTATGGCTTTATCATGTACCAAGTTGGAATAATAATCAATTAACCTTAAATTGAATCATTTCAGGGACAATAACTCCTATAAGATATCATTGGGTTGTTTCAGTTCAAATGTATCATATCTTAATCACAATTAAGCAAACATTTTGCACTAGTTCTTTAATTTGTATCTTTAAAAGTGACAGAGGAGATCAAATAACAAGGAAAAGTCAAAATTTACAATATGACCTTGACCTTTGACCTTGGTCTCAATTTCATTTAAATGAACCAAGGAACTCAAATCAATATACCTTAGGTCTCTATCACTTACCATTCATGCTATACATTTATATAAAACAGTGTTCAGTGAGATAACTCCTACAAAGAAAAGTATTCGGTTAAGCAGGGTCAATTTCAAAGGCGCATAAACTGTTCGATATCATATACGAAACATCTAAGCGACATCTTGCGAAACAAAAATTTATCGCTAGAACAAAATTTGGCGGAAGAAAAAAAAAATAATCAGAAGAAAACCAATAGGTCTTTCCACAGAAAAGTGGAAAGAACTAATAATACGGATTATGCTAATCAACTGTATAGTATAAGGAATAGAAACGTAAAGACTGTTACTGATAGATGTAGTTTAAACTAAAGCTTTGAACAAGATAAAACATCCGGATAATTAAGTGATATCATGTGGTAATGAAGGATTAACATATCAAATAAAGTTTCCACACAATCTATTAAATAATACTAAGACATACATTTCTGAAAATTTCAAAAGTTGAGACAAATACCGCTCAAGTAAAAAATTAAGGACACAGTAGTTTACCAAATTCAAATATCGTACATTGATTAAGAAGAGACAAATCAAAGTTAAAAAATGAAACTGAAGGAATTGCATATACTCTAAACGAAACAAGACCAGGTGCGTCGACAGGGTAATCGTTTCCTGTTATGCATGCATCCCCTGCTATGTAAATTCACGCTCAATCGGTACAATACAGATCAGAAGACTATACTGGTGTTTCAAAATTTAAGACAAAGAAAAACATGTCGCTAATGAGTTTAGAGATCGACACATCGTATTGGTCAACCAGTTTGTGATGGTGACCATAAAACTCATGTCGTGTCGATTTCAGTCGTTCTTCTTCATGACTCTGTTGGAGCAGATTTTGTGTACGGAGAACACGCATGTTCATGAATAGATATACGAAGTTTTGGTATGAGTGCCAATGAAACAATAGTTATCAAAGGTACCAGGCTTATAATTTAATACGCCAGACGCGCGTTTCGTCTACATAAGACTCATCAGTGACGCTCAGATCAAAATAGTTATAAAGCTAAACAAGAACAAAGTTGAAGAGCATTGAGGACCCAAAATTCCAAAAGGTTGTGCGAAATACGGCTAAGGTAATCTATGCCTGGGATAAAAAAATCCTTAGTATTTCGCAAAAATCATAGTTTTGTAAACAGGAAATTTATACAAATGACCATACAATTGTTATTCATGTCAACACCGAAGTGCTGACTACTGGGCTGGTAATACCCTCGGGGACACATCTCTCCATCCAAGTCACAATTTGTAAAAGTAAACCATTATAGGTCAAAGTACGGCCTTCAACACGGAATTTGGCTCAAACTGAACAACAAGCTATGAAGGGCCCCAAAAATGACTAGTGTAAAACCATTCAAAGAGGAAATACGTATAGTGTGCACATGCATAAGCACAAAGTACTAACTGCGATACTATATGCTAACGCCATACGATGGAACAGAGGGTATTTTACTTCCGATCTATGAGTTTGACTGTCCCTCTGGTATCTTTCGTCCCTCTTTTACTTCTGACAAATGGTATGTTGACAATTGGAAAGTTGAAATCATCAAGCTTAAACTGTCTTGTTTTCTGTAAAGGTTGCGGTGATAACTTGTTTTCCTGTTCGGATGGTTCATGTATTCCTGCTGGCTATGTATGTGACGGAGAGGCAGACTGTGACTATGATGAAGATGAGATGGATTGTAAGTACTGAATAATGAAAATAACAATTGATGAATTATATGCGTCTGAGGCACTTTTCAGGGTTAGTTCAAAGCTAAATAAGTGAAATTCCAAGTTGTATGAGAACCAAAACACACTAAGAGCTAAATGATAAAAACATATTAAATCCATCAAATGTCAACTTTGCCTGAGGGCGTTGGAACCTTAGTTTCTTATAATTTTATAATTCATAAATCAGCAAATAAATCATGTCAGTACCGACGCACTGACTACTGAGATGATGATACACGCGGGAATTAATAGTCCACAGCAAACAATCTATCTCTGTCGTGTAACCATGTAGTACGTGTAACAATTTGTATGTAGTACCATGGACAGCTTTGATAAAGGATTGAGACAATTAAAAAATTGTGCTGCAAAATGTGAACGTCACTGCTTTAAACGTTTGATGGTCTAGACACCAAAGACAAAACTTTTAATGAGGACAGATGTAGACTTTCTTATTTTGTAAATTTTAGTCGTCTTTTTCAACAGAATTAACTAAAATTACAAAGTGGTGATTTTTTTTTTTTTTTTTTTAATATTTCGTCAAGTCATGTAATTATATAGAAATGCAAGGGCTTTCAGTTATTGTTATTGTGAAAATAGTGTACCATCATAAATTTGAAAAAAAACAAACAACATATGTAAAGATAGGAAAGCGCAGAACATAGTTTATTTACTTTTATTCATGAAAGCTAGACATTGGGTAATACATGGTTGGAAAACATCAATGTTGTCACCTGTCAGGAGATACCTATTTTCATTTTACATTTCCGTAAATGAAAACAATGTTAAGGTACCATATTTTGATTTGATTTTCGAAAACCAACGATATTAAAGTGAGTATAGCTAGTTATTCACTAAGCCTTTCTTCAAATCTTCTGAAATCTATCTAAAAAGTTATTAGAGCAGACTTCTGAAATACTGTGATAAGGTCTGTTTTGGGAAAGGTATGAAGCAGATGTGTAGCAGAGTTAGAAATTCAAAATAATTACAGGAATGGTTGTAATCTTAAAATTTCAGATTTGCTAAAATTTGGCTTTTGCTTATTATATTCTTGTCTCTAGCTGCCTGATTCTATGTATACATATATTGACATTAAGTTATTTATCATTATGTGTAGGTGATTGCAATGAAAACAACTTTTACTGTTTGGATGGTTCTTGCATTAATCCTGTTTGGGAATGTGACGGCGAGGCTGATTGTGATTTGGCAGAAGATGAGGCAGATTGTAAGTGTTAACTGTATTTGTATTTTGTACTCAAAGAAAGGCGAAAGATATCAAAGGATAACCAAACTCACAAGTCAAAAAACGAACTGACAATGCCAAGGCAACAAAAAACGAAAAAGGACTAAAAGACAAACAGTACACAAAGCACAACATAGACAAGAACTATAAATTGAACAACACAAACCCCACCAATAAACCGGGGGGATATCAGGCTCACCGGAAGGATTAACAGATCCTGTTGCATATATAGATAGATACATTGATAGATGAAAAATAATATTACATAATCGGTTTTTCATTGATTAGACCGTTCTGATTTGTTTAGACATCCTTGATGATACGGATATTACACTAATGTACTTTACAGGGACATAAATCGAATTGTTTGATGTTTCCAGGAACCAAACTTTTAAAAAAGGTGAATGATTCATTCGATTAGTAGCCTTAATTAGTAGTATGTAAGACTCCTTGATATAATCATTTTGCCTCACATTTATGAAAAGATAGAAACTGGTGAATCAAACAGTCTTTCTATTTGTCCTCGAAATTGTTTTCCAGTATTTTGCTTTTAATAAAAGTTTGTGCTAGGCACTCTTTGTGATGAATGTGAGATAACTCTGGCAAATTTGTTCAACATTTTTTTCATTATGGAGAGATTATCAAATTTGGTTTTCATATAATAGTCTTTCAAAAAAGTTCAAATGCTTAATGTAGGTTTCTATCATAATTTTTCACAGTTTCTGGAACAAAAGTGGTGGTTATGGTGTTTTGTGTGTATGTGTGGTTATTTTTAGATGGAAAGGGGTACACAGTATACATATACATATCTTTAGGGAATCAAGTTACGCAAATAAATCAAGACAATCCATTATTTTAATTCTGATACTATTAAATATGTTCTTCAACTTCGTACTTTATTTGGCCATTTTACCCTTTTTAATCGAGCGTCGCTGATGAGTCTTTTGTAGACGAAAATCGCGTCTGGCGTACAAAATTTTAATTCTTGTATCTATGATGAGTTGTTTTACAACCACTGGGTCGATTCCACTGCTCTTGAGGTTTGCTTCCCGAGGGTATCAGCAGCCTAGTGGTCAGTACTTCAGTCTTGACATGAATGATCATTGAAATGGTCTTAATAACATGAATAATAAATAACTGTTTACAAAACTTTGAGTTTTTCGAAATTCTAAGGATTTCCTACTCCAGGAATAGATTACCTAACCTCGAGTTGACAAAACCTTCCGTAATTTTGGATCCTCAGTGCTCTTCAACTTTGTACTTTATTTGTCTTTGCAACTGAATCGAACGTCACTGATGAGTATTTTGTAGACGAAACTAGCTTCTGGCATACAAAACTTTAATCCATGTATCTATGATGAGTTTAGATTTTCAATATTTAAAAAATAAATAGATGTATACTTTTTCAAGTAAGATGATCAATGCAGTTGGAGATAAGGGGATGTGGACAACAACTTAAACTTAAACAGCCAGAATGACTACAGGTGTCAAATGAGACATGTGTAACACACCGTAATCTTTTATATAAAGGTACACATTATTCTCATTGTATAATAAATATACTCTACACCTTTATATAGCCTTTCTACCTGCCGTTAGGGTTTAAAGGACTATAACTCTATATTTTACAGGAAATTGAAATTCGCAATGCAATCACAACTCATTTTCACGAGGCACAGACAGTTATCCTGAACGGACCGTAAATCTTTGCTTATTTCCACCATTAATTCTGTTATTAGCATCTATTTGTTATAATAGGTACAGTCATTGTATTGAACAAAATCATTCCTCTTCGTCGCATAATTTATATATAATGCATAGTGATGCACGTTGACTGAATATGAACGTGCATATGTAGTTGTCTCCCTTATTAATATAATCAGTTTCAGTGTGCATATCTGGCTTCATGATAAAAAAAGTATTTAATAAATTAATCCAAGCATTACACAACAATAGACATTAAACATTAACTAAAAATAATAAATTTGGCTTGAAATAATATTGCCTTAACCTCTCCCCTTAAAAAAAAACAAATTGTATGTGGCAGACAGGATTATTATGTCATTGTTATTTCCCTTGTTTAAAACTATAAATTTCATATTTCTTTATCAAATGATTTACATGATGACTATTCAGTTCATATTTGTAAAATTGAATAGATATTGATATTTTGAATTCATTGGTTAAAGATATTTATTTATATTATAAAGTTTAGTATTTGCATCGTCGCAAATCATTTATAACCTTCTTTGAAAGACTTAGACCTATGCTCATATTGAATGTCTGATGACTGAAGTTAAGTCCAACCAAGGAAAGCTGAGTTTTACCAAATATTTCTGGAATAGTTAGTGCATCTGCCATATGCCTTCTTAATAAGGGTAATATTTGTAGTCATTGAATGCTCCATTTCTTTACTTTGGACTACATGATAAAAGTTGCACTTATTGAATAAATTATATATTGTTTTCACTGTTTTTGGTTTTCATTTACTTAGATATTTAGATAGCGCTTTTACATTTGGCATCCATCGTCTCCGTATAAATCAGTTCACAAACTAGAACAAGCTGTGGTCTGCATCCCCGAATCTCCAGCAGAATTGTTCCTGCCACAGGTACATGCCTTACCACATTATTCTTCTAAAATAAGCAATATGACATGTCACATATTGAGCCCCTGCATTGAGCAAGTGTGATGAACTTCCACTTTTTGACATGGTTTTACGACTGAAATTCAACCACATCAGTGGTTTCATGGTAGTATCTTTGCCTTGAGTGTTTATTATTTGGCTCAGTGTGTAAATCTGTTGTTTTAGTGTAGAGTACATGTAGGCTCATTAGATCATGTTCTCATCTTGCATTTAATAAGCCACTGGGTGTTAAACAATGGTCGATGCATCAGTTCAACTCAATCTGCAGTGTTCTATGCTTAGTTCGGTTTGATTTACATATATAAGTGCTATTGCGCAATACTGTGCTGTTGCACAATTCTTAGTTAACCTGTTATATATTTATATGGTTCATAACGAGTGAGAATGGGATATCGCTTGATATCAACTTGAGTTATTTAATTGCAATATAATAATAAATGAGCCTTGTCCCATGGACAAAATGTACATCGTCATAACCTTTGAAAGTAATCAATGACATAACGAATAGCCAATGGAAAAATAAAGCCCAAAATATTATGAGAAAAAAAGACCCCCAAAAAAACATTTTTGGTTGTTCCCCTTGCATTCACTTGTTTTTTATAAAAAAAAAAAAATGTAATACTGTTTTCTCAGGCGTGCATGAATATACAGTCCAATGTTTTGTTATATTTTGCTCTAATTGTAGATGACTGTATAAAAAAACAAATTTCATTGGTTTATTTTGATATTTACAAAATTATGTAGAAAGGCTACTTTATAAATGTACAATCCAGAAATTAGTTCGTGGCAGATACACTTCTCTGCCTTTTGAAGTAGGTCACAAATACATGCATATCACAAACTAAGGAGGTGATAAATGACCTTGAATACCCACGAGGGTTTGCACGGTCGGTATGATATAACCAAGTTATAGCTAAGTAATATTTATATAATTATGAAAGTTTCCTAAACTGGTATAAAATATTTTTAAACATTTCAAAAAAAAAAAAATGAATAAAATTATTAATATAAGTTCTTTGATAATCCAATTATAAAAACTAAGATCTATTAATTGTATACATTTTGTAAAGATTTAAAATGAAATCAAATAACTATATGTAAAAGTGAAATAATGAACTTGCTCAAGGGAGACAATAAACTCATCAATTAGCAAGACTTTTTGGAATTGAAACATAGTATAAAGAAATGTATATCTTGCTTAAAAACAAATTATCAAAAGATGTAAATTAACATTGTGTTCAAGTTCCAGTTTCTATAAAGAGTCTCCATTATCAAATACAACCATTAGTCGTTAATCTAAACGGTGGTGAATGCTAACGATGTAACCAAGAATAAAGTATATTTGTTTTAAATTTTTTCAAACCTTCTCAGAAAAATGCACAAACTACTTGATGTTCGTAGCTCATAATTAACGTGTTTACACATAATTTATTATATTCTTTAAAATCATTATATGCCTGTAACTGTCTATAAAAGTAACACAGACCGTATGCCTGCATCAAGTTACCAAAATAAGATATAATGAAAGCCTGAATATTTTGACACTGGTTATATTGCTTATCTGTGCTAGTTCTTTAATATTATAACAAATTCCTAAAACAACATTTGACTGATTACTAATATCAAGACATCGTCAGGTAGAATCGCTATATTCTTACATGTAACGCCACCACTGCAATTTTAAATTTCTTCTACCGACAAATCGATCGTAAATGGACACGTTTGAAGGAATTTAAGGTAATACTGAACACCAGATATTTTACATCCGAAATTACTCAAAAGGCCTTATATCTAGTAAATGTTTATTTACACATGTTTTGGTTCTTCTGATATGACAAGTGTTCTTGTCAACGTTCTAAGTAAAGGTTTCGCGAGTTGAGATGTGCGATTGGTACGTAATTCAACTGTTAGTGTTGTTTTGGAGGTATCATTTATTGCAGAAGATTATTTTATTCATCATGATGAAATTAAAGAAATCAAATTGCATATCAACAAAACATAGCTTCACTTTTATTTGAAAACGATTTTACAGTCTCTGGAACACTTTGTTTCATATTATTTAGTTGGTGCACACGCACATGCATCAAACAGATTTTACATGAACTGAGTTTACACGGCTTTTATACTCTACAAAAGAATTGTTTGTATTTTTTTTGTTTTTTTTTTTAGTATTGTTTTTGTTTTAAAAATATTAAACACAATTTTGTTTCCACATTAGTTCTTGCATGATTGTTAAGTTAGTTATCATTATTAGCTCACCTGGCCCAAAGGGCCAAGTACGCTTTTTATCACTTGGTGTTCGTCGTCCGTTGTCCGTTGTCGTCCGTCGTCATCCGTTAACTTTTACACAAATCTTCTCATCTCAAACTACAGGACCAAATTTAACCAAACTTGTCCACAATCATCATTGGGGTACCTAGTTTAAAAAATGTGTCCGATGACTCCGCTTGCCAACCAAGATGGCAAACATGTCTAAAAATAAAACATAGGGGTATAATGCAAGTTTTGTCTATTATTTTGAAAACCGTTATAAATAAAGAAAATCTGACAGGGCAGAAATGTTCAGAATGTTGAGCTCTACTAATTGTCTATTTACGTCAAAACTGTCCGGACTTTTTATAGGAGTCATTGCCCTCAAATGACAAATTTTATCATTTTTTTCATTTTTGCCTATTATCTGGAAAACTAAAATAGATACAGAGAAACTTTAAAGTGAAAAAATAATCATTAAAGACAAGATCTACAAATAAGTCTCCATGGTCGAATTCTTCAGTCGACTCCTTATTAGAGTGTTTGCCCTTTGTTGACGATTTTACCAATTGCTTACATCTTAAAAATTATAATAGATAGATTGAAAGTTGAATAAGCGAAAAAAAAAAAGCAACAAAACAAGTTCTACAATTAAGACAATATGGAGGAAATCGTCCGACGACTCCTTATTGGAGTAATTGCCCTTTAATGACTATTTTTGCCATTTTTTTGCATTTTGCTTTATATGATAAAAATTAAGATAGATAAATAGAAACTTTACATAGCAAAAATGATCAGCAAGGCAAGATCTACAAAAAGTCCCATTTTGCTGATATAGTAAGTAGACTGTCACTTTTTATAGGAGTGATTGCCCTTAAATGAGGATTTTATTTTCACCTCTTTTGTGTTTTGAGCAAAAACTAAAAAAGATAGATAAAAACCAAACAGACAAAACGATCAGCAATACAAGAATAACAAAAAGAGATTTTTGTCATGAATTATATTCCCATCTACAATTTTGAAGAGTGTCCTTTGTCTTATATGCACATAGACCAAGGTCAACGACACAGGCTCTTTAGAGCCTCTAGTTTAAGTAATCCATTTAGATCAATACAGCAGAACAAAAAAGAAGAGTGAGAAAAGATTATCTTCTCAATTTGATTTATCAACAACTGAAGATTTTTTTTTTAAACGCATTCTCAAAAGTAAAGTAACTAAAAAATATTAAAGAATGAATATCTTTATTGTCGATAAAAAAATTCCACTAATATCAATAATTATTGACTTAAAAAAACGACTAGAACAATTGTCATATAGTTATAGCAAGTTGCACTACACTTGCATTCTTGAAATAGTTTATTAGGGTATCTTTTAATTGATCCTTTCTTCATAATTTTGTTATTGGTTAAAGTTCTCATACATATGGAAGACGATTTTCGTAAACCTGCATACAAATGTAAGAATGGTAAAGATAATATATACAGTTTGTTGTCATAGTGAAGGTGTTCGCCCCTGCGTAGTCGATAATGGTTTTATTCTTATGTAAACATTTATACATTATAAACGACGTTAATTTTGTATGTTTAAATGACTCGTATTTGTTCATTCTTTCCAAAACCATACCCAAATCATTATGAGCCTTCTTATTTTAAATTGTTTTGCCCTTACAATTTCATGAGAAATAAGTCTCAATTACAAAAATTACAAATCTAACCCGTTCGTGGTACGGTTACTTGAAACGGCTGCTTAAAAGCTTAATCGAGTACACACAATATTGTTTGCCGTACAAACAAAAGTATCAACGTGAAAATAAATCCAAGTTTTTTTTTAGCTAAAAATCCTCCAAATATTTTTGATGATGATTCATAAAACATACGTTGATATTATCTGTCAAATTCATCCTCACCGATTTGACTCAAATTCTACAATTTTATAAATAACATACTAAAACGTATATCGAAATTATAAAAAGTCTAAATCAACAATTTACGATGCACGGACTCGACGATATCTTTCAGCATGTCTTGTGTATTTTAGTCTAGACGCTATCTACTTAATCAGCAAGGTAACCTCCAAAGACTGCCGACGGCCATATAAACCGATATAAACATAAATATAGATACAAATAGATAGCATGCATTTGGATTTTTCTAGGTGTTTCTGTTTTCAAATGATAGGTAAAAAAATATATTATTCATTGTTTTACAAGCATAATGTATGCGTAAACAATCTCTTGCTAAGGGGTTAGTTGAAGATCACATAAATACGGATTAAATGAGGTCGCAGTATTCAAGAATAATTCATCAGCGATGTTTCGTAGCTAAATTTGACAAAATTTAACAAAACTGGCCACTAAAAGCGAATTATTATTTCACTACTTCACTTTCATTAATGATCGAACAAAAATAATATTATCATATCTTATTTTTTTTTTTATATCTCGTAGCTAATACCCCTTTAAGTGAGTATACATGAATTATTTCCAAAAGTTTAATGACGGCTCCTAGTTCGCACTACTGCTGGTACGGTAGCAAATCGGGAAAGCTCTAGTTAGAGGAAAAAAATTCAAGGGACCAATCAAAACCCTAGTCGAAAACAAACTGACAATATAATGACAGAAATGTAAAGACGACGGAAAAATCAACATTCCACTTAACTCAAATAAAAAAACTAAACATTGAGAAGCACGAATCTCATTAAATAGAGCTCGTTATCAAATATTATAAAAAAAACGGTTTAACTATTTCTTGAATGTAATGGTTTGAATAAACTGTGATACTTTGAAGTTGAGTTCTTTGACAATTGATAGTTTTTATTTTCCACTCTGTATATAGTATGTCCACATAGTTTTTACCAAACAGAAATTTTTCCCTTTTGAAGAATGGTGTTTCGATAATTTTTTTGTATGCATATCTGTTATATCGTATTCAAATTTGTGCTTACCGTAAGTAACACGACGGGTAGCACATATGGAACAGGATCTGCTCATCCTACCGAAGCATTTTGTTGTTGGTTGGGTTCGTGTCTTTTAATCAAAATTTGTTTACGCAGTGTTTTGAGAAGTTGTTTGTCTTCGTCCTCGTTCGATTTTTGACATTTTTTCCTCGACTGATAAGATATTAAATCCACCTGGTTATCGTCATCTTCTTTTTTTGTAATATGTTATATCGTTAGTTTTTTTCCGGTACGGATATGTGTTGGTTGACCTATTATGTACACATTATTTGTTAACAGATAGAGATTACTCGAGAGAGAATATCTTGTTCAACATGTGACATTAATATATCCCCGCCGAATACCGGGAATCTGAACAGTGGTATTCATATACCATTTTTCAATTATATATAAAAAAGAAGATGTGGTATGATTGCCAATGAGACAACTGTCCACAAGAGACCAAAATGACACAGAAATTAACAACTATAGGTCACCGTACGGCCTTCAACAATGAGCAAAGCCCATACCGCATAGTCAGCTATAAAAGGCCCCAAAATGACAATGTAAAACAATTCAAACGAGAAAACTAACGGCCTCATTTATGTACAAAAAATGAACGAAAAACAAATATGTAACACATAAACAAACGACAACCACTGAATTACAGGCTCCTGACTTGGGACAGGCACATACATACATAATGTGGCGGGGTTAAACATGTTAGCGGGATCCCAACCTCCCTAACCTGGGTCAGTAATATAACAGTACAACATAAGAACGAACTGTAAAAATCAGTTGAAAAAGGCTTAACTCATCAGATGGACAAAAATACAAGTGGACGTGGCAGGGTACTTGTACATCCCAACAACAAAAAGACATTAGGAACAGATCTGAGAATACTCGCAGTTATCTGACAGCTAGTTCAAAGCCACTAACAACTAATAAAAAAATCATGCATCTAAGACTAAATTATCAATCCGTACACATCCAAGATCCAATAGATTTAGTGTAAAGACGTCATAAACAGTCAGAGAAAAACATGACCTTGTGCAATGCCAAGATACAGGTATCGACAGATTGTAGATCCATGAATGTGTATTTGTATATAAAATATATATATGGTTATTTGAATAATTTTGAATTAATTGCTGTTCATTCAGTGTTACCTTTAAATTTTGTGCATATTACTTTCTAAGATTCAATGCGATCAAGAGCTTGATAAATGATTATGTGTGTCGTTGTAAGAGGGTGTGGATGGAGGTTTACAGAATAGAGAATAATGGGCAAAAATAAAGAAAAAAGGACCAAATAAAGAATAGAGAATAATGAGGTGCTTAAATATAAAGAATACAGAATAATGGGCAAAAGTATAAAGGAAAGAGAAAAATGCTCTAAAAAAATAAAGTATACAGAAATGAAGAATCCTCCACCCAAACCCTCTTGTATATCTCAATGACGTACGTGTATCTGACTTTTTAATATGAAATGTTGCATTAAAAAAAGCATTCAAAATTTATTTCTATGCGATTTTTTGCGAAACCTACTCAGTAAAAATGTATGCAATTAACACATCGCATAATTTAAGGAACTTATAATAATTATATACATGCATACATCAACATGATGATAATATTGATTAAGTTGAATGAAATACAATCATCTTTACTGTTATAACTCAATTGCAGGTGCACCACCAGAGCCATGTCCAGAGCATATGTGTATTGGCTCTTCTTGCATTGAATATTCAAAAGTTTGTGACGGTAACGTTGACTGCATGTACGGAGATGACGAAATACTCTGTAGTAAGTAAAAATGAGTATGATCACACACTAGTTAACAAATTTTAAATGGTTATTTTCTCTGAACATTTCTTAAAAGACTGAACTTTGAATTACAAAAAATGTATAAAATGAAAATCATACATTTTTTTATAAGTTATATCCAGTCTTCAAGTTAACTGTCACACTTATTTGCTGTGGTACATTCAGTTCTGTTCAGATAATTTGCTTCCGGTCAATTGAAATCTGCTCAGTCTATGCTCATGTGTATTTGGCAAAACTTTTCGACATGTTGGGTCCTCAATGCTCTTCTACTCCGTACTGTATTTGGACTTTTTACTTTTTTTAATCGCGCGTCTGTCGTTAATTTGTTGACAAGGAAGACTTCGTAGAATAGTACATAGCTTGACAAACTGTCATCCAACATGTTTTAAAACCCAGCGTAAATAATAGGGTACCATATACCTGCGTTTTGTCGACTAAACTTCACCAATGGGTTTTTGTCCTGTATATTAAGAAAACTTTCACAATATCTAATTGCCTTTTAAAATTTCTGTCCCTTCTTCTCAGCTCCTATGCCTTTATATTTTAAACTATTCAGGGAATCGCACGAACTCTAACTGAAACCTTGATAGGGTAATCCATTACATAATCATCACCGCAAGTCTCAGACAAATATAAGGATACAGAATATGACACGATCGGGAAATTTACAGTTCAGAAGTCTACTCTGCTGTATTAAAATCTAAGACCGCGAAAATACTGGTTAAGATAGAAATATTTTATAAATAACACATAGCTGAGAGGGTGATAGAGCAGATTGTTACTCCGAGAACACATTGTCAACTGAGGCGAAGACAAGGGTGGCAATGTCTTTTCGAGGGGTAACAATCTGCTCTATCACCCTCTCAGATATGTGTTGTTTAATTTATTATACTGAATGTTCTGTTATTACTGTCTATATTAAAAATTCAAAGTAATGAACTATGTCGTCTTCAAGCTTGTACATAACAATCATCCGTGTTTATTAAAGCGCACACTTGAGCAAGCGTCTCCGTGAAGGGTGATAGAGTATTTGACATGGGATAGAGTACATTGTCTCCCTCGTATTAACCAATCAAAATCTGGTATTTTGACATGAAGTATAATAAATCGTATTTGTCAGCTCATTTGCGTAAGTATCGTTACACCTGTGATGTCCAATTCAGTCATTCTTTCTCATAACCAAGCTGGAACTGTTTTTGTTTCATAAGCACGCAACGGTTTATTAATTCTAGTGATTTGTTTTTTTAAATAGGTAATTGCCCTGCCGGACAAATTACTTGCATGTTAGATGACGCATGTTTATCTGCATCAAAGATGTGTGATGATATTGCTGACTGTAAGGCAGGAGAAGAGGAACATATTTGCACAGTATCTGGAGGTAAATATGAGCATAACCCATACCTCATAATAAAAAGGCCCCGAAAAATAATGCATCTAGGACTAAAAGTTTATTGCTAATATCTGTATGCAAACATACCGAAATAGCTCATTAAGTATTAAATTATGTATATATCCTAGGCTTTCAAAATTAGAATCTAGCGTATCTAATGATGGTTATCCAAGAATAGCAATTCAAAAGCTCACAATACATTAAGTCTATTTTTCATTTTCTAGCACTGGTTCCACTACTTGGTCACTAGATTTTATAATAACCATTCCTTTTCTGAATTCGTATGAATGATACCTTAACATTCTGAAAAGTATGAATAATGTCTGATTTTCTCTAAATATATTCAGAACATTCTGAATTTTCAAACAAATTCCGGACATTCTAAATTTGTCTTAACAAATTCTTAACATTCTGATTTTGTCTAGGAATGTTTGAAACTATGTTATACATTTATATAGAGTAACACTTCTTCAAATATTATACTGTTTTGGCATCTGTCATCTTGAGGTGAAATGTTTTTTTCAATACTATATATATGTAAAAATGTACACGATATACGATCCATTAATTGAAAAAGCGTTTTATGGTCAATCAGATATGAAATTGGAATAACTAAACATAAGAATATTAACACTGATGAGGTTATACACAGAGTTTAGATTATTAATCATAAAATCAGAGTCTTGATGTACATGACCATGATATATTTATTTAACATGAGTTTGATTGTCATGCCGATATGAAATTAGAAAAGGTAATACTCAGGATGTTAACATTGATTAGGTTATAATCAGAGTGAACAATATAAGTAATGAACAGAGTTTGTATTATGAGTCATAAACAGAGTTTGAATCATTTGTTATAAACAGAGTTCGGATTATGAATCATACAAAGAGTTTAGATTATAAGAAATGAATCTAGTTTAAAATCTAAAAAAAAAAATCTTAAATAAAGGCAACAGTAAATAAAATATGTTAAAATGATTGTTTTATGACTAATGCATACAATTGAAAAGGCAGTATATACATATCAGACAGCGATGTGACTGCTTAGAGTGTGTCCACACAATATCAGATTGAGTTGAGATTTTTAAGAATGCTAAAAATGTATTGATATAAAATACACAATTGTGTTGAAACAAAATGTAAATCAATTTAATCAGAAATCCAAGGGTTTAATATACGTGTAAAATAATACAAAATAAACACTCTAGGAAAGAATGACCTTATACAATGCCAAAATCTTAGTATCGTCAGGATGTAAAACCGATCACCTTGATAACTGTTTAGCAATACATATTTAGTTATGTTTTAATTTATTGATAATAAAATCAATGTTAATACCGATGAAACTATATTCAGATATCTTATTACAAGCCTTATGATAAATGGTTAACCTTTGAGAATACATTTATTCAAAGGATCAAACTCATATTCAAATTGAAACAAGTTCATACAGTATTCAGACTGTTAAACATATTTAGACATATTAAGGCAGTGTTCAGACGGTTCATAGGCAAAGTTAGGAAAATTCAGAGTTATCTAAGAATAATTTAATTTTGGATATAACGCGTCTTCTGATTGGCTGACGTTGTTTTGTTATCAGCTCATAGACATAATTTTGTCATGTGACGTGACGTCATCAATGTTTTTCATGGTTTACTCCGGTTTAAAATGGAATTTAGAATTAAATTATAAGAATGACTGTAATATTTTTCTGTCTATTCGAAATAACATAAAAATGTGGTGCACACTTTAAAATAACCCACTACGCGGGTTATTCAGTGTGCACCACATTTTTGATGTTATTTCTTCATAGACAGAAAAAATATTACAGTCATTCCTTAATTATCAAGACAAATTAATACTTTTCATTTTGAAAAGACTAAATTCCTACAAACTCCAACAAAATTTAGTCATTTGAAAATCTGGTGACTTTGTAGTCTTTGATACCATTTTTAGTGTATATATTGCTGCTATTGGACTTCTAGTCTACGAGGATAACAATCATCAACTCAGTAGTCAGTGCGTCAATACTGACATGATTTAAATGTTGAGAAAAAAAGATTGTATGAAAGTCATTATAAAAGAGCTTTAATTGCTTTCATTCATCTTCGTATTTTATTTACTCTGCATTTAGATTTTAAGCAAGGAAAAACCAACAAGGAAAAACCAATCATTCAATATGATTTTTTTTACTGTCATTTAATTTAGACGGGTGTGACGGATACCCAGGATATTTCGCTTGTGATGACATGTGTTATCCTTTGTTTACAAAATGTGATGGAAATGTTGATTGTGGTACTGGTGAGGATGAACAGGGATGCACAGGTAATTAGTAAGACAACCACAACTAGCTGTTTTATACCCCACACTGTCATTATCCCTGCCCCTTTCAAATCCAACAAGATAGTTATATTTACCAAAAGTATTAATATCAAAAGAGCATCATTATTAATCTTTGTTTCCTCTACTTTGTACGCTATGTTTAAACTACTCCGGCAAAATATGTTTAGACTCAGTAGTATCTAATATCCGGTACGGTGATGGACCATCAAAAGACAGAGAAAAGGTAGAATTTCTGTATATTCATTTGTTAGCTTTATGATACTGAAGGATATGAATACACATATAACTATTTTCAATTGTGAGATGCAATATTTTCTGCAACCGTTCTAGATTAATGGAGAAATAAGTAAAAAGGCATCCTTTCTTTGTATTTCGTCTTTAAAGTATTCGTTTTCATACAAAGCAATAATAAATTTATTTTTGTTCTAATAAAACAAGAATAAATAAATAAAAAAAATCCTCTGAAAGAAATCGTTTTCCAACGAGCCACCAAACTTCTGTTGAATGCCGAATTTGCATTTATGCTAAGCGATTATGCATTATTTTCTTTGACAAAGCCTGGTCCTGCTTTGTGAAATTGTAGGGTGAAACCGGGTCTTACACATTGACAAGACCGGGTCCTTCAATTTTTACATGAACAATTTCTTTCGTTCTATGCACAAAAATACAAATACTTTGGTGCTCAAAGTGACTAGTCTTGCATTTTCCATATTAATATCTTTCGTCCGTGCCTTTCTCTCCGTACAATGTGCACAATTTAATGAGAAGTTCGAGGCTAGGTTCGCTCAATTCATCATTTTGACCTGTCTTTTTACTTATTTCGCCATCAATCTAAAACGGTTGTAGAAAATTTGACATCCCACAATTAAAACCAGTTATATGTGTATCCAAATTCTTCAATATCATAAAAATAACAAATAAATAAACAAAAATTCTATCTTTTCTCTGTGTTGATGGTCGGTCACCGTACCGGATATTAGATACTATTGAGTCCAAACATTTTTTGCCTGGGTAGTTTAGACACAGTGTTGTATCGGTTATTGACTTAAGTCCTTAATTCGCCATCTTACAATTTAAAGCATTCTGTTTAATTTAATTGTTCGTATTCTAATTCGTATTCTTATTGAGAACTCCCCCTTTTTATTTGTTACATCTCAATTGTTAAGGATGTTTTTAACCAATTAGAAAGTTTTGGTGGACGCTTTTGAAAATTTTACCAAAAGTGAACTATATTCGGCGATCTCTTAACAAAGCTAGCAGGTGAATATATAATCGAGACAACAATGAAACATCTTTTTTTTTATTTCTCGCTTGAAGGCTTTAAGAATAAATCCAAGATTCAGACATTCTGCATGCCAAAATTAGTATAATAGTAAAAAATAATTTATATTTATGAAGTGTTGAACTTTGAGCAAAACATATTTTTTGAGGGGCATAGCATTCTTATCTTAAGAAACAATTTAATCATCGTAAGTCCAATAGGGTGAGGAAGACTTTTTTTTTACATTGACCCACACGATCTGTCTCAAAATTTAAGATAAAAAAGCAACATGAATTCACATTCACCTAGAATCGTTGGCTACACGATATGATTTATAATCAGCAAGCTTGTGGTAAACTGTTCACCGTTTGTTGCTTTAATCAAAGAGCATAAAATATATAATGATTTTTTACTAATTATTCTTATTAGACATCTTCACCATAAGCCAAAACCAAAACCAAAACTGACACCAAAACCGAAACCAATACCGAAACCGAAACCAAAGATGGTTCAAATGTTCATGTGCAAAAGTTGCAGTTTATTAAACTGAACCCGTATATATGAAGCTGACAATATCACAACGATTATCACATATAATATCAATTCAAATGAATCTATGTAATTAATGAAGGTAATTATATATATAACCTTTATTGACCTAAATTTGTCAGTAAAACTTAAGTTATGATGCACAATAAGCATAAGAAAATGTTACGCCGAAGGAGCAGTGCATCACTAAGTTAATTGCTGAAAAATCGCTCATGATTTTATAAATTTTCGTTCGCCAAATGAGTTTTCTACATTAAATCTTTCCGTTGAAAAACGTGCGTTGATCTAGAGTATCGCTTCTTATTTACGTAATCTTCTTGAAGTATATGGAGAAATCAGCTAGATATATGGTGTCAACAAGCAAGTGCCAATCACAAACAAAATCGTAATGTCTTTTCTAGCCTTCATCAATCTGTTAGTCATCGCGTCATTATTGTGATCATGGATTGCAGATTTCAGATATCTCATTTTCGTTTAGGTATCTATTATACCTAAATTTGTTTTGCTTATCCTTTGAAGTAGCGAAAATATTTAATGTGGACATCATAACATATATTGATTAAACTCAGGTTATAGTATATACCTTTACAGAAAATAAGAAATCTAAAATTTAGTTTCCTTTGTGACAAACATGAAAAGCTGACTGACAAATTGATGGATGTTATAGGCCAGAGGAGATATGACTGTTTCCTCGTTGTAATCTTTTTCTTGTTGACACCACCTATCTATCTATCAACATACCCTATTGGTTCTTAATATACTTTAAGACGGTTAAGCTATAAAAATTTGATAATTTGCGATCAACACAAACTTAATATTGATTCACTTATAGGGTCTTTGCATCGGAACTAAACACATTTATTTAAAAACCAGTTGTTGGCATGATACGGGTTATGCTCTTCTCATATATTTTATGATGGTATGATACTAAACCCCTAACGGGAGGGATTGTGCCTGATATTCATATGATGAAGACATAATCTTTCAATCAGTTTAATTCTGGAGCTGGCATGTCAGTTAACTGCTAGTAGTCTGTTGTTATTTATGTATTATTGTCATTTTGTTTATTTTCTTTTGTTACATCTTCTGACATCGGACTCGGACTTCTCTTTAACTGACTTTTAATGTGCGTATTGTTATGCGTTTACTTTTCTACATTGGCTAGAGGTATAGGGGAGGTTGAGATCTCATAAACATGTTTAACCCCGCCGCATTTTTGCGCCTGTCCCAAGTCAGGAGCCTCTGGCCTTTGTTAGTCTTGTTTTATTTTTACTTTTAGTTTCTTGTGTATAATTTGGAGTTTAGTATGACGTCCATTATCACTGAACTAGTATATATAATTGTTTAGGGGCCAGCTTAAGGACGCCTCCGGGTGCGGGAATTTCTCGCTGCATTGAAGACCTATTGGTGACCTTCTGTTGTTGTCTGTTCTGTGGTCGGGTTGTTGTCTCTTTGACACATTCCCCATTTCCATTCTCAATTTTATGGAAAACGTCAAAAAAGATTCGAGCAAGCAAAGTTTATGTAGAACATCCCACCAGACGAATGAAAAGTCACACATATGCAACACAGTCCCTTCGATTAAATATGTAAATAACACATTTATATTATGTTTAAAGTCAAATCGATATCTTAAATTGCATATAACTTGTACTAGTGTATTCAGTAGACAGTATCTTTATTATTAAAAATTCATATGAATCGATGTCATGTAATCATCGATATAATACTTTCTGATTTAGAACAATATAAATGAATATACTGCCTGAGTTCAAAGTGACATGCAGGAGAAAATTTCAACCCACTCAGCTATCCTTGGCTTCTGTTTAGGTTTCGATTTTGGTTTCGGCTTATGGTGAATTTGTCTATAATGTATTCTCTTTTAAGATATTTGAAGTAATTTTATAGTGTTTGTCATGTTTGTTATATAAAAAATGAAAACAACATGCTATACATTTTATGCGTCCGAAGCGCTCTTCTGGATTTACCGTCATCAGAAATGCTCAATGCCAAATATTTGAAAGCCAAGAATGTATAAAAACCGAAACAGTTGAATTGATCCAAAATGACATTACCTGTTATGTTTTTTTTTTTTTTTTCATGTTCATGCTTTACTTTCTTGACTGTGGTCAAAAGCGTACCTGATGACAGTAAATTAAGAGAGACGTATTACTTGAACGGAATTTATATCAAATGTTGTTTTATTTTCTCTTCAGGATGTAATGCTAATTTCCAATGTAATGATGGAAGTTGTATTTCCTTTCTTGATGAGTGTAACGGCAATATCGATTGTCCTCATGGAGAGGATGAAGGACTTCAATGTAAGTAACAAGTGTATTTTATAGGAGAAACACGACGGGTGTCTCATGTGGAGCAGGATCTGCTAACTTTTCCAAAATACCTGAGATCACTCCCGGATTTGGTGGGGTTCGTGTTGCTCAGTTTTGTGTTTTCTTTTTGTGTACTGTTGTTTTTCTTTTGATCTTTTTCCTTTTTTTTACTTGGCGTTATCAGTTTTTTTTTTTTTTTTTTTTTTTTAATTTTATGAGATTTAATGTCTTTTTGGTATCTTTCCTCTCTTTGTATAACTGCATATGATATCTATTTTAGTGTTACTAAATATAGAACGGAAGCTTTCAGTTGAAATTAATTAAATTTTTAAAGAAATAATTTTGTTGCATCTAAATACCATTAAAATGATGACAATTTTATAGCATCAATGCACATTTTGACAAATAATGACTAATGATTAAAGATGATAAAGAAAAGCAACGTAGTATCATAGTTATAATTGATTTCTTAGTCTAAATCAACATTATAAGGTTACTAAATGGCAAATGAATGCATAGAAGATTGCCAAGTCTTAGATGCTGAATATATCAGTAAAGAAAGGCTGCGTGTCAGTAATGTGTTATGCCCATAGATTTTCAAAGCTATTTTTTCCTCCATAAATACACCATATACGAACATTGTCGAAAACGATAAAAATATTTGTCCAAGCTTAAGATGCAGGAGTAAAAGTGAAACCCATTGATCTTTTCTCAAGTTTCTTAGCGATTACAAATTAATTGTATATTTTATGACAATGTACATGAAAGTACATATGTATTGTTTTTTAAACTGCGATATCACTTTCACCTTAATTTTTTTAGTTTTATTTCTAATTGCGGTCTATGATTTTGAAAAAAAAAAAATCGACATGGTTAAACTTCAATTCGCGAAGAGGATACCAAAAGTGTGATATGATATGAACCCGTAGTTGCAATATTATTGAATGCTAAAATAAAGAAAAGATAACCGTCAACGATATTTGTATACGAAAGATATATATTAGAAAAGGGATGATTAAAAGATAGTCAAATCTGTAAATGTTCATCTCGAAAGATTTATAAACTGGGTTTCTAAAGATGTTCATGAAAGCACCATTCTACGGTCAAGTCGGGAATATTGTTTGTTAATGATTCTCGATGTCAACATATATTCTGTCAAAAAATATTTAAGAACATGTGTTTATGTCAGAATGTCCGTTTGAAGTATCATATCACAATAAATCATAGCATAGTATGCAGTATGTATATTTGAATTACACAAAATCCTATGGTACTCTGTAGAGATAGATAATTATGAAAGTTTGAGCTAAAGCAACAGGTAACAATACAGTTAGGATATGGAATTAAAATTAAATCTTAAAACGTTTTAACCATTCACTTTTTCTAGATATCTGACAAATAAATCTTCACTTTTTGTGGCTTACATATGCATTTGTATACACTCAGGTTCTTTCATAGACTTTGATTATATAATTCAATGTGCAAATAAGTGTTTGTGTGTCCATTCAACTAAACCAAATTGTATTATGGTGTCCTCAATTTTGTAGTAAGTTTACATCAGAAAGCTATTAAGAAAGGAAATAAATAAACATTAGAAAACTGTATGGTGCGGATACAAAAATACGGAAAGTAAGACAAACAAAACTGAATTAAACATATCAAAACAATTCAAAACAATTTCAGAGGAATATCACTATATAGCTGTCAAAAATAATTTTATTTTGTACCTTTGACTCTTACCACAAATTGACGTAAATTTCGATTATTTTCCTGTTAGTATAAATTCTGTCCATGACTAAAAGGCATTGGCAATCATACCACATCTTTTTTTATATTGGAACTGGACATTGCTGACAGGCTACTTTAAAACTTACGCAGACAAGTTTACAGCTAACAACCAGCCATTGAGAACTGTCGATCAATTTTCTTAATGTAAAAGAAAAAGCGAAAACCTTCTACATTTGCAGTTACACGATTATAACAAATATGCACGTGTAGACCTGATCATCATACGAGTGCATGTATCGAATAAGTAGCATCTAGCACTTACTACCATATTACTTTTCTTTTAAGGTCAATGTGCATCTGGTGAATTTAGATGTATCGGTGGAAAATGTATAGACTACTCTTTGGTTTGTGATGGAACTCGAAATTGTGCTGCGAGTGACGATGAATCAGATGAAACATGTGGTAAGTCATTAACATTTTACCACGAGTCAGAATTAATCACATATTATTCGAATATTACGAAGAATAATGAAATAGCAAGATTAATTATTTCAATATGAATATAAAGATTACATATCAACATTATAAATCTAAGTAAAAACTGACAAACATGGAAAGTAGACGAGTTAGGTTGATAGGGTGTGTATTTGTTGCTATATTTGTCCTGCTATTTGTGCACCTCTAGTTCAGCTATCCCGAAAAAAAAATTTTTTTAGTAGCAAATGTCCAGATAAGTCATACTCAGTATGCATCATGTAAGCTTCCAAATTAAAAGAAACTCATTCAATATACTTTGCTTATAATTCAGTAAGCTACAAGCGCGATGGGTTTACATAAGATTTATCACATCGCCCACAGATTAAAACAGTTGAAGTTGAACGACCACAATAAGTCACGAAGTTGAAAAGCATCGAAATCCAGAAAAATAAAAAATAAAAAGATGAGTGCCAAATCTGGCTAATACTATCTGTTTTGTTCAACTTTACAGTAGGAAAACGAAATCAATAACAAAATTGAAGTTCGTCAAGAAGCAATAAATACAAAAGCTTGTGTCAAATATGCCTTAGGCAATATATGTATGCTTGGTAATAGAAAAATCTTATTTCTTTAGATTATAACATTTTGTAAAAAAAAATTAATAAAAATAACCTTAGGAATGCTGTTCTATGTTAGGATTTTTATCCGCAGGTATAGATTACATAAGCTGTATTTGGCAGAGCTTTTAGGAATTTTGGGTACTCGATGCTCTTAAATTTGGTACTTTATTTTGGTCTTTATAACTTCTTTGATTCGAGCGTCAATGATGAGTCTTTTGTAGACGAAACGAGTGTATCGTGTACAAAATGTCAATCCTGATACCTATGATAAGTTTATTTAAGACAGATGTGTAGACTACTGATCTTTAAAACCCTCAATAACGATACGCTCACCAGCAGGAGCATCGATAAAGTGGCCGTGAAAACTCATAGAAAATACAAGGCTTAAGTACGCTTAGGTTAAAATCAAAGTGTGATGAGGATTTATCTTTGTGAACAATCATTAAAGATACTAGGCTTATTATTAGTGAATCAGACTTGGTTAAAATGTTGAGTCATAAGGGTGAACTTCACTTAACACTTGATGTGATGAGGATCCAAAAAATAATAACGGCGTACTAAAATCAAGCATTACCACTACTATGTTGAGAAGTCGGAAGAGTGACCCACAAATGAAACATAAGGTGTGATGAGAAGTCGAAAGGTAGAATCACTATCAACTCGATCAGAGTTTCATGCGTAGAGAGATATATTTTTGAATAAGAATCAATTGTGTGATTGATAATGTAAAGAATGAATGTAGATAAATACTCAGGATGATTATGATTCAAAATGATGAATCAACATCAACAAACAGTTTAATAGTGAATGATTTAAAAGAAAAGGTCAGAGTTAAATATTTTTTTACCATTTGAGTGTACCTCAAAATTATCTTTTGTATAAATATACCAGCTTTTACTCCTGACACTCAGTTTTAATGGTAAATAAATCTATATTCATTGTAAAGCTCTCACAACACAACCAATTACGACAGTACAAACGACCACAGTACCAGCAACTACAGAACCAGCGACTACAGTACCAGCGACTACATTGCCATCAACTATAGTACAAGCAACTACAGTGGCAGCAACTACAGTACCAGCAACTACAGTGCCAGCAACTACAGTACCATCAACAAATGTACCAGTAACTACTTTACCATCAACAAATGTACCAGTAACTACTGTACCAGTAACCACTGTATTAGCGACTACAATACAAGCGACAACAACACAGCCGATTAATACACAGACGAAGACATCACAATCAACAACAAGAGGTATTGAATATAACAAGAAAATGAAAATCAACCTGAAATTTTGATAAAAGGTGTTTCAGTAGAGATAAAAATGTGTTACAAATGCCCTTTTTCTTTGAAATAAACATCTAAGGTAAGAGGCGGGGTTGACAACCTAAATGAACTATACTTGTGAAGTAATACTTGGGATTGCTGTATCATGACTTTAGATCCCTCGTTTGTTTTATCATGTCTTAGAAAATTCTTTTGTATCTACATGAAGACAAATAATATAAAGTAGGTTGGAATTTAACTAAAGTATTCATTCAAGTTCAGAATGGTTACTTTTATTCTTTTAGATGAAGAAACTTCAAAATAGGTTCACCAATTTTGTGAGGTTCACTCATCACAAATGTAAAATAATTTCACCTTGAAATAAGGGTCGACATTTGTGTTTGATTGATCATTTTAAATTTTAATTATAGCTTTGTAAAAACAACACACACAAACAAACAAAAACAGTCCCAGAAAATGAAAGACCAAACATTCATCTTATGTTGAACTCTTCCTGGATTGACCATACAGCCTATGGTTGTCGAAACTAACATGTAAACAAATGCGTGGATGAAAGAAACATAGGGAATACAGGTACACAGAAACTCAGAGAAACAACAACAAAAAGATCTAGAGTTAAACATACAGTCTTTGATAATAGTCGGATGTAGATGCAATCTATAGGTTGTATTGTTGCATTGTTGACTTTGCAATTCATCCATATAAAGGGAGGTGAACGATATTATAGGGACATCCAAACTCGAAAATAAAATGACAACGCCATGGCGAAAAAGAAAAAGATCAAAGTCAAACAACTGTATTCAAACCACTACATGGAATACTTAAGACTGACCAACATGAACCCCAACATAGATAATCGTAGGGGATTCGGAATGGTAGGCAGATCCTGCTCCACATGTGGCACCCGTCGTGTTGCTCATTACATTCTAAATGAAATCTGAATGCAGTGATCCTTATCATAATACAAGTTAATGCGTAAAGCCAATTCGAATAGATATATATAGATTATACTCTGCATCGAGTGTAATACGATTTTTTTCCACTCGAGACAGTTATGTTTTTCAAATTGAAAACGCGAGACTCTGAGCGTTTTATATTTAACTTGTAACTCTCGAGAGTGGGGAAATATCGTATTGCACGAGATTTGGTGGAATAATCTATTTCACTAATGCTTTAGGCGATATGCAGACAAACTTACTCCTTGTTTTCCAATGAACTGCATAAATAAGTGTTCTTTCTAAGTAACGTCATCGGGCATTAACGCTTTTGTTCACGAAAATTTTATGTCAAAATTGAATTTTGACTAAAGAAGAAATGAGATCAAATGAACCACACTTTGATTAAATAAAAAAATAAACCGGTAAGGAAAAAGATAAATCGGCTAAGAATAAGAGAAATAAATTTATTATTTTATACCAACAGCTTGTGAGTATCTATGCCACCAGGATGGTAAATGTATTTCCAGAAATAAGGTTTGCAATGGACAGAAAGACTGTATGTTAGGAGAAGATGAAGACGATTGTGGTAAGTCATCATTTTCAAATCTGTAGCATTCCTGTTAACGGTATGTCATGGAAATAAAACGTTTTATATATCTAATCTTTTGCCCTCGAGATACCTGTTAACGTTTTTTAAAGAAACGTCATAGATACAAATAAATTTTAAATAGTTTTATTTAATATTTTGGCATTGAGTATACCTGTTAACGGTAACTCTGGAAACGAGCATTATGGATATGAATATTTGTTTATCCATACTTGTGGCGTCAAATTTAACTATTCGGATCCCTGAGACATGTTTTTGGAATGACCGTTAACAGTTATGCTCAAGAATACAGTTTTATGCATTACTATTGATATCAATGACGCTTGAAAATTTAGCCACACGTTTAAGCAGCAACAGGAACGAATATAGATAAATTAATTAGAACTACCAACATTGTGAATATACATGAGGTACTTGTAATTCCTTCAATCACGATTATAGCTGCTCTCAATGACCTGTGTTCATCGGGATATGATGTTTTACGTTTTTAAAATCATCCGCTATTTTCAAAAATATGTAAATCAACAGAATCATTGTATCATTTGTATTACCATGATATAAAACGAATATATAAATAGGATTGAATTGCAATTTTTCTATTTCTTTTAACCGCATTGTTTTGTTATATATGCACTTTGTTTATCATGCCCGGTTTTCGTTGGGTTTGGTGTCGCTCAGTCTTAAGTTTTTGTGGGTTTTAAAGACTGTTATATTTCTTTTTGTCGTTTTGCCTTTCGGTTGTTTTTTGTGTCTGTTTCTTTTTCCTAATCTTCTGCAATTTTATTGTATCTTTTTATCGTCTGCTTCTATTTATAGGAGGTCTTTATCTACACACATATTGGTTGACAATAGAAATCACAAGTGATTCTCTATACACTCATTGTTCCCATTTTGAATAAATACAACAAAGCTTTTGAATGTTTTCTTTGAGATATTTTTAGTAGTGGCTACACGTATGTCATTTAATTAAGCCTCACATCGACTTTGGTCTGTACCAACACATGATGGTCAAAAGAAAAAACCCAGATTTTCATTCGAATTTACAATTTACAGATTCATTGCCGTCTGATAACCTTTTCTAGAGGAGTTCAGTATGCATGTTATGAATGCTTCGCTTTTAATGTAGTCATAGTTGAGGAATTTGTCAACATCCGGGTCTCAAAATTGCAAAATTCAACAAACTGCCGAAATTGTTATGTATGCGTATAACAGGAAGTCTGAAAAATCTCACAAAGATTCGTCAACAATTTGCTGAAGAAAAGTCATTAGATTAACTTACAATCGGTTCTATTTTTGGAAAACATCACCTGTATTTCGATGATTTTGTTGTGTATAGAAAACTTAAAACAGTTATTTTGCGCCTAATTTGCATTGTTTGTAAGCTTGATTTTAATTCTATCAAATCGCTCTTACTTGACCGTGTACCAGGATGATATGTTCTAATCTATATCTATTAATCATTCGATTTGGTATAATAGTTTCGATTTGTACTATGTTTGTTTGTAGGAATAAATATTGATGTCTTTTATGAATATATACATAATACTCTTTATTATATTTTATATAGAAACCCTTGATGATAATGGAGGCAACACCGGTAGCGATGATAGAGGCGACACAGACGGCATTAGTGAAGGCCATACAGATGGCCCTACAGGTGGCGACAATGAAGGCGGAACAGGCGGTAATAATGGAGGCCCTACAGTGGGCGATAATGCCAAGAAAGAAGATGACCACGGTAAAAATCCTTTAAACCACATTTCGTTAGTTTGATTGAAAAGGAAACGATAAAGAGACTAGAAACAATACGATGTAGAAAAGTTCATTGCAGACATCATAAAGCCATAAAGAGATTTATAAAAATAATGCTATATTTAAAAAGATTAGATGTGATATGATAGCCAATTAAACACCTATTCACCCAAGTTCAAATGACGTGAATGAAAGCAACAAACTATTGTTCAGTGTATATAATTAAACAATGAATACAATCCATATAAGTCAGCTATAAAAGGCTTTGACATTACATAATGCAAAACAGTGCAAACGAGAAAAAAAGTGTCTGATTAATGACAAAAATAAATTAAAACCAAATATGACAGATAACAACCAACGACAACCATTAGAGTAGAGGCTCCTTGCTTGAGACAGGAACATACAGACTGTAGTAGGGTTAAACATGTTCGTTAGCGCTCAGCCCTCCCTAATCTGGGGCAGTAGTGTAACAGCAAACCATAAAACACAAGTTGTAAAATCAGTAGCTTGACTCATCTAACTGACACAAAGGACCAAAAATTAAAAAGACACACAATACGGATATAGGAGTAGTCCGCAGTTACCAGTTGCTAGTTCAAAACCAATTACGACTAATACATAAAACAAATTCTTCCGCAAAAACGTATCAACCAGTACCCATACAACGGATTAAGTAATAAACAGTCTTGGAAAGAAAGACCATGTGGAATGCCAAAATATAAGTATATATTATAGACAGATTACAGGACCATAAATAATCATAACTGTATAGCAAAATTTTTGTTCCAATGAAGAACCTCACATTTTTTTTACATTCTATTTTTTGTCATTCCTTTAATTTTCGCAGCTATTCAGGCTTAATTTACGAGCTTGACATGAAGTTTTAGCACCATGTTTATTAATGAATATTGTATGTTTACCTGCTGATGTCTTTTGAGTTTATAATTTGATGGAGTTGTATCTAATTAACAACCATTTCATTTTTCTTCATATCTCAATACCTTACACACAGGTGGCATTAATGGAGACCCTACGGATGGCCCCGCTAATGGCGACGATGGAGGCGACTCAGGCAGCAATAATACAGGCCCTACAGGGAACGATGTTGCCAAGAAAGAAGATGATGACGGTAAAAATCCTTAATACCGCATTTCGTTAATGACTAGGGACAATACAACATATGAAATGTATGAACTGTTCATCGCGGACTTCCTAAAGTCATAAAGAGATACATGGAAATAGTGTTACGTTTAAAATAATGTATATGGGATATGATAGCCAATGAAACACCTTTATACTTAAACTCAAATGTCGTGACTGAAAGCAACAAACTATAGTTCAGTGTGTGTATATAATTAAACAATGAATACAATCCATATTGTATAGGTCAGCTATAAAAGGCCTTGGCATTGCAAAATGTAAAACAGTGCAAACGAGAGAAAAATGCCTTATCAATGACAAAAATAAACTAAAACCAAATATGTCAGACAACAACCAACGACAGCCATTGGAGGTTTCTTGCTTGAGACAGGTACATACAGAATGTGGCGGGGTTAAACATGTACATGAACGCTTTACCCTCCCCTAACCTGAGATAGTAGTGTAACAGCAAACCATAAAAAACAAGCTGTAAAAATCAGTAGAAATGGATTAACTCATATAACTGACACGACGGACCAAAAAAATAAAAATCAAAGACACAAAATACCGATATAGGAGTAATCTTTAGTAACCAGCTGATGCTAGCTCAAAACCAATTACGACTAATACATAAAACAAATTCTTCTGCAAAAACGTATCAATCAGTACCCATACAACGGATTAAGTAATAAACAGTCTTGGAAAGAAAGACCATGTGGAATGCCAAAATATAAGTATATATTATAGACAGATTACCGAACCATAAATAATCTCATATTTTTAATTACATTCTAATTATTTGTCAGTCCTTTATTTTTCGCAGCTTTTCAGACATGTTTATTGGTGAATACTGTATGTTGACCTGCTGATGTCTTTTGAGTTTTTAATTTGATGGAGTTGTACCTAATTAACAACCATTTCTTTTTCTTTCATATCTCAATACCTTACATGTTTGCTAAAATCATTGTATGAAAACAAGGCTATATAGTACATATCTATTTTCAGAATGCGGATCGAATTACATAATGGACTTTTTGAATGATTGTTCAGGTATGTAGAACACATATTGTTTTAAAGCTATATGTGAATTTAAGAAAGGATATAACAATCAATTGTAAGAAAAGTCTAACACATGTCTTTATTAAATTCAAAATAAAAAAAGAGAAGTCGCATGATTGTCAATGTGACAACATCCCACCAAGGACAAAATAATGATGATGTAGACAATAACAAGTCACCGGTCTTTAACAATGACAAAGACACCTCAATACATGCTTTAAAATGTCTTTTTACAAACCTTCAGTTCCTAGAATGTTACAAACTTCCGAAATACATTATACACCATCACACAACATTTAATGCACTATAACACCATTCACCATACATTATTACACCATACTCCAAACACCATTACATGTACACCTCATAAAATACACCATTAAACCCATTCTACATAGATTATACATTATTACACCATACTGCATACACCATTAGACTATTAACGTTTTATTGAAAATGCTTTTATTTACAGGTGCTACTAGTATTGGAATGAGCATCATGGTATTCGGACTTTGTTTACTGGGAGCAATATACATCATAGCTTGACGGATCAGATTTTAATCAGAACTCATTTTCAAAATTTGAATTGTTATCTGTATTTTATAACTTCATGGATCAGGGTTTGACCGGAACTCATTTCGATATTAGAATTGTTTTCTTTTATGTGTGGATTTCCAAAAAAAAAAAACACTTAGATATATTATTTGGATATTTCATTTTTACAGTTATTTATCAGTACTGTCTGTGGTTTTCATATGAATGTTGATTAATCATGTTTATTGGAACAAAGTTGTAAGCTTCTTAACTTTTTTCATATAGTTGGATGCGGATATATTTTAACGAATTAATTGACGACTTCCTTTAAAATTTAACAATTTTTGCAATAAATGATTTTTAAATAATATTATCATTGATTGCAAACACTGTAAAAAGTAAGAAAGAATATTACAACTTTCTGGTTTTGATTTCGCATTGTTCAATTTATCAACCGATTTTTGAAAACGGTTTTGGGGGCATTTTTCCTTACGATGTCATTCCAGCAAGGATCTTAGAGGAAATTTTATTTTGAATTGATTTTTCTCAACAGAACGAGATTCATACGTTATTTGTTTTAAACTGAACGGAGTAGTATTCATTCAAAATCAAGTATGGATTATGGACATCATTTCCGTTTTTTTCCCAGTTTGAACACAATGCAAGGGCATATTGTTGTAGTGCCTACATTTTGATAGCGTTAAATGCGTCTAAGCGTCAGCTTTTTCTTAACAGTATAGAAAACCTGTAGTATTAAATTTCTTGCACACGACATGTACCTTTAATGTCATGTCAGGGCCTTTTATAGCCGACTATATGATATGGGTTTTTCTCATTCTTGAAGCTGTTCGGTGGACTATAATTGCGTACATCAACTTCATTTGAACTTTGGTGGAAATTTGTTTAATTGGCAATCTTACCACATCTCCTTTTTTATATTTATCAGGAAAACTTTATATTATTTTATTAACAGTTAACGAGGAAAACACATCTAACATTTGGAACTTTGTAATAGTCAAAAGACCTATTCAGAGCAGCTGATACCTTCCTTTTCTTGGTAACTCTTTTTATCATAGTTTCAACAGATTATACGCATTCAGATGCCTTGTAAACTTGTGTACATGAATAAGCTTTATTATTATGAGGAATCATTTGTGGCAATTTATAAATGGTTTTTTTTTTTTTTTTCTGCAGAGAGGCTTTATTTCTATTATAATTACTGTCGTAGACATTTTATTGAACGCAAATATTCGGTTTCTTCATATTAGAATACTGTTTTATGTTTTGTAAGCCGGACCTGTGAGAATAATTCAATGTATAAAACATTTTGAACAATCCATCAAGGAAAACTATGTATTTTCTTTCATTTTGTACCTCTCTGTCGACAAATTTTCAATAGAAAATGAAAATAAATGATTTAAAATATAGTTTAGCTGTGTGTTTCACAAGGTACATACATATATATGTCTATATATCTATCTACTGCTATTATAATTTTTTCATAATGTATCCTTCATTTTCCAGACCTCTTACCACAGTTCGTAAAATAAGTGAAATGATCTTGGTTCTGGCTTATCATCAATAAAGCTACAAAAAATAGTTTTTTTATAACTGACAAAACAAGAGTTAATGATATTAAAGAAGTTTCTTTGGTATAACACTGGCCAACAAGGAACAAGGAATTATATCTACAATATTTTCTAAACTATTTTTCTAGCTCTGTTTGTTTTGATGGTCGTTTTATGATCAAATAACATTGATATGCGGTTTCTAAAATCTAGCAATAGCAAATGAATTTGAGTCTTAAACAGTGATATATCTAATGAGTTACGCATTATTCAACTCGTTTTCAGTTTGTGTTAACCTTGTGCTGTATCATCATTATCCAATTTAAGAGAGGGTTGTGCAGTCGCAGAAATGTTTAACCCCGACACATTATGTCGAAATTCAGGACCTTGTTATTCAGTAGTTGTTGGTGTCATTGTGTAGCATTATAGATTTGTATATAAATTAAAGCACCGGTAGATTACTGATGATCACAAAACGATTAAGAAGACAAATAGAGGTTACAAGAAATAATTGAGGTTATTTGATGATCTCGATAATGGGCGAGACCAATTGCATCGACAGAGTTTGGGTCTACTCCTATGCATTTATCACCTTTTATGCTAATCCACACTAGGTTAAAGTTTCACAATCGGAAATTGAATACAATCAGTAACATTTTAGGTTAGACGACCCTTCTGATTTATAAGGATTGCGAAAATATGTCGCTGGTGGGTTGAAACACATACATATGGTTTCAGTCAACTAATCGATAAAGGTGCCGATCTAACTTATAAAATTGAGAATGGAAATGGGGAATATGTCAAAGAGACAACAACCCGACCAAAGAGCAGACAACAGCCGAAGGCCACCAATGGGTCTCCAACGCAGCGAGAAAATCCCGCACCCGGAGGTGGTCCTTAGCTGGCCCCTAAATAAAATTGTGTACTAGTTCAGTGAAAATGAACGTCACACTAACCTCCAAAACATATAAATGAACTAAAATTAAAAAACATACAAGACTAACAAAGGCCAGAGGCTCCTGACTTGGGACAGGCGCAACAATGCGGATGGGTTAAACATGTTTTGTGAGATCTCAACCCTCACCTATACTTCTAGCCAATGTAGAATAAAGAAATACATAGCAATACGCACAGTAAAACTCAGTTTAAAAGAAGTCCGAGTCCGATGTCAGAATAGGTAACAAAAGAAACTAAACAAAATGACAATGATACATACATTAACAAAGGACTACTAGCAGTTACTGACATGCCAGCTCCAGACCACAATTAAATTGATTGAAAGATTATGTCTTCATCATATGAAAATCAAGTACAATCCCTCCCGTTAGGGATTTAGTATCATACAATCATAAAATATATGAGAAGAACATAACCCGTATCATGCCAACAATTGGTTTTAGAATAATAGTGTTTATTTCCGATGCAAAGACCCTATGAGTGAATCAATATTAATACCAAAATATGCAATCCTTAATGACCTGACAACAGTATCGTAACTATATCCTTTCCGAATAAGTCTAGATCTGTTTAAAGGTTTGGTTAGCTTTTGAGGTGAATGCCGACATTTTTATGCTTTGTAAAGAATATTACCATAAAATATTGGATGTGAAATACCTGAACGTATAAGATGTCTACATGTTGATTTATATTTACTAATGATGTCCTTGTACCGATGATAAAATTTAGCAAATGTTTTGACTAGTTTGTGATATCGAAAACCCTGGTGTAATAATTTTTCAGTAATACAGAGATTTCGTTCGTTGAAATCAAATACGTTGTTACAAACACGAGCGTATTTACTATTATCGATTTCAGTCGTTTATGCTGTTGAAACAGTTTGTGTGCAAGGGGCACATCCCTGCAAATGAAGTTTATATCGTATTACGAGCGAGCGAAACCAATAAGGTGAGATTCATTCCATCAAATCTTCATAATATACATGTAGGTGTTTACCATGGACCAGTTTGTTATTAATATAGATAATATAGTAAATGACATTGAAATTATTGACATAGATATACACGAGCAATACGACGGGTGTCACATGTGGACCAGATTCTGTTTACCCTTCCAGAGCACGTGAGATCACACCTGGTTTTTATACTAGCAGGTGCAAGTATACATGTGCATGTATCAGGCATGGGGTAATGCAAATTTGTAATTGTACTGCATGGTAATGCATTACATTTTTCAAAGTAATTGCATGTAATGTGTAATGCAGCAATTTTTGCATTACATGTAATTGTAACTTAATGCATTACTTTATGTTGTGTAATTTCATGCATTACATTGCATTACATGGCATTACTTTTTTCACATACTATATATCTATAACAGATTGTTGGAATTTAACTTAAGCAGAATTTAAGATTTCTTGATTAATGAGTTTTTGTTTGACCGACTGAAATTCAACTTCTTTATATAATGAAACCTATCGCGAAAGGAACGTCAATATTTGAACCATATCAATTTTCATTCTTATTTCATGTACACAATTTTTATATTCTTGAAAGAAAAGAGTTTTTGGTTAAACCCGTATATACTGCCACTTTAACATAATGTTGTCATAGTTTTTCGAATTGCTCGGGATTTATCATAACACACAATGTTAAAACGAAAGTAATGTCCGGTAAAAATATTGAATAGAAGCATGTTTTCAGCTTCTTTTTGATAGCTGAGGGATAATTATAATGATAACAAGACGTAGCTAGTGTTTTTGGAAGCGTGCATCGAACGCAAGGGCGTGTTTGCGTGCCTTAATGAGAAAATTGTTAGAACGACAAACACGGGGTTTCGTCAAGAACTATATATCCTATATCAGTTGTAACAGTAAAAGGCCAAATCAATTACGACATGATATGAAGTTGGAAAGCATCAGAAACCGAAAGTTATAATAAGGGACAACTTAACCTAGATTTTATGTTAATTAAAATTAAACAAAAACATTCAAGTATAATTTTAGTTTATATATTATTTTTTTCATTTTAGTTGATGAGTGAACAAGTATGCCTTAATTATATCCGTTTTTACGTCAATGCAGCTTGAGACTTTCTTTGTTTTTGGTCTACTTGTACTGTATGCTTAAGATAGTTGTCTTCTTGGCAAGTGCAGTGTAACATTGTCATTTATTTATTTGATGTTGCAGTATTATTTGTAAATTTAAATTGAATGTGGTCTCTGTCATTAAATCACCCTATAAACCTGGTCAAGGTTTTGCGGTATATCTTAAATCTGGGAACTTCTTATTTTTTTTTTTTAAAGTAGGTCTAGCAAATAGGTGATAGGACTGGCAAAACTATCTTACATCACCTAATGTTCACATATATTACATAAAAATCAAAACACTTAGCCACACCTACCCCAACTAAACTGTAGGGTGATGATCATATTTAATCTAGAAAGGTAATTAGTTACTGTCCAACTAGTGACACCAGCTGCAGTTTATATAAGGTGTGAGAAAATACAAAACTGGTAGAACTTTAACCGGACACAAATTAAACCTACAATTGTTCGTCAGAGTATAAACCAAATAAAACAGCTATCACATATACAAAGAAACATATTAAAGATGGATTAACATCTCGGTTTGATATAATGTGATAATAACATGCCTAAATATACAAATGCATTTTATATTTGTGAAATTAAGTAAAGTCAAATCAATGTCTCAATTTAGTGCGTTTCTTTCAGAATTCAATATTTATTTAGCGATACAAGATTTGATTCGAAATGACTTGTACACAAGCATGTATTCATATTGCATAATAAACTTTAGTGTGTTTATCTTAAGTCATCAATTATTCTTAACCGACAATTCAACATGCAAATAGGCATTGAACATTCATCAAAGTCTTTGATCGTGCTGATCAGTACCATACACACGAGGTAATATCTTAATTATATTATATGGATATACAGTACTATGCATATACTGGTGCTAACCTCATTGAACTATCTCTTCATGGAAAACTCGTTACATGGAGATTTAGGCGTAGAAATTCGATCAATATTCTTACTGTGATAAAATAATAGTAGGTTACGTTTACTTGTTTTGCTTATATGATTGTTATGCTAAATATAATATATTAAATTATTGATATGGAATGTAATGTTTGTCCTCTAACGTTTACATTGTACACTTATGTTGGACAAGCTTTCAGATTTTGTAAATTTGATTTACATCATCAGAGGCGGATTTAGGGGGTGGCCAGAGGGCCTGCTCTTCCTCTTTATGTGGTAAAAATGTTGTTTATTATTTAGGAATCATTGAAGCATGACTGGAGCGGTCCTCACTTTAGAAGTCCGTGCCCTGCCCCCTCCTCCTTATTAGAAATTTTAAAATGCTGTACAAGCGCAGGACCACTTCAACCCTTGAATAACCAAGGTCGTTTTTTATAAAGAAACTTTATATGTCAAAGCACATATTCTAAAACCAACCAAACACAAACTCAGACTTGGTGTATAACTTCAGATAATAAGACTTTACATTGTATAAAAGATATATATTTCATTTTTAGAGGCATTACATAAAACAGAAATTTATAAGTTATTTTTTTTTCGACTCTCGACGTTCACCTTAAACAATCTAATACCACGGAAGTTTGCTTTACCGATTAAATGATACTTTGGATACATCCTAAGCCAGGAGCCTGTTGTTCAGTTGTTGTTTTTTGGTGTGATTCATAAGTGTTTCTCGTTTTTCGTTTTTATATAGATTAGACCGTTGGTTTTCCTGTTTGAATTGTTTTACATAGTCATTTTGGGGCCCTTTATAGCTTGCTGTTCGATGTGAGCCAAGGCTCCGTGTTGAAGGTCGTACTTTGACCTATAACTGTTTACTCTTTACACTTTATTACTTGGATTAAGAGTTGTCTCAATAGGTACTCATGCCACTTCTTCTTATTTATAACAACACAGTATATGTCTTATGTGAAGCAGGATCTGATTATCCTTCCGGCGCATCTAGGACTACACCTGAATATTTTGGGTTCGTGTTGCTTTGTCTGTAGTTTTCCAAGTAATGTTTTGTTAACTTGCGTTTTTCTTATCGGGATATATTCTTTTTCTGTAATGATGTTGTCCCTTTCTAATCAACCTTTCAATTTTGATGGTCCCTATAGAATCTGTCATACAAGGGAGAAGTTTAGCTAGCTATAAAACTAGGTTAAATCCACCATTTTCTACAAAAGGAAATGCATGTACCAAGTCAGCAATATGACAGTTGTTTTCCGTTCGTTTCATGTGTTTGACCTTTTGATTTTGCCATAGGATAAGACATTTTCTATTTTGAATTTTCTTTGGAGTTCGGTATTTTTGTTATTTTCTTTTCTCATCCCTTTTAAATTTCCTGCAACTCATTCACTGCATACATCTGTTATAGAAAATGTAAATATGCTAAATACACTTCCTGGAAAAAGTAATCTTTCGGTGCTTTTAACGAGTCCCTAAACTACTATCAAAGAACCTATCATTAACTTTTGAAATAAAACATATGAACTTACTTTAAATAAAATCAAATATTAACAGCAATTACTGTCCTTTCCTAGATTCAAATATTTCAGTGTAACACCAGAAATTCTACACAAACATTTACGACAAAAGAGATGATGTTCCATTCCCTATTGTTATTTTCCTTTTTTGGACGGTGATGTTCCTTTGGCTCCGTCTTACGGTATTTATATAGCCGAACTCGTTCGCTATGACCGTGCCTGTAGTGACATTTAGGATTTCAATGAGAGTAATATATGTATTACTAGTAAATTGTTAAGTCGTTACCCCAAATTTCTTAAAACCTTTACTAAATTCTTCCATTGATACAAAGATTAGGTTTGCAAGTTTGGCTGTAACTAGAGAAAACTTATTTCAAACGGAATAAATTTTGCAGTGATGTTGTTAACTGAGCCCGGAAGTTAAGATACGATCCGGGTAAACTTATCAATTATCTAAATAAACTTATTTTAAAAGATTACCAATTCAACACTGTAATTAAATCTTTGAATATTATTGTTATTGATATGAATATTGATTTTGTTATCAGAAAAATAAAACCATACTAAGTAGTACACATATGTACTTTCACAGTACTACAATCTGTCGATACCTATATTGTGGAATTGTACACGGTCATGTTTCTCTCTCACTGTTAATGGCGCCTTCACACTAAATCCATTGAATGTTGGATGTGTGTGATTGATATTTTAGTCTAGTCCTAGATACAGGATTTTTTTATTAGTTGTTATTGGCTTTGAACAATTATCAGTAACTGCGAATACTCTCAGACCTGTACTTAGTGTATAAATTCTTGTTAGTGATAAGGGATGGATAAATTCCCTGCCACGTCCTGTCCTTGTTTCTGTTTAATGTTTTTTCTTTGTATCAATCAGATGAGGTAAGCCTTTTCCAACTGATTTTTATAGTTTGATCTAATATTGTGCTGTTGCACAGCTGTCCCAGGTTACGGGGAGGGTTGAGCGCTCACAATACTGTTTAAGCCCGCCACATTCTTTATATGCTTGACCCAAGTCAGGAACCAATAATGCAGTGGTTGTCGTTGGTTCATGTCTGTCATATTTGTTTTTCGTAAATTGTTTTGTAATAAATTAGGCCGTTAGTTTTCTCATTTGAAGAGTTTCATATTTTTCATGTGTGGGCCTTTTTCTCATTGTTGAAGGCCACTTCTTTGAACTTCTCAATTTAGAGAATTTTTCATTATTGAACGATAAACTGTCACTGAGATAACGGAAAGTGTTATTGAATTTTATTAATTAAATAGTCTTTAATGAGTTTAGCAAAAAACTAAGATTCACAATAATACATAAACAAATCTGCTTTTAAAGGCGTTCAGCTGGTGTCAATAGGGGTACCTACAATCTATTAACTGATTTGGACGTTCTAACACTCAAAAATAATTAATTCCGTTATTTTCATATGCTTTATTACGAACATATGTTTCTGTTTTAGCCAAATTCATTTCATCTTAAGTTTTAAAGAATATAAAGAAATATCAGCAAATTTTTTTTTTTCTGGATTTAGAGTTTTTGCGAATTCACGTTTTTTTTAATTTTTTATCGCAATTGTCTACGTTTTGAGCATTGACTTACGTGTTTAACCCCGCCATATTCTGTTTGTGTCTGTCCCAATTGTCTACGTTTTGAGCATTGACTTACGTGTTTAACCCGCCATATTCTGTTTGTGTCTACGTTTTGAGCATTGACTTACGTGTTTAACCCGCCATATTCTGTTTGTGTCTACGTTTTGAGCATTGACTTACGTGTTTAACCCCGCCATATTCTGTTTGTGTCTGTCCCAATTGTCTACGTTTTGAGCATTGACTTACGTGTTTAACCCCGCCATATTCTGTTTGTGTCTGTCCCAATTTAGGAGCTTGTAGTTTAGTCATTGTCATTAATTCATGTCTGTCAATTTTTTTTAAAGTAAAATGTTTTGTTATACATTTGGCCATTTTTTTTTTATTTCCTCGTTTGAATAGTTTCACAATTTGCAAGTCGGGGCCTTTGATATCTGACTATACGTTATTGGGTTTTGCTCATTGTTGAAGGTATTCCGGTTGCCTATAATTGCTACGATTCACTCCAGTGCAACTCTGGTGGCTAGTTGCCTCATTGGTAAATATACCAAATCTCTTTGTTTTTTATAAATATTCTATAATTCAAATTTAAAAACGATTGTTAACATCCAAATAATATATATGCTTTTTTTAATAGAAGGTGATTTCAGATGATACTTTTTTAAAAGACGCTCCGTACATTAAATGGGAATGTAGACCAATATTAAAACATGACACATACTTTCAATACTAATCAAAAGTATTCTGAGCTTATTTTAACATGCAAAAAGAGTATTTAAAATAGAGGTAGAAGACGACAAATAGATATTCAAACTAGTCAATCTGAAACTAAACTGATAACACCATAGCATATAAAAGAAAATAACGACCATTATACAAACAACAGTATACAAAACACCTCATAGAAAACAAAACAGTGAGCAACACTAACCCCACCGCAAAGCGATGTAATCTCAGGTGTTCCGGAAGGGTAAGCAGATTCTGCTCCACACGAGACACCCGTTGTGTTACTCATATAAATACACATCTGGTGATATTTCGGTTAATTATATTCGAGGAAGAGAGGATGGGCTTTCGGTTACGACAAATATGACGTATTTGTCGTCATCCGTGAAACTGATATTCCATAACAACCAACCAACTCGTGATGGCGTCCTTAACATTTTCGGAGGGCTGACTTTAACCTAACTATTTGGAACCCTTCATCAAAGAAATCAATAGGAAATGCAAGCTCTGAAATATCGTATAAAGATTAAGATATTAAGATACCAGGCTTGAATTTTACATCAACTGGGAAATATATGCTCAATGTGCAGGCGCTGCTTGAATTTTGCTATACAGAAACAAAACGTTTACAACTGGGAAGATAGACTCTTTTGTCTCTTTTGTCGTAAAGTTTGCTCTCAAGCGACCCTTGTTGTCAATTTTTAGTTATAAGTCAAGAAACGAGGAAATCTTCATCATGTTCATTGTATCTGTTGTATGATTTATTTTAAGTTGGTGGGATAGATGAGTTCAACATAGTAACCAAACTTTTTGTTACATAGCTGAACGTTAAGTTAAGCGAGAAATCTAGCTTCTTCCTTTGAAGCTCATGCATAAATTCTACCTCATATGAATACAGGAATACGCCAGCAAGAAGAGGAACACATTTGGCTCCTATTGGGATGCTTATTGTTTGTTGAAAAGCACATCCTCTAAACTTAACAGATATGTTAAAAGAGACTATGATTATATGTTGTCTTACAGATTTTTAGAATATTTGAGTATCCACATCAGATACACACCGCCTCAAGAGGAGTTAGTTTCACAATAACATGAAGAACTCTGAATCCCGGCTTTTATAGTTTATAAGATTTATGTTACAGGGGCATTAGCTGTCACGTTCTCCGATTTGACTGAAGTAAACCATCAACAATGAATAGCCTCGATTATAAATACATCATGTATCTGCATTTTGTGTGTATTTCAGTCTAGACACCATCTAATTAACCATCGAGTTGACCTCCGAAGACTGCCGACTGTTGCATAACCCAATATAAACATAAACATAACTATAAATAGTTAGCAAACTTTTGTTGGTCTGTTTGAGTTCATGTTAACGGTTAAAAAAATAAGTTAATCATCGTTTTTACTTGATGATTTATTGTGGATCGAATCAGTCAACGAAATGGTTCACCTTTGTTTCACTTTCTATACTGACATTCTTTTCCTTTTAATAGCTGAACACGCCTATTAGATGCATAACTAATCTCTAGCTAAGGGGTTTTCACTGAAGATCACATGAATACGAATTCAATGAGGTCGAATTATTCACTTACAAGTAAATGACTTATCGGCGATGTTTCTTAGCTTATTTTGACAAAACTGAACTAAACTGGCTGTTTAAGCGAATTATAATTTCACTTTCTCAGTTTCATTAATGACTACACACAACAAAAAACATATTTAATTTTTTATTTCATATCTCGTAGTTAATACCCCTTTAAAAAGTTAGAAAGAGGTTTCTTTGAGCACCAAGAAGACCGATTAATATAATGTTATTGAGAACGACATTTGCGTAATTTATATATTCAATACAGCGCAGGAGGATCCAGTTCTTTATCTTTGATTAAAATATCAAATGGAGCATACCGATGATTATTAAGAATTTTCTCTTTGGATTCTACTTCGTCAAAATAATCTAGAAATATTAGCTAATTTTTTCAATCCTAAAATGGAAGCCATTGTAGGGATGACGCGCTGTCAATTTAGTTCTTAGAAACCGATAAATTTATCCACATTGAACCATTACCATGTTTTATCTTCTCTAACAAAGAGTTCCATTTCTTTTGTTTAATTTCAATTGGGTATCCACCTGAGACTTTGGGTAATATGTTGAGATTCCAACTGAATTGTCAAAATCCAAATTCTTTATGAGGCAGTTTATTATTATTAACGTGATTAACACACAAAAACGATGTGGTTTTTTTTTTGTTTTTTTTTGTTTTTGTTTTTTTTGTTTTTTTTTTGTTTTGTTTTGTTTTTGTTTTTGTTTTGTTTTTTTTTTTTTTTTTTTTGGGGGCTTTATTTGCGGGGAAAACATATAAAAGTCATGAATGTAGGCCATAGGCAAGAGCATTTTGTTAAGGTCTGCACCTTATGTCAATCCTTTTATAGAGAAAATGTTTAATGTTTAAGTACTCACCAAACCAGTTGTGAATAAATACATTGTATACATTGTTGAGATTAATCTAATCTTGAAAAATGTGATTGACCATCGGATATCATCATTTATTTTTCGTCGATTTTGAACATTGTGTAAATTTTGTTGCCTAATATGCATTTTGTAATCATAAGGTTTACTTTTGTATCCATGTGTTTTATCTTATTTTAAACACATGCGAGTGATATTTTGAAGCAAAGATTATTGTTATGTTAATTTCAATTCAACTATTTTTCAGAAAAAGATATATAAGTTAAGTATTTTTACTCACAATCCTGGTATTCTACACCTTCACTCCGGTATTTGGGAACATCAGACACATTTTTCTACCAGTTCCACGGCTAGTTCAAATTCCCCTGAACCAGGAAGAGTCAAGACGTCCAATACTATTATTTTCGACACCAACCAGAGACTCTAGTGATGGATTTTCTCGAAAATTTCCGTAATTTCTCCTAGGATTACCCTTACGTATGTAATAAGCAATGCCTATAATATCATTGGCTATTAGTGTACTGATTTAGCACAAAGCAATCTAATAAAGATATGTAAAATATCTAACAAAATTTATTCTACGATTGGTCATTCGATTAAAGATTTCGGAACAAGTTTCACCATAGTTGTTTCTAATTTGATCATTGCTACTGGAATTGATTCTAGAATCGCAATATGGCTGGCACATATATCGAACAGAAATTACCAGTCCTGTTGACAATCAACGCTATTATCGATTATTCCATTCAGAATTCGTGTGATTCCAGTGTTTTGCGAACGTTTGTTTAATTTTTTTAACGACCAGTAAGAAAGGGGGAAAGAAAATCAAATATGTTTCACTATACGGAAGAGCCTTCTAAATTGAAATACAGTCATACTAAGAATGATATAACTATTTTAAATTATTAGGCGTCTTAACTTTTAAATTCTGTTTAAGCTGAAAGTTCAATATTTAAACTAAAAGCCAAAGTAAGATAAAGGAAAATATAAAACTTCGAGTTTTTTACCTGAATAGCAATTTTCTCAAAGAAAAAGAATCTTTCGCGTGTTAGCTTAATGATAATGTTCTTTTTTTTTACTTCAAACAAATATGGTTTTTTACAACTTGCTCTCGGAAAACAATCACATAAGAAGTTTTTGAACCATTTACAAAATATATAATATTGTTAAACGGTGTCTCTCATTATTTTATATAGGAAAAGATTTATTTATTTTTCGAAAAATCGTCCATATTGCTTTTTGTTTCAATCTCAGGAAATATAACACTCCTTCTTATAGCCATTAATAATATTAATACAGATGTATTGCTCCTGACATAACTTATAGAAAGGCTTAAATGTAGTGTTTAATGTTGATAGTCATCAATTATTGAGCAGAAAAATATCTTTCTGGCCAAGATTATTGTATTTACAAATGTTAGAGTAGTTGCCTCCCCTAAATTAAAAGCTGCCCAGGCAGATATTAATACAAAACTACCTTAAGTCATAACTACAATAATAAGAAGATGTGGTATGATTACCAATGAGATAACTCTCCACCAGCGACCTAATGACGCAGAAGTTAATAACTATTGGTCATCGTACGGCTTTCAGCAATGAACAAAACCCATACCGCATAGAAAGCTATAAAAGGCCCCGATAGGCCATATTTAAAACAATTCAAGCAAGAAATAAACGGCCTGATTTATGTACAAAACAATCAACGAAAAAGAATCTACAGGTTTTACAAATTCCCTTGCATTCTTTTTTTTATCGGTATATGATCATACTAAAACTACCAGTCAACGTTTATGGGCACAGCGAATGCAAAGCCGGAGAACGCTTACACTGTCTTCGGATTCGGTGCCGGTAATCACTCATTCCTATGTCCTTTTGATGCCCTCATAGTTTTTTGTTACCTTAGTTTAAATCTTTTTCAATGGATTCATGAGATTTAGGCATCGGTTAACTAATTTTTTAAAATTTTTATTTACTGCGGCAATGAAAAAGTAGGTGAACTCTTCACGTAGTTAGATGTCTGAAAGTTTCTTTATGAATAGGATACAAGATCACAAATTGTTTGTAAATTATGTTTAATAGATGAAGCGAAACGTTGAATAAAATGTAAAGTAAAAAAAACACCAAACTCCGAGGAAAATTTTAAACGGAAAGTCCCTAATCAAATAACAGAATCAAAAACCCGAACACATCACAGGAATGGACAATAACTGTCATATTCCTGACTTGGTACAGGCATTTTCTTATGTAGAAAATGGTGGATTGAACCTGGTTTTATAGCTAGCTAAACCTCTCACTTGTATGACAGTCGCATAAAATTCCAAAATATTGCATTGACAACAATGTGTCAAAATTAGGGGGACAGCAGTCAACATTGTGTTTTAATTTAATCACTATAAAAAAAAACAAAATATGTCAACAAAGAAAAACAAAAAGGCATTTACACAAAGCACATTAGTAAAAACGAAAGACAAGAATACAAAAATTGCACAACAACACAATGACGGGATGTATAAGTACCGAGCCAAGTAAAATAGATATATTACCAGACTTAACAGTAAAGTAATACTTTACAAAGACAAATAAAAGAACACTATAACACGTCATTAAGATGATAAACAAGGTCAGTACGTAGAATCTAAACTTCAAGACCATCGTGTATAACTTGTGAATGACAAACAAAATAAACCAATAACATATATGTAGGTACTTTCATAGATATTTGACATTAAAAAAAAAACATTTCATCAGTTAAGGTGGTACCAAACACCTTGACTAAAATTAATTTGGCTCGTTTAATTTTCATAAAATTTTTACAAATGAATTTTCCCGCGTTTCGGCTAGTAATAGCGGGAAAATGTCTGTATTAACGGTTTGTAAAAAGGTATTGTCCAATCAGGATTTGTTTGTAATCAAAATTGATTACAGGTAAAAGGTATACATGTAAATTTATCTCACTTTCTAGCCGTCCTTTGAAGCGTACACATCAAAAATGGACGCCGAACATCAAGAGCAAATCCGAATTCAAGTTTCGAATATTATGACGGTAAATCAAAATGACATGATGAACCAAATGAGGTCAATTATTTCCAGTGAAATGGGTAAGATGCATGTGCAGCAGTAACAGATTGCAGAAACACAGGTCTCGAAGATAGAAGCTACCTTGACGGATGGGCCCAAATTCAGGAAACGAGGGAATGAAGAACAGTTCAAACAAAACTTGAAGGTGCTGAGCAAAATGAAAGAAGCTGACAGTCCTACACAAGACAACGTATGCAAAACCAAGGAAAAGTTATCGGAAGGTATGGCTTTAACGTACTATAGGCAAAAGTTAATACGGATTGCTGATTCATCCGAGCTCGACTGACGAGTCCTGCATGAATACGAACCAACCCACTTGCAGAGGATTCGGAGGATGAAAGGAAATTATACAAGCCCGAGAACCGAGCAGAAAGAAAAGCGAAGGCTGAAAAGACGAAGAAATTTAGACGAGTACACCCCTATGTTCAACCAGCAGAAAAGGCAGCTATGGCAAGAAAACCTGGCAGATGTTTTAATTGTGGTGTGAAAGGGCACTGGAAATAGGAATGTCCTGAGCTTCAACAGCAAAGAAAAAATGATAAGATAGGAATCTTAATACTTTTAATAGTTGTAATTTAGAAGTACACGTAGATAATTCATGTATAAAGATTAATACAATTAAAGCACCAGTCAATAGTTTGAAAAAAACACATAAACAAGTGGAGAATCATCCAAGCAAGTGATTACATTTTAAATGTTATTGACAAAGGTTATATGTTACCATTAAAAGCTTTACCTGAGAACGTTTTATTAGATAATAACAGATCAGCATTGTCAATATTTACAGAAATGCAACCTATATTGGGTGAAAAAAGAGAACATACAGAAATTTACCAAATTTGATTTATCTCACAGATTTTAAAGCAATTAACTCAAATATGAAGTTTTATAAATATTTCATGAAGATTGAGAAAATCCTGGGCTTTAACTATGATGACTCAGCATAAATTCACAGTTTACAGTATGCACAGTTTACTTAAAGCCTTGAATGTAAAATAAATTCATAATATATGCATATTTGTAAATTAAATTGTTTAGAAGTGCTTATATTTAGTCTTCACAGTCATTGAAACTCATAGATCCTTCCTGAATATTATTGGTGGGGTGTTTTTGTTCAGTCGATAACCCAAAAATAAGCCGTAATGCCTAAATCTGCTTTTTTGTCACTGCGGCATAAAAAATACAAGCTAGAAATACAAATATATCTCGAAAAAAACTTACAATAGTGTGTTCTATCCTGAATATGTACTAAATACTCCACATTGCTAGAAACAGCAGAATAATTTAGGAAATTTGAGACTCCAGGGGCAAAAAACAGAGAAAATTGCCTACCTCCTGGGTCATAAAACAAATAATTTAACTTATAAATGCTATGATTTTATGATTTTAAAGGTCTTTATATAGAAAACAATAACTGTGCTTGGAAGTTATACAAAAATTAGATGTAAGAAGTCATTTCTATAAAATTTTAAGTGCATTTATACATCAGACTGGTATCTGCATACATACAACTATTGCAAATATGGCTTTGTTTTTACACTTCTAGCTCATATATTAGCTGAATTATGTCAGATATATTGTTAGAGATGATACTGTTGTGACAAGAATTCTAAACTGACCATTTGAGGCAGAAATTGTGAACTTTCATTGACAAATAGGCAAACAGTAAAATATGGACTGGAGACACAGGCAGGATTTGATACTTTATATAATCTTGAATGTTGGAATGATTGACTGCTAAACATAACATTTACAGTATTCTGAAATGCTTTCAATATGTTATCAGAACAGTTTTAAACAGGTTCTAGGCATTTCATGTCAGAAAACATGCAAATAGGGTAAGCTGGCAAAAATTAAAGTCTTGTTTTCAAATTCTTTAAAAAAATGAAACAGGGGAGGGGGTATCAAATGAACAGTTAAAGAAAACTTAAAGTTTATGCAGTGATTTCTTTAAGGCTATAATTCTGATAAATAAGTATTAATGTGAGAAATAGTGTTTTTAGAGAGTTTTCTATTGGAATAAATGTTTGTATAGGTTGCACTTTGTAAATACATCTGTTTCTCAAACCACGTCTCTTTTGGGGAGATATAGAATATTCATAGATAATTAATTTTGTTTATATACTGGTTCCCAGTTATGATCTCTAGGTTTCATCTCATAGAGACATAACTTGGGAATGTTACCAGTAAATATACATATGCATATTGTCTATATAGAAATCTGTGGTAATCCTACAGTCAAGGTAGGGATAGTAAAGAAATTTAGTGTTAGTTTAAACTCTCAGAAGTTCGGGGCATATAAACGTTGAAAATATGCCGCACAGCCCTATATTTTGACCTTTGAAAAAAATTGTAGTGCATATGAACTTTCCATTCTAGGATATGATTTTTTTTCAAAACTTCATAGTAAAAGTGGTACAGTTTTAGCCGTAAAAGGAGTTCCTATGGAAAATTGCATTGTCAATATTTACAGAAATGCAACCTAAAAGATGAAATCGAGAAATTATTGTCTAAGTGTTGCATATCAGAAGTATTTAAAAAGCCTAAGGTTGTAAATCCATAAACGATAACAGGTAACAAGTCAAAACTTAGATTAGTGCTTGATTGTCGTCACATCAACCCACTTTTATATCAATTTAGATATAAGTATGAAGATGCAACAGTGGCAAGAAAATTGTTTCCTATGCGTGATTATCTGTTTTCTTTTGATTTGAAGTCAGCTTATCATCATATAATGGTACATCAGGAAGACAGAACATATTTGGGTTTTCAATGGGAGTCTAAATTTAACATATTTAATGTGTTGTGTTTCGGTTTGGCTACAGCAGGCTTTATATTTTCAAAAGCCTTAAGGGAGGTTAAAAGTATTGGAGATCTACCAATATCAGGATCCTTATGTATCTTGACGACGAATTAGGTGGTGCTGACAATTATGATGAATGCACTACGGTTAGCCATAGAATAAGGGCAGATTTAATCGATTTTGGTTTCATTATTGCTGAGGAAAAGTGTAACTGGAACCCGGTTCAAGTGATAACTTTTTTAGGGAATGGTATTGAATACTTCTGAAGGTATAATTAGAATAACAAAAAAGAGAATTGACAGGATGATAAAATGTATATCCTGCATATGTAACAGGTTACCAGACAAACATGTGATATCAGTTATTGGTCAGTTAATATCTACACAGGGTGTGTTGGGTACAACTGTAAGGTTAAGGACTTGGTATGCCTATGACTGTGTTCAGGATAGAACCTCATGGGATGCACCGGTCTGGGTTACACCAGAAGCAGAGGTAGCATTAGAGTTTTGGTCATCAAATATAGAAAGGTTAAATGCAGATGGTGCATTATTTAGTTAGTTGACAAACGAAGCATGTGATGTAAACATGTTTTCGGATGCCTCAGGTGGAGGCTATGGAAGATATATAGCTAATGAGGCAGGGAACAGCAAAACGGTAGAAATGTTTGGTGTATGGGATGCACATGAAACAAACATGACTTCTACTTGGAGAGAACTTGAGGCTGTTCATAGGGTTTTGAAAACTAATTTGCCTGCATTGAATGGACAAAGTGTTAAAATACATACTGATAATAAAAATGTTGAAACTAATTTGAAGGTAGTATAAACATGGAAATTCAAAATGCATGTGAACAAAGCAATGTTTCGTTTTTTGCGAAATGGATACTGAGAGAAAATAATACACATGCAGACACTTTAAGTAGGTTGAACAATTGCGATGACTGGGGTGTACAAACATGGTTGTTTCGTATGCTTGATAGAGAATGGGGTCCTCATACAATAGATCGCTTTGCGTCTTCATATAACAAACAATGTGATAACTTAAATTCCAAGTTTTGGTGTCAGGGAACGAGCGGTGTTGATGCTTTCAAACAGCATTGGGATAAAGAAAATAACTGGTTAGTCCCACCACCTTCGTTAGTTACAGAAACAGTTAAAAAGATGTTGAAAGATAGAGCAGTTGGTACGCTAGTTATACCCGAATGGAAGTCGGCTCCTTATTGGCAGGTCTTTTCAGAGGGTAACGGATTTAAATATTTTGTTAAAAATCATAAGATCTTTCGGGGTTCAATGATAACTCATAGAGGAAGAGGGTGAAACGGGATTTTTGGTATGATTGAACAAAATTTCAATTTCGTTGATATGCGTGTTGAGGTTTAGGTTGTTAGATTATCATAGATTGCATTTCTGTTTTCCAGGAATAGGTTTGAGAGAAAAAATTAAGGAAGATGTGAAAGATGCTGGCGTAGACGAGTAATCTTAACTTTTCACGTATGCAGAACATATGTCCAGTTACATTAAAACAGTAAAAGTGATAACACACTTCTTTATGCATTTAAACGTTTGGAAACATTCATTAAAAAACATGGTTTTCGAGCTTTACCAGCACAGCCGGTTCATATAGCTTTATACATAACTTATTTGCTTGACTCGGGTGCTACATGTAACACTATTAATTCTGCTATTTATAGTATAAAATGGGTGCATGAAATGAGTAATTTTGCAGATCCAACAAAAAAATCATATTTACATTCTTTACAAGAATCTGCTAAGAGAGCGGCTACCGTTAAGAAGCACAAGAAGGACCCTGTTTCTTTAAATATGTTATTGCAATTGTGCAGAATGTTTTCAAAAAGCCAAGATTTACTTGAGGTTCGTGATTTAGCGATGATTTTACTGTGTTTTGCTTGGTTTTTGCGTTACGATGAGATTAGCTCTCTTTTGTATAAAACTGTTAAATTTAAAACAGATTATTTAATTTTGTATATAGAGAAAAGTAAGACCGACCAGTATCGTAATGGTAGTGAAGTTTTAATTTCCAAGGGGGATACCGTTGCTTGTCCATGTGAGATGTTTCTGAGATATGTAAATCTTTCAGGTGTCAATTTGGAATCAGATTTTTTTCCTTTTTAGACCGATTTTCCGTTCTAAAAGTATTTGTAAACTTATATATAAAAACAAAAAGCTTAGTTATACTACAGCCAGAGAAAGCATTATTTCTAGACTGAAACTAGTTTCAAAAGACCTGAAGCTTGGATTGCATTCAATGCGGTCAGGTGGGGCTACTGCTGCAGCAAATTCGAATGTTAATGATAGGGTATGGAAACGACACGGTCGTTGGAAAAGTGACAGTAGCAATAATGGTTACGTTGTAGATTCAGTTGAAAAAGGCTACAAGTGACCAAGCATTTAGGGTTGTAAATATTTTTTGCCTTTCGTTCGGTTCCCCCAATATTTGTAAGTTTTCTAGCGTACTTGACGGGCTAGTCGGCAAAATTAATTTTGTATTTAATTTGTATATTAATTATGGTACACGTACATGGTGTACATGTAAGAAGGATGTAGGTGTGTCAGTCGTTAATAGAGTAAATACATGAATTTTCCCGCGTTTCGGCAAGTGATAGCGGGAAAATGTCTGTATTAACGGTTTGTAAAAAAGGTATTGTCCAATCAGGATTGTTTTGTGATAAAAACTGACGAGGAAAGATAACACTCCTCAAAATTCAAGTGTCTATCCTAAATTGAGGTAAATTGTATGGCTTTTAAAATATCGTTTCGATTCCTAACATCACTGAAGAGACATTAATTGTCGAAATCCGGATATGGTGTACAAAAACCTTTGCACCTTTTGTTTGCAGTATATCATCTTTTCCGCAAGTTTATTGTTTTCTGTTTAGTATTGAATTTATAAATAAGATCCATTTATTACATCTGTGATCCGTTTATTTGGCAATCGCCAATGGCAGTCATCAGGCTTTAAGAACATTTGTTGTTCGACCTGTTAGTCAAATGCGTTTTGTTAAAATATACTTTTTCACTTATTTGGTCTTTTGGATAATGTTGTTTGTGCTGTATTTAGACCCCTCTAACAAGAAATTTGTTTTGCATGCACACGTATTAAAATTGCGGTTTTTATCCAACGCAATCATAGGTTTGAACGTTTGTTTTCAATTTAGACTTGTTTATATTTTTCTTTTGGGCTTGTATTATATTTGCCTTCGGGTTTATATGATCCCTTCATCCTATTTTGACTCCTCAAAATTCAAGAGTCTATCCTAAATTGAGGTAAATTGTATGGCTTTCCAAATACCGTTTCAATTCCTAACATCACTGAAGAGACATTAATTGTCGAAATCCGGATGTGGTGTACAAAAACCTTTGCACCTTTTGTTTGCGGTATATTATCTTTTCCGCAAGTTTATTGTTTTCTGTTTAGTATTGAATTTATAATTAAGATCCATTTATTACATCGGTGATCCGTTTATTTGGCAATCGCCAATGGCAGTCAGCAGGGTTTAAGAACATTTGTTGTTCGACCTGTTAGTCAAATGCGTTTTGTTAAAATATACTTTTTCACTTATTTGGTCTTTTGGATAATGTTGTTTGTGCTGTATTTAGACCCCTCTAACAAGAAATTTGTTTTGCATGCACACGTATAAAAATTGCGGTTTTTATCCAACGCAATCATAGGTTTGAATGTTTGTTTTCAATTTAGACTTGTTTATATTTTTTTTTTGGGCTTGTATTATATTTGCCTTCGGGTTTATATGATCCGTTCATCCTATTTTGACTCCTCAAAATTCAAGAGTCTATCCTAAATTGAGGTAAATTGTATGGCTTTCCAAATACCGTTTCGATTCCTAACATCACTGAAGAGACATTAATTGTCGAAATCCGGATATGGTGTACAAAAACCTTTTGTTTGCGGTATATCATCTTTTCCGCAAGTTTATTGTTTTCTGTTTAGTATTGAATTTATAATTAAGATCCATTTATTACATCGGTGATCCGTTTATTTGGCAATCGCCAATGGCAGTCAGCAGGGTTTAAGAACATTTGTTGTTCGACCTGTTAGTCAAATGCGTTTTGTTAAAATATACTTTTCACTTATTTGGTCTTTTGGATAATGTTGTTTGTGCTGTATTTAGACCCTCTAACAAGAAATTTGTTTTGCATGCACACGTATAAAATTGCGGTTTTATCCAACGCAATCATAGGTTTGAACGTTGTTTTCAATTTAGACTTGTTTATATTTTTTCGTTTGGGCTTGTATTATATTTGCCTTCGGGTTTATATGATCCGTTCATCCTATTTTGACTCCTCAAAATTCAAGAGTCTATCCTAAATTAAGGTAAATTGTATGGCTTTCCAAATACCGTTTCGATTCCTAACATCACTGAAGAGACATTAATTGTCGAAATCCGGATATGGTGTACAAAAACCTTTGCACCTTTTGTTTGCGGTATATCATCTTTTCCGCAAGTTTATTGTTTTCTGTTTAGTATTGAATTTATAATTAAGATCCATTTATTACATCGGTGATCCGTTTATTTGGCAATCGCCAATGGCAGTCAGCAGGGTTTAAGAACATTTGTTGTTCGACCTGTTAGTCAAATGCGTTTTGTTAAAATATACTTTTTCACTTTTTTGTTCTTTTGGAAAATGTTGTTTGTGCTGTATTTAGACCCCTCTAACAAGAAATTTGTTTTGCGTGCACACGTATAAAAATTGCGGTTTTTAATATTATTACAGTATTGAATTGGTTGATTGGTCTTATCTAGATATAGGAAGATGTGGTATGAGTGCCAATGAGACAACTCTCCATCCAAGTAACAATTTATAAAAGTAAACCATTATAGGTCAAGGTACGGCCTTCAACACGGAGCATTGGCTCACACCGAACAGCAAGCTATAAAGGGCCCCAAAAATTACAAGTGTAAAACCATTCAAACGGGAAAAGCAACGGTCCAATCTATATAAAAACGAGAAAAAGAGAAACACGTATGAACTACATAAACAGACGACAACTACTGTACATCAGATTCCTGACTTAGGACAGGTGCAAACATTACTTCATATACTTGTATAAAACTACACACTTTTGAATAGTCTCAAAAGCTAATGCACAGTATTGGACTGACTACAAGGTAAATGTTCTGACTTTTCAATTAGAAAATATCTGAAAAATAACTTGAACATGTCTAGCATGGTCTAGATTCATTCTTTTCAGTTTCAATTCAGGAATATGACAGTTGTTGTCCATTCGTTAGATGTATTTGAGCTTTTGATTTTGCCATTTTATAAAGGACTTTCCGTTTTGAATTTCCCTTGGAGTTTTATATTTTTGTTATTTTACTTTTTTTTTCATTTGATGTAAAGATCAAAATTGCCGTTAAAGAGTAAACAACTCATTTTTCTAATAATTAAATTTTGGATGTAACACGTCTTCTGATTGGCTGAAAATTTTTTGGCTATCAGCCCATAGACATAATTTTGTCCTGTGACTATGACGTCATCAACGTTTTGTCATGATTTACTCCTTTAAAATGAAATTTTTAAAATTGAATTATAAGAAATGACTAATACTTTTTCTGTCAATTCGCAATAACCTCAAAAATGTCGTGCACACTTTTTAATAACACGCTACGCGGGTTATTCAATGTGCTCCACATTTTTATTCTATTTCTTCATAGACAAAAAAATATTACAGTCACTCCTTAATTGTATACGAATTTTTCTATTCACATAGTTTTTTTTTTTTTTTACAAGAAGGGAACGTCCAGTGTACATGTTAAACATCGATATTAGCTGTGCATGTATCATTAGACAATATACTACAACAATGAGTTTCAGCAGATCGGTCATTGAAAAATATAGATTAATATGCTTACCTTGAATAGCAATTGAAAAAAATGGCGCTTCTGTAGCTTTTTTTTCTGGATTTACCTAAACCAGGAAAACTGAAACGCAGAACTTTGAAAACATTTTTTAATATAGGGAGGTCGCCAATGCGGTAATCGTAACGTAAGTGATTTCCCTGCAATGGCAAAAAAACAGATTTTACCCAACTTCAAATGCTTAGAAAAAGGTAAAAATATATTGTATGACCAAAAGATTGATATGTAATTAAAGTTAAGATATTTATCTATCTAACCATATAAGTTTTATGGGTATTGGAGTGATTTAGTACGATAAAAAAAAAAACGTTTGAAGTGGATATGTTTTGAAAAAAAATGGCCGCCGGAAAAACTATGTGTCAAAGGTAATACTGATTTTGAAAATTATTCCGCAAGCTGTTACTCATCCGATTTTCTTCATTGATGGCTTTAAATTTTGGAAATATCTTCAAGTTTTATGATCCGGTTGTGAGTCATCCTTAGGGGTCGATTTTTAATGATTTCACATGGAAAACAACAGCGGTTTGCGAAATCGATTGGATATTTGTATGAACAGGGCGTGGTTTACAGAAAAAAATCTGCGAGAAAAGTAATCTGTTCTTGCCTACCGGAAATAACTTATCCGCCTTGTGTCTGATATGAAATTTTAACCTTGAAACAAAATGTCTTTTACCGACTATTCTCTGGACGGATTGCTGACTGAGCATAAAGAAAACGTTAGAAATAGGCCACGGAGGCCACTCACGTATTATATTTGATATAAGCAAATTAGTCCGATTTCGGTAAGGGGGTTTTCTTGTTCGAAACTTTGTCGATTAAAGTCTTCAAAAATAACTTTAACGTGATTGCAAAATGTATTTTTTGTTACTTTTAACTTATAAAATAAAGTAGACTTTCTATGAGGGTTGAGATCTCACAAAACATGTTTAACTCCGCCACATTGCGCCTGCCCCAAGTCAGGAGCCTCTGGCCTTTGTTAGTCTTGTATGTTTTTTAATTTTAGTTCATTCATATGTTTTGAAGTTTAGTGTGAGGTCCATGTTCACTGAACTAGTACACATTTTGTTTAGGCGTCAGATGAAGCCCGCCTCCGGGTGCGAGATTTTTTCGCTGTGTTGAAGACCCATTGGTGGCCTTCGACTATTTTCAGTCCTTTAGTCCGGTTGTTGTTCCTTTGACAGATTCCCCATTTTCATTCTCAATTTTATTATACATTACAACAAAGTTTTGTGGTGTATATAGGAGTCATCCTGTCTGTCCATCCATCTGTTTGTTAATCCGTGACAGCTTAGGCGTCCATTTGTCTGTATGTCCGTCTGTTCATCCGTTTGCAAATATCAGATGAGGTATATGACTGAAAAGAATACCATAAAAGAAGATTAAGGTCAACTTTGTCTGAGGTAGATTGAACCTTAGTCTCAAAATAAACACTAAATCAACAGACATTATCTGACTCCTTAGTTTTATCCTACCAAACTTAACAATCTTTTTTTAATATTCGCTTCGCACATTATTAACAATGCACAGTAAATAACATTAATGGTACGAATTTTTCTGCACCAGATGAGCATTTCGACAATAGATGTCTCTTCGGTGATGATCAAGGCCAAAATACTTGAAAATACAAATCTTATTGAAAAAATGATATTGTTAAGCAGTTAAGTCGGGTTAAAAAGGTTTTCAGATTAAAATAAATGTAATTTAACTTAACAAAATAAAAAAAAAAAAAAAACAGACCAAAAACCTACAAAATAGATTATATCATACATTAGTAATAATCACGATTTGTGTTTATTTGTCATTATAAGCGAGGTCTCTTTGATAAATATTCAACAGTTCACCAGGGAAGATGGCAATGCAAATTAAATGAGACACACTGAATTTTTTATCAACTCGAAACAAAAAAGCACCTTTTAATAATAACAAAAATGATAGTGTTGACAATATGCCTTATTATTCAAGTTAATATAAGCAAGACTCTCATGGGTAGTCAAAGTAGTTAAATACAAAACCTCGTCGTGATATAAGCAATTAAAAAGACACAAAAATACAGTACATTGCAATAAGACTTGTGAGTTCACATGATTAAAGTTTAATTCCATATGGGATAAAACGACACCATGCGTCACGTGTTTACACTACATGGAGAACACCAAATACCGGCAAATATAAGATCTATTCTCCATATCCAATCGTATCTACGTTTAGATTTTCATTGAAGTAGAACTTGTTGATGAACAATCTCTACAAGAAGTATAACAATTTCTAAAGTTAACGGTAGAAGTAAAAGAAGGTAGACATTTTAAAAATGGTAAGTCTTAGTCACTGATTTCCAACATGCTATATATATATAAAGGTAAGTTTTTAGATGTTCAAATCATAGCATAAGTCCAGGTCAAAACCAGACTGGAAATGTAAGCAATTCAGATCAAATTACTTTCTGAACGGAATATGATTTATGTTGACATGTTTGTCACGAACGTTTATTTTCATCATTTAGTTCTTTGTAAAACGTCTGCGTATAAGACAATCGTATTTCTCGAAAACCTTTGTAAATTATTTTGTTTTAATATGATTATATATTACTATTAACATGTACTTAAAATTATAAAAAAAAAATGTTTACATTTTGGATGCATCTGGGTAATAATAAGCATTTCTTTTTAACCATAAAATTACATATATCGATATGATTAGAGTTTTGTTTTATCATATAAAAGTATAACAAAAAAAGAGAACTCCATGGCAAATTCAATAGAGGGAGGTCGATAAAAACTGACAAAATCATACGCTACCAATCAAATGAATAAAAAAAAATTGCCATATTAATGACTAAATACAAGCATTTTTCAAAGAAAATGGTGGGTTCAACATTGTTTTATAGCTAGCTAAACCGCCCACTTGTATGACAGTTGTTTATAGTTCCGTTATATAAATTTGTTTATGTCATAAACATTAGAATTATTTGTTTTAGCGATGTTTGTATTTTAGAATATTAGTATGTCCTACAATTTATCTTCAGGAACACTCTAAAGAAATCTATGAATTCAAACGCATCAAACTCTATCTTTAGCATACAGTACCCAGTAATTAGTTTACCCTACAATTTTATTCAGCAAGGACAGCCTTCTCAGATGTTTTTGAAATTCCCATATTTGTTATAGGTAGGGAACCTGTGACTCCCTTTATCTTGCAATATGTCATGATGATAAACTTCTTAATTTGTTAACAATAAAACCATTGATATTTATTTAACATTCTAGGATAGGTTAAATATATGGATGATGGTTATAGTCTTAGGAACCAGTTCACACCGTTCAAGTAAGTTATTATCAATTAAGGTTCTTAATGATAGAGTAGGGATACTTTTTTAAATCTTAGGGCACACTCATCACTTGGTAGATTCCTAACGGAATATGTTATCAAAGACATTGGCATTGGAAGTGCCGTTGTCGAAGCTAAGCAGCTTTCATCCTCTTTTATTTTATATTTTTGAATGTAACTGGATTATCTATTTGTACGAGCAAGAATATTAATTGATTGTTTGTTGGTGTTTAATCACTTTAAGCTGTTTTGACTATATCGCGGCGGTTAGATAATATGTTTGTTGTTCTGCGGTTTGCATGTTGTGTCGACTATAACATTATTTGTTTGTGCGTTTCGCTGTGATGAATGTTCTTTTTTTTTTCTTAACATGTCCTGTACCAAGTCAGGAATATGGCAGTTGTTATCAAATAGTTCGTTTCTATGTATGTTGGCGTTTGTTTTTGTTGCACTTCTGTGTTCCTGTATTTCCTTTGTTTTCCTCTTATAGTTGATGTGTTTCCCTCGGTTTTAGTTTTTAACCCGGATATTTTTTCTCTCAATCGATTTATGACTTTTGAACAGCGGTATACTACTGTTGCCTTTGTTTAGATAATTTGTTTGTGGTAAACCGGACTAGGCGGTAGAGTGGCAACCATCGGCAGCAGAACGAACAATTCTATTTAGTTAAAAGTTGAACACACCTATAACCAGCGGGATTCTAACTTCTAATATCAGTGTTGACAGAGAAGTGATCATCGTAGATGATAAACTAAGAAATATTTTGTAATTCGTTTAGGCCTTCCTTGTAAAGGTAAATCCCGAAAACGCTGCGGATGCAATACTTTTATTAAAAATTCATTTTTACATATTCACGTTTCGACACAGATTTTGTTTGTCTCCAAGTGTTTATCAGATAAGAATAAATTAAATTTCGATATCTATAAAAAAAATCACATTTCACGAAAAGTCCCGCAAAAGGAAACGGAAAAGCCATGATGTTTATTTTTGTTTGTAACATTTTATTATTTATCTACAAACAGCAGGTGGCATCTCCGCAATATTATTACAATCGTGATCAGATTCATTTGGATTTTAACAGACAGTAACAACTTCTTCAATATGCTATGTTCGATTTCCATCGTACGTTTAAGACCTACCTAGAATATAATTTGATTTCGAGAAAACGAATTACACAACTCGCGGCAATAGTTTTAATATATATATGCATTTTTTTTTTTAAATTCGTGACCTCAAATTTAACTTATCAATGATGAGTGTATCATCAATGGTCTTGCGTACGACTGAATGCTTAAATTTGAAATGTTGATACAAAAAAAAAAAACGGTAAAACGGGTGCTCCAGAAGGGTAAACACGTCCAATTAAATTTCTTTATATCACGATATGATTTTAGGTTTACTGTCTTGGTTTCCAGCTGCCTGATTTGATTTACAAAAAAAGTAAAATAACAAAAATACCGAACTCCGAGGAAAATTTTAAACGGAAAGTCCCTAAGCAAATGGCAAAATTTAAAGCTCAAACACTTCAAACGAATGGATAACAACTGTCATATTTCTGACTTGGTACAGCCTTTTTCTTATGTAGACAATGGTGGATTAAACCTGGTTTTATAGCTAGCTAAACCTCTCACTTGTACGACAATCGCATAAAATTCCATTATATTGACAACGATGTGTGAACAAAACGCACAGACATAATAGATAAAAATTTCAAAAATAGGGGTACAGCAGTCAACATTGTGTTATACCCCGATTTATACGCATCTAATGTTGTTTTTTTTTTCTAAGGTGCTTGCGAGGAAGATACGATTGGTTGTTACGATGGTGTTTGTATTCCAGTCAGTTATCTATGTGATGGTGTTGCCGATTGTACCACTGGGGAAGACGAGAATGGCTGTAAGTTGAAATGCAAACTATCTTATACTGTATGCTTTACAAATCATATATGTAACAACAACATATGAATTGGCTGTTATAGAATCTAAAGGCCTATGAGTTATTTCATTGTTCGTACCCCAAACTGGAAATAACGTCACGTCATTGATTGAATTTCCATTATTTGGCGTTTTTCACCAATCACAACGTTTTTGTGTACACTGTTGAAAACATTATCCAGAATTCATTAGATTCTGAAACGGCGAATAAAGTACAATGTTGAACATAATCATAAAAATCAGTTTTTTAAAACTGAATCGTGATTGTATTATCATGCGACTATTATCATCATTGTTAAAGTTCTGATTTATGTAGATTTTAAATATGATAAGTCTGTACAATGTACATTACAAGTCTAAACATGTCAATTTAAACATTAAATGAAAGTACAAGCTTTGTCATATTTTGTTAATGCTATTCAATCAATTTTCCTTTTTAGTGTTTTCATTAGGATGCTAGATACAACTTAACAACACATGTATTATTTGGGACATTCTTAGATATATAAAAAAAGACAAGAAAATGTCAAATTCTTTGATGTTAGGTTTTAATTACGCATTATTCTGCTATTATAGTAGATTCAACGGGTGTCATAGCATTTGTAATATTAAAACAACTTTAAATGTTAGTTTACATATAAATGTTTTACGGTTGTAAAGTTGAACAGGTAGACTGTTATGCTATATACGCGCAATATCTTTCATATATATAAAAAGAAGATGTGGTATGATTGCCTATGAGACAACTCTCCACAAGAGACCAAATGACACAAAAATCAACAACTATAGGTCTCCGTACGGCAGTCAACAATGAGCAAATCCCATACCGCATAGTCAGCTATGAAAGTCCCCGAAATGACTAATGTAAAACAATTGAAACGAGAAAACTAACGGCCTAATTTATGTACAAAATAATAATATGTTTGTTTGCTCTTTTCCTCAAAAGAGAGGCGCAGGATACCAGAGGGACATTCAAACTCATTAGTCGAAAATAAACTGACAACGCCATGGCTAAAAAAGAAAAAGACAAACAGAAATAACAATAGTACACAAAACACAAAATAGAAAACGAAAGACTAAGCAACACGAACCCAACCAAACACTGGGGGTGATCTCAGGTGCTCCGCAAGGGTAAGCAGATCCTGCTCTAAATGTCCTTGTCATTGCGGGATATATATTCTTGCTTTCATCAGGCTTGTTTAGGCTAAATTCTGTCAAAAAGTGTTCTGCCGTTCAAGAAAGAAATGTATCCTCAACAGACATGCTTATTCCCCTTAAATGTATTTTTACATATGCACTTATTGTTTTTGACACATATTCTGTGTGTCTCTTTCTCCGACTAATATATTTCAAATGATTTCCCTTCGGTATATTCTGCCTCTCTTTCCGATTAAAGATTATCTGACGTGGGCAGTTTTCATCAACAATTAAATTGATGCAAAAGCCTTATTTATTGTTAGATATAAATTGATTGTAGTGGCACATATATGATATATTAAAATAAGCTATACCTTTCGTGACCTGTTCACCTGGCCCTAATAACTGTCGCCTTCATCATGTTTATACCATTTGCAATTAGAAATTGTAATTATAGAGTCAAATACATCATTCCAGAAATAGTTGTTTATGAAAAAGCTAGTTGCATGACCTAATTAATCAATAATCACGAAATCTGAAAACACAGAAAAGAAAAAACAATCTGTACACAACTCTGATAGTTCAGCAGTAAAGCTAATTTGAACTTAAGTGGTAATATACTTTTGCTTGGCATTGTATAAATGTAGCAGATCGATTTCATTTGAAATGCAATTTAGATTAAAAAATGTAGAAACCTAAACCGTGATGGTACTCCGAACCGCGATGGTCACGCTGAAGTGCAATGGTTTGTCGATGACGTGTTTTTTTTTCTGACACGCTGAAATGTAATGGTTGCATTGTGACACTATCATGTTGTTAGCTACGTTGAAGTGCGTTTAAGGTAATGCATGCTGAAGTGCGATAAATAAACTGATTGTCAGGTTTTTAGGTAAATCATCGAGAGTATGCAGCAAAATTAAATAGGACAGTCAATCATTCAATATGAAATTGTAACTAAGGACAATTACATTATGAAATATATTCTTGTATTATTTTTAAATGTTGAAAAAGCCGTTTAAAGAAATTCACTTTAAATGTACAGATGGAACTATAATATCAGCAGGGTACTTATAAGTGATGTTCAAACAGTATACGATTATCACATAATCCTGTTTGTATGGTAAACAGGCTTATTGCAGGTTGATAATTCTTTTACCGATTTTTTATTACAACCATACACAAACATATCATCGATACCAAAATACAATAAATGTTTGATGGACATTAATGAATGAAAATGTTTATACTTACTAATAAAAAACAAACTTCTCTTGGTAATTGCACATCTGTATATTTTAAACCACAAAACAAGCGTCATATAGACCATATCACACATTAACTAAAGGACCATCACACTTCGGCGAAGACCCTCGGACTTCAGCTTCCCCATCGCACCACAGAGTCCTATACATTTACTATGGAATAAATGTTGTAACAATAACTGTTTAAATTGCAGGTGTAGCACCAGAACCATGTTCGGAATTTACCTGTATGGACCAGACATGCATACAGTATTCTCAATATTGTGACGGTATAATTGACTGTCCGTGGGGTGATGACGAGGCGATTTGTGGTACAGGCATTAATATTCTCTTCAAACATTTAGAACTTGCCCATGAGATTTGTAAACATACTGGCTTTTTCTTTAAAATATGCATTCTTTTTTTTACCCTACAACCTTATACATTTTTTCAACTTATTAGTCCAGATGGTATCACAGGATCATCAGTACTTTTATACCTTGGTTCTTACATGGACACAGATACATGTATTGTATTTTTATGGAATTATAAAAACAAAATTGACGAAATGATTTGAAATCAAGGAATGCAGCTTTTACTAATTTAATTCTGACTTTTTTGTTCGCGTTAAGCAATTGTTTAGGTCCTTTTGGTTTAATAACCTCTTGTACGTTCGGAGAAAGTTTTAAAAATATAATGTTTCCTTGAACGTTACTGAAGATACATTGTTATTCAAAATCCGCACCAATGTTTTTAGCTGAAGTAAGTTACTGAATATCTAACTACGACTTTGAACGATAAAATCGTTTCAAAGCAAAAAAAAAAAAGGAAATCAGATGTTACTGATATGTTGGTTAACTTGATAGAAATCATTTTATAACGGAATCCTCGAGCTCACGAAGACAACAATCTGACAATCAATGTTATTCATCCCCTACGTTATCGTTAGCCAGGTAGTCAACAGTGAATATGATAGTCGGCTACCTATACTTCCTTATAAAAAAATACTTTTCTATCAATCAATAATAATATTTTGTTCATATGTGTATTTTAAATTATCATAATACATCTCACATTCCCTTCTTTCTAATTTTCTACGTCAGAACCTTGACATTTGTACTTGTAGAAAGAAGAATGCCAATAAACAAAATTACGGAATAGACGAACCTCTCATTGTTCGGTTCTTACAAGTAATCATATATTTCACCGAATATTTTTGCAAAATAATGTCACAGATTTATGTTCATTTTCGCATCAATTGAAGGTCAACTTTAGAAACATTTAAAAATTAATAGGGCTATCTTCTTTGAGGGAATTTTTTAACAAGTAAACATTGGTTCGTAGCTAGCATGAATCTTGATATAGCCGAATAATTAACGAAACACTAAATTTTCCTGGTTTAAAAATCTTGAATTCAGACGTAAAAAACCATTTCTAATACAAAATCAAAAGTAAAAGGAGGTGCCTTTTAATTAAAAGATGTATCAATAAAAAGCTTAGCAATATATAAGGTGATCTGAAAATAAATCATCCCACAACGTCAAGCAGAAAGAAATATCAGGTGGCCTAAAATTCAAACAATTTCAGCTTAAAACTTATACAGGTATTTATTAATCCTTGGTTTTCAAATGTTTGAGTATGAGAATTCCTGATGAAGGTAAATTCTGAAAACTGCTTCGGTCAGCAATTTTGAATCTCGTGTTGACAAAAATATCAACAGATTATCGTTATTGGAAAACACGTATTGGTTTGTTTACGTGTACTTTTATTCTATTGTCTAAAAAACACACGAATCCCGCTTAGTTAAATGTGAACAAACCAATACGTAGTTTCCTATTCTGTTTGTGTTCGTAACCTTCAATATAGGAGATCTAGGAAAATACCGTTATTTGTTCTTTGAAATTTTTTTGACATTACGACTATATTCAAAATGGCTGTACGAAATAGACGGAGACATATACAAAAGGAGATATTTAGATAATAGTATTAAGGTAATGAATATTCAAACATAAATATGTATGTTATATCATAGAAAAATATCTAACATTGTGAAGCTATGAACAGGTAATAAATAATATTTTTTTGAAAATAACTGCGACTTGAACCTAGGTCACAATTCCTAACGTTTTAACACGGGAATATTCCGTAGCTATTTGGTCAACAAATTTTTGAAACATATCATAAGAACCATAAGAGCTACGGTTCCGCATGCAGATAGCATGGAACTCAAACACATCATTCTCACTTCTATCTGGAGAACTTTTGGTAGGTGTTTTTAATATTATGACAAATGTTATTTGTGTCATAAAATGGTTTAAATCGGATTGAAATATATGAATCATTTGTAAAATCTGATCCATCCATTGATAAACAAGAACATGTTTTATGTATTGACAATGATCGATTTTGTATTTCTTCCGGTGTTTGATGTATTGACAATGATCGATTTTGTATTTCTTCGGGTGTTTGATGTATTGACAATGATCGATTTTGTATTTCTTCAGGTGTTTGTTGTGTTGACAATGATCGATTTTGTATTTCTTCAGGTGTTTGATGTGTTGACAATGATCGATTTTGTATTTCTTCAGGTGTTTGATGTGTTGACAATGATCGATTTTGTATTTCTTCAGGTGTTTGATGTGTTGACAATGATCGATTTTGTATTTCTTCAGGTGTTTGATGTGTTGACAATGATCGATTTTGTATTTCTTCAGGTGTTTGATGTGTTGACAATGATCGATTTTGTATTTCTTCAGGTGTTTGTTGTGTTGACAATGATCGATTTTGTATTTCTTCGGGTGTTTGATGTGTTGACAATGATCGATTTTGTATTTCTTCGGGTGTTTGATGTGTTGACAATGATCGATTTTGTATTTCTTCGGGTGTTTGATGTGTTGACAATGATCGATTTTGTATTTCTTCGGGTGTTTGATGTGTTGACAATGATCGATTTTGTATTTCTTCGGGTGTTTGATGTGTTGACAATGATCGATTTTGTATTTCTTCAGGTGTTTGCCCTCCAGGACAATTTACTTGTCTTTTAGATGATGCATGTGTACCTGCATCAAAAGTATGTGATGAGATAGCCGAATGTAAGGCCGCAGAGGACGAATACTTTTGCATATCTGGAGGTAACGTTTATTGTTTAGTTTCGAAGATATAACCACCAGTAATCATTTGATATGAATTATTTGATTACATAACCTCTGTCCCTTCGTATGGCGTATATAAGTCCCAAGGAATAAATATCGCTCAAGTATTTTCAAATTATTAAAAGGAGTGTCCACAGGCACAAAAAAAGCAGAAAAAAGATTCAAACAGAGTTAAGGGGAAAACAACAGTCGACACTACATACGTTTTACGATCACCATCAATAATATGGTGGAACCGTTTACTCTTCTTAATTGCGGTACCATTTTCTTCGAAAAATGCCTGTACAAAGTTTGGAATATGACAGTTAATTTTCACTTGTTCCGTTGATTGCTAGCATTTGACTTTGTCATATTTTATAGACTTCCCGTTTTTGAATCTGCCTTTGAGGTCGGAATTTTTGTTAAGAAGATGATTGGTCTGTCATGCATTTCTCTCTGATTATAGTTTTCCTTGCCTTGATTTTAATCATCTTTCGAAACTTATGAGATTGTATCAACTATAACTACTTTTGTCTCTATTTTAAACCAAAAAAAAGCAGAGAAATATAATATCTATTTAAATTATCATTCTTTTCAGACGGGTGTGACGGCCAAACAGGTACTTTTGCTTGTGATGGTGCATGCCATCCTTTGTATACTAAATGTGATGGAATAGTTGATTGTGGTACTGGTGATGATGAACAGGGATGCACAGGTAAGTAGTTCAACAACTAACATTGCCTACAGAAACGTTCATTGTATTCACTCTGCTTTTCTGCTAGGACCGGAAATAATATTTTCCAAAATGTTCACCCAAAAAATTTGAATCTACGTTTGCACCTTTTTGTGTGTGTTATTCATTCTAATATGACAACTTTTTTTATCGTCAACCAGAATAGATCAGCATAACCACAGTATTTCTGCGTTTAGCACAAAATTCGCTGTTCTGCGTTACGCCAACCTTATTTATACTACCAGATAAAGTCAATTTGGGACAGTAAAAGCCAACGTTTCAGGTAGACCAAGCTTCATGTACAATACAGTTATTTGTATTTTAATGCAAAAAATCAAATCTGTCCATTTCAGTCATTATATGGTGTAAAATTTCAAAACAACGAAAATCCGCGAAATGATGTTATCTTCGTTGGCAAGAAAAAAGGGCGACAACGTATGTATGCTTCCGGCGTATAATGTAAGCCTCGGGCGTTTTCAGGCTTCTTGTACATCTAAGAAATTATATTAAAATTGGATTAAAAGGACATTTCAAGGTGAACAATGTGAGTTTTGTTATTTATTATTGAATAAGATAATATTTTTGATATTATTATACGTTCTGGTAATATGGAATAGTAAAAACAGTATCACGTATATAGAGCTTTCATGTTTGACAATATTACCTTTTTGTCCTATTAAAAAAAAATCAAGGCAGCCATAGATTTGTTTTCATTTAATCATGGGCTTGGCATTTATACTTGTATTTTACCCCCTCGTTATTGCTCGGAATAAAATAATTGAATATAAATGCCCAACCCATGGTTAAATGAAAATAAATCTACGGCTGCCATGAATGATTTCTTATATGAAGCATATTATGCTCAACATTCATATAAATAAATGGATATATGGGTGTGGTTGTAAATGTCAACAAGATAGTTATTCAGCGTGACAAAAGACAACTACATTGCATAACACTGCATACGAAATTGAATAAGTGTTTTGGGTTTGACCCACCATTATCTTCGGAAAATGACTGTATAAAATGAATATTACAGGCGTTTTCCATTTGTTCTGTCGGTTGACATAGCCTTACGTTTGATTTTATCAATTTTTAAATTTAAGATTATTTACCATGGAATTCGGTATGTTTGTTAATACTGTTTTGAATAATACATGTAATATGTCAAGTACTTAATCGGTCCGGGGTGTTGAGAGGTAGTGCTATTATAATAATGCAACCGAGACTATCAAAACATGCTACCAACACTAAATTTTTACTAATGGGAACCGAAATATGATGTTACCCGGCGCCCTGTTTTCGACTTTTGACACACAAATGTATATGCAGAGGATTAAACAATGTTTGTTTCAGAATTCAAACCCCACCCTTTTAATCTCAATCTGTGATTATAACGGAAAGTGAAACAAAACGAACAACAAAAGCACGTGAAAGAAAAAACTGAACTCTCAAAAAGGAGTCAGTAAAAGATTAAGGGAGCAACATTCTTAATTTTGATAAGGAATTGTTTAAGAAGATGTCCACGACTTGCACATGCCAAATCATAGTGACAAAAGATAAAGATAGTAACAATTTAGTTGTGATTTTTGAAAAGAAATATTGATTAATAGAAATGGGATTGGGAAGAAATGTTTCAGTACTAAATTGCATAATCTGTCTCAGTACTCATCCACAAATTACTTCACAAATACACGCACATCTCAGATTATTGCCTACTCAATAGGATAGTAAATCAATAAACTGGTTACATATTTTATTTCTATTTTTTCTAATTTCTATTCAACCGTTACATTCACACCTACATGTGCAAATAGAGTTTTACATTTGAGCTTTAAGTAAAAAAAATAGTTTGCTCAACCTTCAAAACCTTATGAATAATCTTAAATCGGTTAAAATTTAGAATTTTTGAATTTTTTAAATTCTAGTTGCAAGTTATACTCATCACAGAACTTTATACATATAACCCTCGAATAACAAAATAACATTTTATTCCATTAGTCTCTTAAATTGGTTCACTTCCATGATAAATTTACCGAGTGAGATGAAAATATATTAAAAAAAATGAAAACAACACGTTATAAATTCCATGCGTCCAAAGCACTTTTCTGGGTTTGTTTTCATCAGGAACTCTTAAAGGCGAATATTTGAAAGATATTTGTCAAAAATACAGTAACAGTGAAATAGTTTTAGATGTTCTGTTCATGCTTTTCGAATTTTTCTTATCAAATGTTATTTGTTGAGTTTTCGAGCGTTCTTTGTGACAACCAATCTATAAAATCTTATCGTTTGCATAAAAATCATACCAGATAAATTGTTAAATTACTACATGGTGTAACGCCAATTTCCAGTGTATTGCTCGGGATGAAATAATCGAAAATAAATGCCCACACATGGTTAAATGAAGAAAAATATACGGCTGCCATGGATGATTTCTTAAATAAAGCATATTATGCTCAACATAAATATAAACAAATAGATATATGGGTGTTAAAGTCAACGTCACAAAAGACATTACAATGCACAACCCAGCATACGAAATTAAATAAGTGTTTTGGGTTTGACCTACCATTGTTGCTCTGGTCTCTTTAAATGGTTCCCTGTCATGACAAATTTACCGAGTTAGATGAAAATATATAAGATAATTGTCAAACATACAGCAACAGTGAAATAGTTAAAGATGTCCTGTTCATGCTATTCGAGTTGTTCTTATGTTATATGTTGAGTTTTAGAGCTTTGTGTGACGCTCAATCTATAATATTGTGCCGATTGCATGAAAATCATATCAGATGAATTGTTTAATTTATACAGGATGTAACGCAAATTTCCAGTGTAATGATGGCAGTTGTATCTCATTTCTACGAGAGTGTGACGGCATTATTGATTGTCCCAGTGGTGAGGATGAGGGACGTCAATGTAAGTAGCATCTATATATAGCTTTGATTTGTCGTTCTTATTGTTCCTTAAACATAAAACAATAGATTTCAGGTTACGTTAAACATAAAGATGTATATGTTGGTTTTCTAATCGCCCCTTTAACATAGAACAAGAGATTTCAGTTTTAGTTTAAGGTGGCTCGGCCTTTAACAGTGCGCAGTTTTAACGCATGTTTCTAACGACGAGCGCCTTGAAACGATCGCTTTGAGGGTCTTCTCAAAAGTAGTGTTGACGACATTGGAACGCGGACGTGTCTGAGAGCATCCTTTCCCGATGTCAACAAACGATGCAAAACTTTCTTCAAAAAGGAAATACGGTCAGAAATACAGAGTGGTTTATTCATTTTCACATAAAAGGACATAAATATACATGATATGAGCATAAGATTAAAAAAGCAATTACAAATATTGACATGTATACGACGGTATCTGGTGCGTTCGCTCCGAAAACCGTGACATTCTCACCCTTGGGTCCGTTCGCACCCTATTTTCAATTAAATACCGGTTGAATTAAAGATGTCTTTTAGATGTATATATGAAAATATTTTGTCAATGACGCAATGTTTAACCGTAAACAAAGGATAGCGATGTAAACAACTGCATGTCACTGTACGGCTTAAAAAACAAGTAAAACCCATATAGTATGCTATATAGAATAATGGCATCTCGGGTTCATCTGCACGCTATCCGTTTGGCGTTTTATAAAATTTTGTTACTGCCATAAATCTCTTTTTACTTGAAATATCTTCATTTCCAGGTATTGGTAGGATTTTATTCGGAGTATGTGAAATATTTTCTCCTGCAAAATTTTGATAAAAGTTTTGAACTAAGACAATTTTCAAGCAAAGACTAAATACATGACAGTCACACTTAACATTTTATTTAAAGATTTATATATTTTATCAACTCATGGGCACAAAAATATCTAACAAAATTTTTCGAATCATAATTCTATGAATTCCGGAACTCTAGTCCTTTAACATAAGACCTCAGGGTCAATGTTTTCTATTTATGATATTTTCCTTTTACTTATTTTGCTATTTTCTGTTTTATCTATCAATATGCCAACCGAGTTCGCATTAAAAAAAGAGGAAACATCAGCGTAAAATAGAAATGGCTATTTTACCGGCACCAGCAATAAAGTGAATTTGTTATTTTGTAGGTTCTTTGTAAAGAGTGAAATTTAATATTTTATTTACTTTTGAAAGTACTATGAAAAATTATGTGCACTGTCAACATAAAATAAAATAATTACTGAACCAGTAGTTATTAAAATAAGAAATCAGCTAACAATATTTGAGACACATGTAATCATTTGAGAACCTAACATTTATCAGTCAAAGTATAAATAACTATTAAGAATTTATAACAATAAAAACCAAATAAAAATATTGAGCATCCACATTGTTGCAATGAAATCATATCTAAACATGTAGTTGAAATTATTTTTAAAATCAGTCAGTGACAGTCTAATGCTAAATATATGCATAAGAATAAAATCTCAGATTTTTAACTGAGCGTTATAAAAAAAAAAAAAAAAAGTAAAAATCTCATTGCATCACAAATTTGATAAAACATTATACAATATAACAAAGTCAATCACATAGCTTAAAAATCAAAAATGTTTCAATTAACCTTGCTTTTGGAATAATAGTTATTTATTTGAATTGCATATATGTGTAAACAAAACAGTTTTAACTTGGCTTCCGCTTACCTAATGCCAGCAAAATAACATATTTTCTATTTTTCCAGCATGGGCAACAAATTCACTATATTGCTGTTGCCGGTAAAATAGCCATTTCTATAGAAATTGAAGGCTTCAATTAAAATATTTTAATTAGAGCCGGCAAAATAGCCACTGCCAATAAGAAAAAAATGATATTTTTTTAACTGGACTTTAAATTTGAACTTTGGTTGATAGTTGTTTTATTGGCAATGGTTGATAGTTGCTTCATTTGCAATCATACCACATCTCCTTACTTTTATATCGTAGGGTTAACATGGGTATAGAAATATGACTTTCCTAATCCGACAGATAACCCTTGCTTAGACATGGTGTTCATACAGCTGGATGTATAAATCGTAGCCTCGTAGGGTAAAAGGGGAATTTTGCCCATACCAAACATAGATTGTCCATTCATTTTCCAGTGGCAGTCCATATATCTAGCCCTCCTACTTTGCAGAACCTTCATATGGTACTTATCATCCATATTATGCTTGAAATATTTGCCAGTGAACGTTCAGCAAGCACAAATTAAACTTATTTTGTGTGCAACTATATACAAAGAACGTCATTTCTGGTCCTTTTATCATACGTAGTAGCTGAATACGCGGTATGGGTTTTGGTCATTGCTGAAGGCTGTACAGTGTACGGTGACCTTTAGTTGTTATCTTCTATGTAATTTGGTTTCTGATGGAGTTGCATCATTGCCAATTATACCACATCTTCCTATTTTTTTATTATATTTCATGGTGAAAAGTTTTATTTGAGAGTCACCTTAGACCTTGAATATCGCAGTTGTAATATATCTGAAAGACCAACGTTAACTTTATGTACCAAATTTGAAAATGGTGAGTAGACAGATTTGTTGGGATTACAACGATATTGATTTCAACCACGATAGCTGTGAACACAAAATATGGAAATGAGTTTTCTTAAAAACAATGCTTACAAGGAAAAGGTGTGAACTATTAGGACTTGTTCCAATACAAACAAGAAGTATTAGGATAGATCACATATTTTCAAGTTGTTACGACCTATCCCTAGATACATCTGCATGTATGGCAGTCACACCTTTCAGCACATTTTTGTGTTAACAAGAGTGCACAAGCTGAAATGTCTCACCTGCTCTACTAATCATCATTGTTGATTGATTTTATATTGATATTCTTAAAGATAAAGTTTTACTACAAGTATCAGAAAACATTAATATTATCAATTATCAATAATCATGAAAATGAGGCCAAGATCAGATAAACCAAGCCAGTCTTACACAGTGGCAGATCCAGAAATATTCATAAAGGGAGGGGCACTGACTGCCTAAGAGGGCCCGCTCCAGTCATGCTTCAGTGATTCCCCAAAAAGCAACCAAATTTTTCCCAGAAAGGGGGCACCATGGCCCTTCCCTAAATCCCCTCTGTTACAATTATTCCTTAAACCAAATATTTTGAAACATATAGTATGCAAGAAACAGACAAAAACATGAAAATGAGGTTAAGTTCAGATAAACCCTGCAAGACAGGCATATTTGTTTTTCATTCATTATTTTGTACATATATCAGGCCGTTAGTTTTCTCATTAGAATTGTTTTACATTTGTCATTTCGAGGCCTTTTATATCCAACTATGCAGTATAGGTTTTACTCATTGTTGAAGGCCATATGGTGACCTATAGTTGTTTATTTCTATGTCATTTGGTCTCTTGTGGAGAGTTGTCTCATTTACAATCATACCACATCTTCTTATTTAATATTTCGATACATTCATTTAGTAATCATTCCATACACCAAATATAGTTGACTTATTGATTACACAATGTAGCATATTAAAGAGGACTTACATGTACCATTGACCAATGAACTATGAAAATGTGGTCAATGACAACTGCCAGACAGACATGTACATGTACTCCTTATATTTGTAAATCATTGCATACATCAAATATAGTTTATCTACTACTTTTAGTATACATTGTAAGAAAAACATACAAAAACACAAGAACTTGACATTGACAAATGACCTATTGCTAACAGTATCTGATAAACAACCCTAATCAGGTAACTTTAACCTTGATCACTGATCCATGAAATGGGGTTGAGATCTTTGTTGCAATCTGTATCAATTTGAGTGCATGTCTAATTTTACAAAACAATATTTATCTAATTTCAGTAATCTTGATCATTGTCATAGGTAGTGAGGTTGTCAGTTAGTGAGACACAAATTTTCCAGACAATATATAATTCATTTGATTGTTTTGTTTGGTTGCTGTCTCATTGAACAAAACTATACATTCTATTTCTCCTTTTATCCAGAAGATATAACTTTTGAAATAGAAAATGAAAAGCATATGGATGGACAACAAATGCCAAATGATGTAAAATAATTCAAGTGACCATTTGGGTCAGGGGTTGGTGAGGTAAAAGATGAGGGAAAGGCATGTGCATTTACCACAACTGTCACTTGGTATTATGATTTCCAAAATCTACAAATCTCATTAGCTACATTCTGTATTAAAGATAACTGCATATATATATATATTGCAGTTTGTTTGCATATCATGAATCATGTTTGCAGCAAAATTCACTCAAGCAGCAAAAATAAATTTAAACAGCTCTATTAAAATTCATTTTTGAAATATTTTTTTCCTTAAACGTCTATGAGATCAAATTTATTAAACATTTATTAACATTGTTATTTTCAATATACTAGTAATTGTTGACATCTATACATCATGTACATATTTGTACATGTACAATCATTAATTGATCATCTCCATATTTTCATAATTTTTATATCAATATTCTTCTCTTCAGTTTTTTTATATGACTCAATAATCTATTCATCATTGGGACATATACATGTAGGTACAAGTAGGTCCTTTTGATCTTGGATTTTTTTTATGGATTTTGACAGCACTTAGCATATAGTTCCAAATTGGCTTCTTAAGTGGATTCTGAACACATTGCATATAGACACCAAGTGTAGATGATCTTGGGTTCTCATATGGATTCTGACAGTACTTTGATTATACATGTAGTTCCGAGTATTGTTGATCTTGGCTTCTAATTTTGTTCTTAAGTTTAAGCACTTTACATATATAGTTCCAAATTGCAAGAGAAGATGAGCATGACTTCTCATGCAAATTATGTCGGTACTTTGCCAATAGTTTCCAAGTAAAGTTGAACATTCCAGGATCTTTTACAACAAATCACTACTTCCTCTTACATGAACTTGAAGCCTGAAATTAAATGTGAGAGTAATTCTGTCAGAAAATCAACCATGACATTTAAATGCATAATGCAGTTCATATTTTAAAACTAGAGGCTTTTAAAACTACACCCCCACCCCCGCCCAATTTTTTTTACCTCCCACCCCTTTTTCCAAAAAATTATTTCCCTCAAGACATGGTCATAATCTCAAATCAAATTTCCAATGGAGTTTGCAGCAACCATAATAACCCATTTAAATACATCATAAAAATCTTAAAATAGAAAATGACATACATAATCATAGCTAAAATTAATTTACCTTAATCAGCATTTTAAAACTATTTAAATAGTAACTTCTAAAATGAATTGACAGCTACATGTAATCACCTCAAGACAATACAACATTTCTTTATACATAATTTGAAAGCAGTGTAAGGAGGTAATTCAAAGTTGTGTTTGAATTACCCCTTACACTGTAATTTGTACTTAAGTAATTGTCCATTAACCAGGACACCCTTGTTTTCTCACTTTTTGCCCCTAATTCCTAAACGATTTGAGCCATAACCCCCAAAGTCAATCCTAACCATCCCATTGAGGTATGGAAACTTGTGGTATAATTTCAGAGATCCATACACTGTTCCACAAGTTATTGTCATGAAACTAGAAAATGCTTATTTGGGCCCCTTTTGGTCCCTTATTCCTAAACTGTTGGGACCATAACCCCAAAATCAATCCTTACCTTCCTTTTGTGGTTATAAACCTTATGTTTAAATTTCATAGATTTCTATTTACTAATACTCAAGTTATTGTCCGGAAACCAAATGTCTTCGGACGACGCTGACGACGTGATACAAATATACGACCTCAAAATTTTTGTGGTCGTATAAAACTACATAATTTCCTTAAAATTACCAACTCAGGGTAGCAACCCAACAGCGCGTTGTCTGATTCATCTAAAATTTTGGGGCAGATAGATCTTAACCTAATGAACATTTTTATCCCATGTTAGATTTGCTCTAAATGTTTAGTTTCATTGATATAAGCCAGAAAATGTATTTTACCCTATGTTCTATTTCTAGTCATGTCTGTCATGTTGAAAGGCAGACAGGGTCATCAGACACATTTTTAAACTAGATATCCTTATGATGATTGTGGCCAAGTTTGGTTAGAATTCATTGGGCCAGGTGAGCTAAAAATGAAGAATTTGTGGCGATCAATAATGAGCAAACAAAATAAAATTACATGCACAGCAAGTATAAATAATGATTTTGTTTTATATGTTGAATACAGACTTTCTCAGGTCAACCAAATTATGTTGAGGTTACTTGTACCCTGTTTGGAATAAGGGATACACAAATTTTGTATTTAAAATACTAAGCACAAAACAATTATAAACTTTTCAACTCAAATGTATGTGTTATTTGGTAAACTAGATAAGCACTACAATGTATGTTTAAACCTGATACTTGACCTTTAGAAATTTTTTATACCAAAGAGAAAGTGGGGGAGTTATCTGTGAACAAATTATGATCAAGACGAATCCATCAATAAAATGTATTGCCTCGTACTGTAGGGGTATAAATTTACAAATTAGGCCATTTATATTCCCAAGAAAACAAATAAAACAATCAAACTCTTGAGGGTGAACAGGGTAAGGGAACACTGGAATGAGGGTCAGGAAGAGGAGTCAGGGGCAGGAAAAGGGGTATTGGGTCTGTTATCTTGGTCTCAAGTGAAAATAAAAGTAACTAGTTTGGTAGAAGCTGAGGTAGAAGTAATATTATGAAGATTATAAATAGAAAAGACCAGATAATTGTTTTAACAGCCTGTGCCCTTTGATCTTGTGTGTGTCACTTTATTTTAAACAATAAAATAAACTTAATATTTTTATTTTATCGTGTTATAGAACTATACTAACTAAAGCACGATAAAAAGGGAAGGATGACAACAGACCAAGGGTGCGAACGTGTGCGGTGCGAATGTAAAAGGGATGAACGTGAATGCGAACTTTCATGATTTTGGGTGAAAGGACCAGAATTCGAAAAGAGGGGATGAATATTCTGGGAAATATATTTGGCCAATTTTTGTCTGGGAGCAAGGGATGGAAGTGGAAGTAGGGGAAATATTTTAGATTAAAAGGAAGGAAATGGGGTTGGGGATAGGAGTGGGATTCATGGACCCCTGTCCGAGGGCAGTTATGGGGTACCCACATAATTTAGACGTTAACGATAAATATTTTACCCGATTTGATCCAAACGTAGCTACGAAATTAGATTTTACAAATGACGATTAAAAATCAAGATTCATTTGAGCCTTACGGTAGCGAAAAGGACATTTGTGATGCTTGGCAGTAAAGGGCATTCCTACCCTGTCTGTCCATCCCTCGATATTTTTCCGAACAGGCTACACATGTTCACAACTTGCTAGTTAAGGATCAAATAAACACATAAATAAGATACCAGCCATAACGATTATACATAGAACAGAAATTTAGCCATGCAAGGTTTCAGGCGCAGAGATTTTCTACAATAGCGAGTATTTTGAGACAACCCCACTTTGTATTTTCGTGATACTGATAACATTTGGCTGCCTAAAATATTAAAATCTATGTTTTCTTATGTAATGACTCTACCTGCATCGTTGTCTATTCGCCACTTTGTCTATTATTCATGTACATGGTCGTATTCATCAGTGGTGTATGCTGATCAACAATGGCGAACCTAAATTTCTGTTGTCCGATTAACGCGCCAATTTAGAGGGAAACAACTCGCGCCAGACAAAATTACCGTATTTCCCCAAAATAATCAAAATTTCGCTTTTTTTATAACAAACAGTTATATGTTAATCACATTTATATTCAGCTATCGTTCATTGATATAATTGCAAACATTATTTTATTAAAGCCATCAATAAAGAATTCACAACAAAGTAATTATTGGAGTGCATTGAAATCAGACCTCATGGGGTAGAGGGTTAAACAAAAGTCCGTAACTTTTTAAAAGCCTGGTGACCCCATTTTATTTTACCTTAAAATGCTCGAAAAGTTCATAGCTTTGACATATCCGTTTTTTTAAATCTACTGGGAAATTTTACGAAAATTGATTTAACCAATATTTCTAGCCTTAAACTGAAATTAGAAAATGCAAAATTTAGACATGAATCTGTAAATAAATGGACTTTTAGGTCTTAAACAACCGAGGGAAACGTTTACATTTCAAATTTTAATGTTTTTCACATAATAATCATATTGAAATGGTTCTAAAAGTCTTTGAATTTGATGTAGCCGTTATTGTTGAAAGGGTGGAAATGTTTGGAAATAAGGTCAAAATCGCAAATTTTGCTTCCATTTGAGGAAAACGAGCCTGGTGACCCCTTTTTCTTTGCATTTTGGATTCAGCATAAAAGATCTACAAAATATGTGAAAATAAAAAATTCTACCGGGGTCCTTATTGGGGTGAGCCACCTTAATAGAATGATGTCATATACAAATAGCATGAATAGATTGTTTTTCTAATTGTCCCTTTAACATAGAGCAAGATACTTCAGTTAAAGTTTAATCGAATGATGTCATATACAAATAGCATAAATAGATTGTTTTTTTTCTAATTGTCCCTTTAACATAGAGCAAGAGACTTCAGTTAAAGTTTAACCGAATGATGTCATATACATATATACTATGAATAGGTTGTTTTTCTAATTGTCCCTTTAACATAGAACAAGAAATTTTAGTTTAAGTTTATTAGAATGATGCCATATACATATAAAGCATGAACAGATTGTTTTTCTAATTAATCCTTTAACATAGAACAAGACATTTCAGTGTAATTCTAATAGAATGATAGCATATACATATATAGCATGAAAAGGCTATTTTTCTAATTGTCCCTTTAACATAGAACAATATATTTCAGTTTAAGTTGTATAGAATGGTGCCATATACATATATAACATGTAAAGGTTGTCTTTCTAATTGTCCCTTCAACGTAGAACAAGAGATTTCAGTTTAAGTTGAATAGAATGATGCCATATACATATTTGTCCTTCAACGTAGAACAAGAGATTTCAGTTTAAGTTGAATAGAATGATGCCATATACATATTTGTCCCTTCAACGTAGAACAAGAGATTTCAGTTTAAGTTGAATAGAATGATGCCATATACATATATAGAATGAATAGGTTGTTTTTCTAATTGTCCCTTTAAAAAAATTGAAAACAACACGTTAAATAATTTCATGCGTTGAAGAGCTATATGACAAAAATACCTAAAATAAATAGCCAAATTCATCTAAAGTCAACTTTGCCTGAGGGAGTTGAAACCTTAGTTTCTTAATAATTTTAAAATTTATAAACGGACAATTTTAGAAAAGTTTGTTAAATCATGTCAGTTTAACTTTATTAGAATGATGCCATATACATATATATATATATAACACATAAAGGTTGTCTTTCTAATTGTTTCTAAAACAAAGAACAATCTATTACAGCTTAACACCCCGTATAACCCCGATACAAATGAATCCGGACGTTGACGCGTTCGAAGCGATAATTAGGACAACATTTTTTTTTTTTTTTTTTTTTTTATAGATTAGACCGTTGGTTTTCCCGTTTGAATGGTTTTACACTAGTAATTTTGGGGCCCGTTATAGCTTACTGTTCGGTGTGAGCCTAGGCTCCGTGTTGAAGACCGTACTTTGACCTATAATGGTTTACATTTATAAATTTTGACTTGGATGGAGAGTTGTCTCATTGGCACTCATACCACATCTTCTTATATCTATATAAAACAAGAATAGGTTGTTTTTCTAACTGTCCCTTTAACATAGAACAAGAGATTTCAGTTTAAATTTAATAGAATGATGCCCTATATATATATATATATATATATATAACACGTAAAGGTTGTCTTTCTAATTGTTTCTAAAACAAAGAACAATCTATTTCAGCTTAACACCCCGTATAACCCCGATACAAATGAATCCGGACGTTGACGCGTTCGAAGCGATAATAAGGACAACATTTTGGATGACAACAATTTCGAATGACTTTCTAAAACTTATTTGAGTATATATCAATGTTTCAATGTGCATGGTAGTTTATCTAATCCATTATGGGGTGCCACATGTGGAGCAGGATCTGCTTACCCTTCCGGAGCACCTGAGATCACCACCAGTTTTTAGTTTTCTATGTTGTGTCTTCTGTACTATTATTTGTCTGTTTGTCTTTTTATTTTCAGCCATGGCGTTGTCAGTTTATTTTCAATCTATGAGTTTGACTGTCCCTCTGGTATCTTTCGTCCCTCTTTTATACAGTTGTTGCAAGTTTCAGATTTTGTATAGAACGTTTGATAAAACTGCTAGATGCAAAACGCACAGACATGGTCCAATTTCCTACGTTTTATGAGGTAAACAATGTTGAATATCTTTTCTTACAAAAACTTTTGCGTATCAATACTTTAAGCAATAATAAATAACTACACGTTAAATTACTTCGTGCCTTCCAATGTTTCCTAGAACTCAGAATAAACACAAAATCACACAAAATAAGTGTTCTCTTACTGTACCGTTCGTTTCACCAAATGTGTCGAGTTCGTTGCTCTTTTACAAATAATCACTGTACAATTCGTTGACAAAAACTGTCACAAATCCCTTTCTTTTTAAGGTATTCGAGATGGCATCAGCGACCCTTTTCTGTGTTTTATTGTAAATTTTATCTGTAAACTTTGTCGAAATAGGAGACCATAAAATTATCAGTCATCCAAAGCCAAAATTGAAATGTTTTAACCAGCGCACAGGTGAGGGCAATTTTTCTATTGAAGATTAGGAATTTCAACGTTATTCCAGATGAATTAAACTGATAATAAATATATTCCAGATGAAATAAAGTTTCAAAAAATATGGTACAGCTCGTTGAACATTGTTTGCCGAATGCATTAGATGACATTCCAACTGTTTTTTTTTTATATATGAAAATATGAAGATGTGGTATGATGGCCAATGAGACAACTATCCACCAAAGTTCAAATGAAGAGGGTGTAGGCAATTATAGTCCATCGTAAGGCATACTACAATGAGAAAAACCTATACCATATAGTCGGCCATAAAAGGCCCCGATATAAAAAATGTGAAACAATTAAATCGAGAAACACTGGTGTAACAGCACAACATAATAAAAAAAAAACTGTACAAATCAGTTGCAAACTCAAACTATAGGTACAAGGCACAAAAACATCTAACATAAAAACAATACACATAAAGTACCGAAATAAGAGTACATGTAGTAACTGATAGTTATTTCAAAGCCAAAGGTAAATCATGTTCTTCAAGACTAAAGTATCAATCAGTATATATCCAACATATTTACAACAAGTCCGGCTAACAAAAATCAAGAAACATTGAGTTTGTCGGGGTTCTTGGTATCCAACTCCTAGAGAACAAGGTCCATAACATTGCTAGGTCGTTGGTTCTTGTGGTTTTTCATGAAGATAAGGGTGTTAAACACATAAGTCAAAATTTGAATGAAATTCATATGGGTGGGTAAAGATTTTTAAGATGCTTATAATATTTAGGACAAATGATAAATCAATTGGATTTTGGCATCACAGTAGCAAAACTATAATGTTCGGGGAAATGATGGATAAAGTTTATACCTTAAAGATAATAAAAAACTTGATTGAAGAAAGCAAACCAGTTAGTATTGAGAATTATCTCTTCAAATTCACATCTCCACATTAAAGGAACCGTATTACTTATTAACGATGGCTATTAGTTACATGTTCATTGTATAAACATGTCCTTTAGCCTTAAGGTAAATCTATTGTATTTGTATTGCATGACCCCCTTGAATCCGCGTCTGAGATTCAGGCCAAGAGCCTATAATCCAATGGTTGTCTTTGATTGCTGTCTACCATGTTTTGCTTGTTTTCATTTCTTGCTGTAGTATAAATCAGTTTTATATTGGTTAAAAACATACGAAATCATGCTTTAATACATGCAAAATTCATTTGACAAATAGAATATTCTCGCCACGAATCGTACAGTATAAAAAAGTGAAATGATAACGAACCGTACACAACATGAAAATAAAGACGCTTCAAAACATGTATTTTTTTTTTTCTAGATAACACTCAAACCTACGATCTTTAAAAGTTTGTTAATTTTAAACAATGATATTTTCAAAAATGTATGTTTTAAAAAATATGAGGCACAAGAAACTTAAAATGTTGATTATTTAAAAATAGCAAGCATGCTTTTATCAGTGGCATGGTCGTGCGTTTTAATGTTTGCCTATAAATATATCACATATTTGAAAAACCTTGTAGTTATTAATGAATAGTTCGACAAGGAATATATTGGGGCAACATATCCGAAGAATAGATATTGGATTTTCTTTAAAAGTATAAATTCTTCACTGTCTGACCTCAGTGGTACTCGGTGTGTTCGATTCGAACGCGTCAACGTCCGGATTCAGTTGTATCGGGGTTATACGGGGTGCTTAAGTTAGACAAAGTATCATAAGCACTCAGCTCGTTGTGATCTTAAGACTATAAGAACAAAACATAATGACATATATATATAACGGTATTGTTATGCTTGAATGGGTGTTATAAAATACAAAAAAGTGGCAACAAGTTCATAAAGAAATAATCTTTTGTACGAGCTCAAAAATAAGAGTATAAGCGAATCTTACCAGTTCCGTATTCGCAGAGAGTACACACAAGTATCATAACTGATGATAATATTAGTGTATTGCTTAAATCCTTCAATTCAATATTATTATATATATAAAAGTTTTTAATTCGATATTGAGGTCTTTAACTACCGTAGAAACTTGCCTGGTCTTAATCAAAACAGTTAAAGACCAGAGGAACAGTCAAACTCATAGATTGAAAATAAACTGACAACGCCATGGCTAAAAATAAAAAGACAAACAGACAAATAATAGTACGGAAGACACAACATAGAAAACTAAAGACTAAGCAACACGAACCCCACCAAAAACTGGGGGTGATCACAGGTGCTCCGGAAGGGTAAGCAGTTCCTGCTCCACATGTGGCACCCGTCGTGTTTCTTATGTTATTACAAATCCGGTAAAAGTATACCTAAAACGACATAGTTATTTTTCATTTACCTGTATATATTATGAAAACCGGTTTTTTCAAAAGTGATTATTTTCTAAGGGTTTAATATTTCGCGGTAGTGTTTTGCCATGGCTTTATTTGGACTTGTTTGTTTGCTTTTTGGCCTTGAATGTTTGTCCCTAATATTTTATTAACTATGTATCTACTTTCAGGTATCACAGATCGAATTTATTCGTTCATAGTGTGTTAATTTACGTTTTTGATTGAGTTAAGCCTTCCAATTGATGTTTTATCGTGTGTTTTTCTATGTTGTGATGTTATACTATTGTTTCAGAAAAGGGAGAAGGTTTGGTACCATTAAAACGTTTAATCCCGCTGCAAATGTTTGCACCTGTCCTAAGTCAGGAATCTGATGTACAGTAGTTGTCGTTTGTTTATGTAATTTATACGTGTTTCTCGTTTCTCGTTTTTATATATACTAGACCGTTGGTTTTACCGTTTGAATGGTTTTACACTAGTACTTTTGGGGCCCTTTATAGCTTGTTGTTCGGTGTGAGCCAAGGCTCCGTGTTGAAGGCCGTACATTGACCTATAATGGTTTACTTTTATAAATTGTTATTTGGATGGAGAGTTGTCTCATTGGCACTCACACCACATCTTCCTATATCTATTAATTCGGTAGGTCACATTCGTGAAAAGGGAGGGTATTGTAGTTATTTAAATTAGAATAAAAATATGAAAATAACACAGTATAAATGTGGAGCATTCAAAACGCTTTTAGGATTGAAAAATTAATCTTCACATGCATTCAGTAATTATAAATAATGACAACTATATTACCATATTATATTATTAATAGGTCAATGTCCTTCTGGTAGATTTAGATGCATCGGTGGAAAGTGCATAGACGATGCGGTGCGTTGTAATGGAAACCCTGATTGTCCTGCCCAGGACGATGAAAAAGAAGCAGCATGTGGTATGACTGTAATATATGTCGATGAGATAGAATCAATCATGTTTTAGGATCTGCATACCCTACAAAGATTGAACAACTTAAGGTTTTTGGTTGGGTTCTTGATTCCCAGTAATTAATATACTATGTAGCATTCCGTACACCATTGTTCGTCCTTATTGATTTTTGCCATCCAAGTTGTCTGTGTCTCTTCAAATTTTAATTTTTTTTATTGTCTGTTAATATAATGGATTAGATTTAACATCCGCCAGTAAGATTCGCATGCCCATTGATCGATCGTTGTGAATGATATGTGATATGTGACAGAAATATAACTATGAGTCAACACCAAAATGCAGTGAGTAATATATACACTTAAGCTCATTAGTATTTATAACTTAAAGTCGTTTCAGGGGCCTCGGTGGCTGCGTGGTCTAAGTAGTCGAACTACTGTATCATTAGCCTGTCATCACTTAGGTTGTGAGTTCCAATCCTTCACGTTGCAGGTGTGCTCGACTCCAATCTTAATTGACTAGGATTGTCAGTATTCCTACCAAAATTCGGTGGTACTCTCAGGGCACTCAGGTTCTCTTCACCGATAAAAACTGACCGCCACGAAATATGCCCAATCGTGTTGAAAATGGTATTTAACAGGAATCAATCAATTAATCAATCTAGCACACATTTTGAATACCGTCTGCAATGTCTTTTGAGCTTTTCCTTTAGATTCGACATGTCATTTATTTTCTTTATCACAGAAATAGAATATACTTTCAGAAAAGAAAAAAAAATATGATTAGGTTTCTAAATCAAAATGAAAAGTTATATCTCTTGAATTTAATTTGAGTTGGCAGAAGAATTCAAAGTTTGTAGATAGCGATGACAAAATCTACGTCAGCTGTAGTGTATGCGTTTAACGATATGCCATCTTCAATATTAATTAAGTAAACATTTGATCCATTTATCTGATATTTTAATTGTATCTTAACATCTCATTTAAGAGTATATTTTTATTTCTCTTACACATGATTACGAAAAAAAAAACACATTATATTTCCTCCTTTATACGGATTTTCGCTGCTCGGTTTTAAAATAACTAGATTTTCAAAAGACTGTTATCTATTGATATGATATAATCAACGGTACTTAAAAAGTAAAAAACAATGACAGTTCTATGTCCTTGTTTATTGAGATATGAACAATTAAAATATTTGCGGGAAACGATTTTTTTCTAGATTTTCTTACATTTAACATTGGCAATTTTTGTTTTTTAAACTATGAAAAAAACTAGGATTTTATAAGATTATAAAAAATTGAATTATAAAGTATATGCAATAAAATTATGAAAAGAAATGTAATGGTTAGCTGCCAAAATTTTGATTGGCACTGCATGGGTAGAACTAGAGGATTCCGAATATCTGACAAAAAGTCAAAAACAAGAGTAGCAAACATCCTTCAGGCAATCATGCTACCTACAGATATAAAATTGTTAATTCAATTATGCCGATAGAATCAATAGTTGTAAATGTTAGATATGAATAAACACCGGCTAGATGAGTATTCGAAATGGTGAATAAAACATCACCATCGAGTGTAATGAAGAGTAAGTAAAAATCCTAGGTGCATTGAAAATCACTACAAAGAAGTACAATGAGGAGTCATAATTTATGTGTTAAATCTTTATTAGATAAAACCACTGCGGGTAAAGTGAACTGGAATAAAAGTTGAATGTTATGACGAAGGATTTCAGTTTGAATTTTGAAGTAAAATAAACCTTGTTTGTGATGATGAGTCAGAATCGCAACCGAGTGTCATGAGGAGTAAACTAGAGAACCAGAAATAACACACATTGTGATGGGTAGTCATATCAATGCAGAGTGCGCTGAGGATTCGTCATGGTTAATCAGAATTATAACTGAGTATATCTAATTGAAAATTAAGGTTAAATAGGGATCAGCATACATTGTAAATAAGTCAAAATAAGTCAGTTTGTTAACAAATTTTGCATTACATTCATTCGTAAAGAGATGTTTATTTCATAGGATGAACACCTCTTTCTATTTAACAGCTCTCACAACGCAACCAATCACGACAACAGAAGCTACAACAACACAACCAACAACAACACAACCAACAACAACACAACCGACAACAACACTACCGACAACAGAAGCTACAACAACAAAACTGACAACAGAAGCTACAACAACACAATCGACAACAGTACAGATGACAACAACACAACCGACAACAGAGGTTACAACAACACTTCCGACAACAGTAGCTACAACAACACAACCAACAACAGTACAGAGGACAACAACACAACAGACAACAGAACAGATGACAACAACACAGATGACAACAACACAGACGACAATACAGCCAAGAGGTACTTAATAAAATATGAAATTAGAACTACACTAAATCATTGATATATGATTGGTTATAAGAGATCCATTTGCGATATATATATAAACATATGATATATATATATATATATATATATATATAATATATATATATGTGTGTGTGTGTGTGGCAGCACTAAGGTAGAGAACTAATAGTTTGTTCATTGAAGCTGTATTTTTAAATATGATCACTATTTTCCTACTTTAACAAACAGTTAAGGTAATAATCAAGTAATGTTCGTGCGTTCATTATACAGATGAATAGCGCAATAAAATATGTGTAACCTTTTGAGGTCGTTCATTTACAAAACACTTGTCTGTTGTACAAAATGATAAGCCTGGTAACTCTAATAAAATATTTTTATGAAGTTGAATGGCATTGAAAATAAAAGACCAATAGTTTTGCCAGAACTGACCGAGACCTTCTATGTAAGGGCATAGGTTTGGTTGGTGGGTTGAGTGGGTTGAAAAGCTTTAGTGCTTATAGGTATACAAAATTTATGGAAAGAAATAATTAACATAACATTTGCCGCGTCTGTCATAAATTTTTATCAATTTACGGAATTGCTGTGTTAGATATTTCTGTTAACACTTTTTGAAACAGAAACGGTTTTGAATTTTAAAAATCTGACATACTGTGCAGACTTTACTTTCTAGTTCAATGTGATTAATGGAATCAAGACAGACATCATATTGTTTAGTGACTGTACAAAATTGAATTAAAACAAAACAAAATATTAATGGAAATAAACCAATGCATCCCCAAGTGTCTAGGGTCACATTCTTTTTATGTAATTGCAATCTTGGGTAAAGGTTAATGAGGGGGAAATTACAAGAAATAATATACCTGCTTAGAAACTTTAGTTTAATTTAATTTTCGGAAGCTCACGATAAAACGTCCCTTTTTAGATGGTTTTTGTCTTAAATGAAATTGGCCGCATTCGTGTTCAGTCTCAACCTTTATATTTGTTATGTAATATCATCAAGTACAACATATATTTAAATATTAAGACTGAACACAAGAACGACCACTTCCAATTTAGACAAAATCCGTCTAAAAATAGGACAAATGTTAAAATTGTGAAGATTTCAGTAATTTTGCATAAATTAATGATGCTAGTACCTGATGCATGTGCATTGTCAAAAAAAGCCCATATTTGTGTAGCAAAGGTATTCTACTTTCCAATAAATAGCTAGAAGTCTACAATTTAACAAAATTGTAAAATTGCTATATTCTGAGGTCAAATAGTGGTCTTATCGGTCCTACTCCTTTCCAGTAATAGCGACAATATACTAGTACACCTACTTTCTACTCCGCTTTAAAAAAAAGTTTGTTTTTCCCCTCACTCTCTTTGACAGAATTATTGAAAATTAAAAAAAATTAAAATCAAAGATGACCTGACTAACTTCTCGATTATTATTTCGTTTGTTGCTGTATATCATAATTGTTTTTCGTTCATTATATTGTACATAAATCAGGCCGTTAGTTTTCTTGTTTGAATTGTTTTACATTTGTCATTTCTGGACCCTTAATAGCTGACTATGTGGTATGGGTTTTAATCATTGTTGAAGGCCGTACGGTTCTTGTGGAGAGTTGTCGCATTGGCAATCATACAACATCTTCTTACTTTTATATTAGTTTTATTAGTATTAGTTTTGCTTCTTGTTGAAGGTCGTACGGTTAACTTCTACGTCATTTGGTCTTTGTTGGGGAGTTGTCTCATTGGCAATCATACCAAATCTTCTTATTTTATGTTAGACTATAGCGTGTTGACGGACGGTCAAGTGTATACCATACATTGTTCCGACTAAGTCGGGCGTATTAAAACTATTCAATCTAATTTGCAGATTTATTATTTCTAGATATCAAAAATCTAAGGAACTTGAAATGATAGGTATAAATATAAATAAATTGCTTTTAAAAAGCAATTGTAAACGGTCTTTCCCCCTTTGAAACATGATTGATTGATATGTGTGTGCATGTGTTTGTTTGTTTGTTTGTTTGTTTGTTTGTTTGTTTGTTTGTTTGTTTCTTTCTTTAAAGGGTCCATATTAGTGTGTTGGTTAAGTTTCTATATTTAGTTAGTTGGAAAGTTTTTATTCTATTTCAGGTCCCGCGCGCGTATTTGTCTCGCGCCAGATTGTGGCGTCACGTGACGAAGCTTTATAATAGCGAAAACTTAGTATTTTTATTTCTTTTTAGGTGGAGACGTTGGACAGAGAACATGTATAGCGACGGAGTACACACAATGTATTTCTTTTGTCATTGTAGGTAATTGACGTTTCGATCAAAGTTCACGAGCAGTGCATGCTTTGGATTTAATTGATCCTGTGTACTTTTAAAACACGTTCATTGATTATTTTCATATAATGTACATTTTTCAGTAGCAGTTTGTAAACACAGATTTGTATTTCAATCTAGGAACGGACATTTTATTGTAGGATTTCACTGAGATTTACGGAACTAGCAAGCGATTTTTACGGCATTGCAATTTCTTTTCTCTAGGAAAATTCTTGAAAGATATCTGCACCACGTTGTTTTATGAAGATGTAATACATGTATACCCTGCTGACTGCAAATTTTGAGGTCAATTGGACATGTAGTTTCAGAGGAGATCAGATAACATGCATGTGATTTTTTTTTTTTTTTCAGAAAAGATATTAATACAATAATATAAATCAATTGTTTTAAAAACAATTGTTAACGGTATTTTCCCCTCCGAAACATAATTGATTAATTGACTTGTTTATTAATTGATTGATTGATTGGTTGGTTGCTTGGTTGGTTGGTTGGTTGATTATTTGGTTGGTTGGTTTGTTGATTATTTAAACACGTGGGATAGAGTCTCTTGAAACAAGCGAAAAAGAAACAAATGAGATCTTGGACCCCGTATTAAACACACGAGACGGAAACATGCATGCAATGATTGATTGATTGATTGGTTGGTTGGTTGGTTGATTGATTGATTGATTGATTGATTGATTGATTGATTGATTGAACACGTTAGATAGGGTCTCTTGACACAAGCGAAAGAGAAAAAAGGAGATCTTGGACCCGTATTAAACACATGAGACGGAAACGATTGATTGATTGATTGATTGATTGATTGATTGATTGATTGATTGATTGATTGATTGGTTGGTTGGTTGGTTGGTTGATTGGTTTATTATTTAAACACGTTCGAAATGGGTCTCTTGAAACAGGCGAAAAAGAAACAAAGGAGATCTTGGACCCCGTATTAAACACATGAGACGGAAACATGCATGCAATGATTGATTGATTGATTGATTGATTGATTGATTGATTGATTGATTGATTGATTGATTGATTGATTGATTGATTGATTGATTGATTGATTGATTGATCGATTAAACACGTTGGATAGGGTCTCTTGGCACAAGCGAAAAAGAAACAAATGAGACCTTGGACCCAGTATTAAACACATGAGACGGAAACATGCATGCAATGATTGATTGATTGATTGATTGATTGATTGATTGATTGATTGATTGGTTGGTTGGTTGGTTGGTTGGTTGGTTGGTTGGTTGGTTGGTTTATTAATTAAACACGTTGGATAGGGTCTCTTAAAACAAGCGAAAAAGAAACAATTGAGACCTTGGACCCCGTAATAAACATGAGACGGAAACATGCATGCAATGATTGATTGATTGATTGATTGATTGATTGGCTGGTTGGTTGGTTGGTTGGTTGGTTGGTTGGTTGGTTGGTTGGTTAAACACATGGAACCGAGCTACTAGGATCATGCAAAAACGGAATTGAAAGCCTATATACTATATATAAACACATGGGATTTAGCCTTTTAGAGATCCTTTAACAAGTAATAAGGTCAAAGGTCAATGTCAACCTACAAAAGCATTAAAACACACATAAAACTCTTTAAATAGTGCCAAAAACACATAATTTGTCTTTTTTTACATGACCTTGACCTTTGACCTTGTGACCTTGATCAAGGTCATTAGTTCACAATGTCATTGCAAAAGACCTTATGGGTCTAGGACCTTTTGTTTAAGAGTTTTGCCTAATAATGTCTTTTTATAAACCATCAATGAGGATTATGTCCTTTATACAATGGTTAAACCAATACAGTCATAATGTAACAAAGTTGCCCCTTGAAGTACCAAGCATTTTTCACTATGTAAATTTTTCTGTATCTATAACCATTCGAGAATTATCGGGAAATCAAAGACAAATAAAAATCTAAAATATGACCTTGACCTTTGACCTTGACCTATATTTTCAAGTTGTGGTCCAATGATCTCAAATCAAAAGACTCTAGGTCTTTACAACTTACGGTTCATGAGATTCATATGCATATTGAAAAGTAAAATATTCAAGGGGAAATAACTCCTATAAGAAGTCACTGGATCCCTTCGGTTAAATAATTTGAAGTTGCGAAATCTGGCAAGGAATATTTAAAAAAAAAACATTTGCCGCTATCTCTTATAGTTTATGAAGAGTAGCGATAACAATGGTTTTTGTAAATGGGGAGATAACTCCTATAAGGTAAATAGTACACTTTGGTGCCCCTAATACAAGATAGCCTTTTTTAACCCGATACTTGGTACCAAAGATCATTTTGATATGTTGCGAACTTTTCTTGACTTTTGACTTTGAAAACGGCGGAAGAAAAAGAATAATAATTAAAATGTCAATTGTTCTTGAACAATTGAGAGGTCTTTCCTTTTCATAATGTAAAATATATGTTTCAATAGGCGTAGAATGCATTTGAAAGCTCTTTAACACACTTAAAACCCTTAAAAATATGACAAAAAACACAAAATCTGCTATTTGGAACATGACCTTGACTTTGACCTTATGACCTTTGTCAAGGTCATTGGTCCAAGATGTCATTACAAAAGACCCCATGGATCTAGGACCTTTGGTTCAAGTGTAAAAGCTAATTTTGTCTTTTCAGAAACAGTTAATTGGGGTTATGCCCCTTACAGATAGGTCAAATCTCTTACGTCATAATGTAAAAAAGTTGCGCCTTTATGTCCCAATTATTTTTCACTATTTACTATTTCTGTAAGTATAATCGTTTTTGAGATATCCAATAAATAAGTTTTCAGGTCAAAGGTCAAGGTCAACCTCAAAAAGCTTTAAAACACACTAAAATCCTTTAAAAAAGGTCAAAAACACATAATTCGCTATCTGGGACATGACCTTGACCTTTGACCTTGTGACCTTTGTCAAGGTCATTGGTCCCAAATGTCATTGTTGAAGACCCCATGGGTCTAGGACCTTTGGTTTAACAGTAAAAGCTGATTTTGTCTTTTTAAAAACATAAACTAGGGTTATGCCCTTATAGAAAGGTCAAATCTTTTCGGTCAAAATGTAACGAAGTTGCGACTTAATGACCCAAACATTTTCCACTATTCAAAACTTCTGTAAGTATAATGGTTTCTGAGATTATCCCATAACAAGGTGGAAGGTCAAAGGTCAAGGTCAACATACAAATTTGACCTTGAGATATTTTTCAGAGTCACATCAATTGATGATGATTGGTGAAGATCCTAGGTGTCTACGACTTACGGTTTCTGAGTTTTGAGGGCCAACCGACTGCGGTTAATTTTCAAAGGGGCATAACCCTACCAATGAGTGGTTGAATCTTTTCAATCTAAATGTAACGAAGAACCGGGGTCTGGTCCTGAACAAATTTCAGCCTTCAGTTTTTTTCTACCTATTACGGTTACGGTGTTTAAATGATAACAAGGTTTTTAGGTTTCGGAGGGATTACTCAGAACGGACAAAATTTTTTGACTCACAGGGTGAGTTCCGGATAGGTATTTATGACACCGATACAAAGTGTGAACCTGAAAGCGACATGGCTTACGGTTACGGAGGGAAATTTTGTCAAAGTTTGGCGGAACAAAAAGAATAATAATTAAAATGTCAATTGTTCTTGAACAATTGAGAGGTCTTTCCTTTTCATTATGTAAAATATATGTTTAAATAAGCGTATAATGCATTGAAAAGCTCTAAAACACACACAAAACTCTTAAAATATGGTCGAAAACACATAATTCGGAATTTGGGACATGACCTTGACTTTTGACCTTTGTCAAGGTCATTGGTCCACGATGTCATTACAAAAGACCCCATGGGTCTAGGACCTTTGGTTCAAGAGTAAAAGCTAATTTTGTATTTTCAGAAACAGTTAATTGGGGTTATGCCCCTTACAGATAGGTCAAATTTCTTCGGTCAATATGTAAAAAAGTTGCGCCTTTATGTCCCAATTATTTTTCACTATTTACTATATCTGTAAGTATAATCGTTTTTGAGATATGCAATAAATAAATTTTAAGGTCAAAGGTCAAGGTCAACCTCTAAAAGCTTTAAAACACACTAAAAATACTTTAAAAAAGGTCAAAAACACATAATTCGCTATCTGGGACATGACCTTGACCTTTGACCTTTGTCAAGGTCATTGGTCCATGATGTCATAACAAAAGACCTAATGGGTCTAGGACCTTTGGTTCATGAGTTAAAGGTTATTTTGTCTTTCCTAAAACAGTTAACAGGGGTTATGCCCTTACGGATAGGTCAAATCTCTTTGGTCAAACTGTAAAAAGTTGCGCCTTTATGTCCCAATTATTTTCACTATTTACTATTTCTGTAAGTATAATCGTTTTGAGATATCCAATAAACAAGTTTTAAGGTCAAAGGTCAAGGTCGACCTCAAAATGCTTTAAAACACACTAAAATCCTTTAAAAGGTCAAAACACATAATTCGCTATCTGGTACATGACCTTGACCTTTGACCTTTGACCTTTGTCAAGGTCATTAGTCCCCAATGTCATTGCTGAAGACCCCATGGGTCTAGGACCTTTAGTTATATAGTAAAAGCTCATTTTGTCTTTTCAGAAACCTAAAACAGGGTTATGCCCCTTACAGAAAGGTCAAATCTCTTCGGTCAAAATGTAACAAAGTTGCGCCTTAATGACCCAAACATTTTCCACTATTCAAAACTTCTGTAAGTATAATGGTTTCAAGGTCAACATACAAATTTGACCTTGAGGTATTTTTCAAAGTCACATCAATTGATGATCATTGGTGAAGATCCTAGGTGTCTATGACTTACGGTTTCTGAGTTTTGGTGGCCAACCGACACCGGTTAATTTTCAAAGGGGCATAACCCTACCAACGAGTCGTTGAATCTTTTCGATCCAAATGTAACGAAGAACCGGGGTCTGGTCCTAAACAAATTTCACCATTCGGTTTTTTTCTACCTATTACGGTTACGGTGTTTAAATGATAACAAGGTTTTTTGGTTTCGGAGGGATTACTCCGAACCGACAAAATTTTTTGACTCACAGGGTGAGTTCCGGATAGGTATTCATGACACCGATACAATGTGTGAACCTGAAAGCGACATGTCTTACGGTTACGGAGGCAAATCTTGTCAAAGTTTGGCGGAACAAAAAGAATAATAATAATAATAATAATAATAATAATAATAATAATCAGAAGAAATACAGTAAGGTCTTTCCCTTTTGGAAAAGGAAAGACCTTAATAATCAGAAGAAATACAGTAAGGTCTTTCCCTTTTGGAAAAGGAAAGACCTTAATAATAATAATAATAAACAAACGAATAACAGTAAGGTCTTTCCATTAAGAAAGGAAAGACCTTAATTAGGTAATTAATACTAAAATGTTACAGTAAATCCAAAGCACAAATAAGACGGAAAAGACGTCTAGTTAAGAGTTGAACAATTTTCATTTGAACTGAAAAAATAATTGTCCGTTGGAAACAATAAAGTATTTCTCAACCCAGAAAAATGTAAACGATTATAATCTTATGAGTTTAAATGTCCTTTTGGAAATTAAAAAGATGACAACGTATCGGAGGGATTACTCAGAACGGACAAAATTTTTGACTCACAGGGTGAGTTCCGGATAGGTATTTATGACACCGATACAAAGTGTGAACCTGAAAGCGACATGGCTTACGGTTACGGAGGAAATTTTGTCAAAGTTTGGCGGAACAAAAGAATAATAATAATCAGAAGAATACAGTAAGGTCTTTCCTTTTGGAAAAGGAAAGACCTTAATAATAATAATAATAAACAAACGAATAACAGTAAGGTCTTTCCATTAAGAAAGGAAAGACCTTAATTAGGTAATTAATACTAAAATGTTACAGTAAATCCAAAGCACAAATAAGACGGAAAAGACGTCTAGTTAAGAGTTTAACAATTTTCATTTGAACTGAAAGAAATAATTGTCCGTTGGAAACAATAAAGTATTTCTCAACCCAGAAAAAATGTAAACGATTATAATCTTATGAGTTTAAATGTCCTTTTGGAAATTAAAAAGATGACAACGTATCGAAATTTGTTTTCAATCTTTCCGGTCATTGTAGCTTCATAAAAGTGAGCATTTAATGTTGATTTTATTCCCGGAGCATTTTTTTTTTATAATGAGCTAAGAAATGGAAATTTTGTTTTACAAACCTTAAGTTTTTAATTTAATTCACATTCAGGTATTGATGAAAATTTTACTTAAACATTAGCGAAAACAAGGATTCATATAGCTTGTTTTTTATATAGTAAGATACATGGCGAGAGCAAGCGAAATCTTTATCATTCTTTTCCCTTAAGATAATTTTAAATGATACCAATCATCGGCAATGGCAAAATATAATGCATCTTTTTAGGATTTAAAATATTTTGTCAATTTAGGAGTATAATTAAGGAATGACTGTAATATTTTTTCTGTCTATGAAGAAATAACATCAAAAATGTGGTGCACACTGAATAACCCGCGTAGCGGCTTATTTTAAAGTGTGCACCACATTTTTATGTATTTCGAATAGACAGAAAAATATTACAGTCATTCTTATAATTTAATTCTAAATTCCATTTTAAACCGGAGTAAACCATGAAAAACGTTGATGACGTCACGGTCACATGAAAAAATTATGTCTATGAGCTGATAAACAAAACAACGTCAGCCAATCAGAAGACGCGTTACATCCCAAATTAAATTATATAAAATTGAACTTGATTAAAAGATCGACCAACGTTTTACGGGAATCAGTTAGTCAAAATTGGCACCAGTAGATGGAAACTAGTAGAACTACAATAAGTATTTTTGTGTTCATTTTTGTTTGATATTTACTAAATATTTGCGGCTGCTAAATCTCATTCGTCTTGACAAAACGTACATCATATTGGAATACACGAAATAAGGCGTTCTTATCTGCCGCATTTTGCCGAGCTGGACACAACGTCATAGAGCTTTCATGTCACAATCAAGTTGTGTTAGCTAATGCGCATAAGTAATAGGCTGTGTTTGGTCTTTAACAAAGACTTTCTAAATGTTTGTTATCTTAGTATTAAATATGACTGACAATCATACATCGTAACATTTTTTTCCAATATAATCAATTTAGTAACAAAGGAAACTTTTGAATAATGCTAATTTAAGCCAGGTATTCAAATCTCGTTTATAGTTGTAGTTTGTCACATCTAAATGTTTTAGCTTTTCTTTAAATACGATAATTAGGACAGGTATTTAGTAGTCTCTTCAAAATTATTCACAATTTTCCTAAACTCTGCGTGATGAGAGCTTGACAAAGTGTAAAAGCAACGGTTCTTAGTTGTTCAAAAGAGAGGCGAAGATAACAAAGGGACATTCAAACTCGTAAGTCGAAAATAAACGGACAACGCCATTGCTAAAAAGAAAAAAAAACTGGGGGTGATCTCAGGTGCTCCGGAAGGATAAGCAGATCCTGCCCCACATGTGACACCCGTCGTGTTACTCCTATGAAATACGATGATAAGTGATATCAAATGGTCAAGAATTTATGTTGATAATGTTGATGCATGCATGTTTGTATTGTCATAAAAGTTCCTTCTCTTTTTTGAAAACGTCACAAATCCTGCAATGTATATCTAAAAGCTATATAGTTATAATGACTTTATCATTTATTTACAACAATATTGTTCATTTTCTTAAATTTTAGAATGTGGATTAGATATTGTAAGAGACTATTTAAATGGATGCTCGGGTAAGTAAGGTGAACTTATATTGTTATAATCCATTTATAGTTTCGGTGAATAGTAAACTTTTTAATATATGCAGACACATGCAAACACAGCAATGAGTGAATAATTGTTTATAATTATCATTTTTCACCCTCAGTGCACACAAATAAAGACAGCAGTAGTACACCGCTGTTCAATAGTCATAAATCGATTAAGCGAAAACAAATCCGGGTAACAAACTAAAACCGAAGAAAACAATGGAACAACAAAAACACTGAACTGCAGCAAAAACAAACGCAAACATACATAGAAAAGGACTATTTGATAATAAGTGCCATATTCCTGACATGGTACAGGACATTTAAAGACAAAATAAACATATGGTTGCAATATGCATTGGTAACATAAAATTGTATAATTTCCTAGTAGATTTATCTAGTCAATGGACACTTTTCAAACTTCGATGTAAGAAATTGTTTACAGCTTAATGTGTAATGTCAATATAACGAGAAAAAAATAGTTATAGTATAATGTAGAGTTCTCTGATTTTTTCTTCATACAGGGATTTAGTCGTACTAAACTTTCTTATATTCTAAGATTCACGCATTTCAGGTGCAACTAGTGTTGGAATGAGCATCATAATGTTTGGACTCTGTGTAGTTGGAGCAATATATCTGATTACTTGACGGATGACAATTAAAAAGGGACTGAATATCAAGTCTATTCCTTATTTGTTTTTGGTTTTCTCTGGAACTCTATATATAACGTTTATCAATGTTTATGTTACATTTCATATGAGTCATTGTATTTTCACATTTATGTTGTCACAAGTGTGCATATCTTCATGATTTCTTGTATTTATTCTATTTACTACCTCATTATCTATGGGCATATTTAACATCATTTCTTGGGAATCTATTTGAACAACGTGTCATACATGTACGTAACATGGTAATATACAAAATGTTAGTCGCACTAACGAAACTCTTTAAAAATAAAAATAAAATGTTAACCGTAATATGAATTTTACAATAACATTCACCACATTCAATCAATGAAAAATTGGAATCTTTGCCATATTTTCAATTTTTCGAATGAAACTTTTGAATTTATGAATCTGATCTTCTGTGTTCGAAATAAGAGTGGTTTTTTAGATATTGGTAGTAATTGAAAACACGTACTTATGAATTGGACATTTTTAGTAATCATTTCACAGAATATCATACGGTAACTATTGTTCAAGGTCAGTTAATAATATACCATCATCAAAAGTTGATTGATTAATTTTGATTTTAGGCGCGATAGTTGGGTTTAATGTTTACTTAATGCTTGTTATTTAACTTATAAGGTACTATTGTGTATGTAGTTTAATGTAGTAATCATTTAGTATATCATTTTAATCCGTTCATCCTCCAAAAGAAATACAGCGGAAAACATATTCGGAACTTATCATTTCTTTTTTTTTCTATTTTGTGAAAATGTCGACGAATTTCAATTGAAAATAACAATAAAGGATAAATCAATCTTACTTTGTTACGATTAATTTCCTACCAGCTCATTATATTAAAAAAATCGTTTAGGTTGTTGTATAACTAATGATAAGCGTTATTGGGTCAGTAGATATATAGCTAATTATTAAAACATAACTTAAAATATATTCCTATGCACTTATAACTACTTAGGGTCCACACAATAAGACTATAACACCCGCTAATTAAATCAATATACATTACGACGTAGCCTTGACAATTAATAGAGATTTCCAATAAAATGACATACGTACGTAACTCGACGTACGGACCTAATGGGACTGGTTATTGCCAACCATAGAATTTAATGAAATACGTCGCTCCAGTTTAAACAAAGTATTTCAAGACTTCTAAAGTCATACAATGGAATTTTCGTCCATATGAAATAGTTTTAACATAATGAAAAATGGAAGAAATCATGCCTTTTTATTTATCACGTGGTTCTTCAGATTCCCGCCTTAGTTTTCACTTACATAAGATCATGTATAAACACACGTATTACATACCTGACATTGTAATGTCAAAATCAGTGTTTGTCAGAATATCGCTTTCAATTAATTTCTAAATAAAAGTATTTTCCATTTATTATGAATTATATAGAAACAAAATTTCCTGAATAGTTGGTAATTTAAAGGGTGATCGATTAAGGATTGTTTTATTAAATTTCTAAATAAAGTAATTTCGATGCGAAACGCTTTTATAAATGTAATTAGAAAAAAAACCCAAATATTGGTTTTTTAATGTGCTGTTCAATCAAACGAAGAGAAAGTGCAACCATAAGCTCTACGCGTTTAATTCAATACATAACTTGTATATCTGAGGTCAATATGGTATTAAGCAGTTCTTAATAAAAGACTGGATGATACGGAATTTTGTTTTATCCTAAAGACACAGTATGCAATGCAATGTTGAGATATTAACACCGAAATAAAATGATAAATTCAATCAGCGTTTGCGGCATTATGTTATAGAGAGGCAACACCATCAACTAACAAGTTGAATAACACCTGTGCCGTCAACTAACTGTATTCAATAGACAGATTGTACATTCATACGATGTGACAGGCACTTTGTCGCTTTCACTAAAACCAAATAAACAAATTCTGACGGAAAACATTACAATTTGATCTGACATTATAGTCATATGACATAAAGCTGAAATATATCCAAAGAAATCCACGGACAATGTGCATGTCGTTGGAAAGAGAATATGAACATTTAGCAGATTAATATAATATTCAAAGCACTCAACTCTGACTTTTCCCTTTAAAACTTGATTTCTGGAATAAATATTGTTTAGCACATGTTATTTGCGTAAAACCATCTAACTTTTGTATACCGGTATAATAGCAAACTTTATACTCTTAAAAAAAGAACAAACTTGGAATTACCAAAAAAAAGTAATTCAGTTACATGATTCAAGTAATTGAATTTGTCAAAATAATTGATCATTGATAGTAATTATTGTTGATGTTAAGTAATTTTAAATAAATACAAGTAATTTACTCTTTAAGAAATTCTAAGTAATCCAATTGAGTAAACAAAACAATCAACATAAGTAATATTTTAAGTAATTTAAAGTATTTATTACAAGTAAATACTAGTAATATAACAATTAATTGTAAGTAATTCACAGTAATAATCCAAGCAATTTCAAGTAATCCTTAGTAATATCTTAAGTAATTCTCAGTGAAATAATAAGTATTACAAGTAATCCTTAGTAATAATCTTAGTAGTTATCAGTGAAATAATAATAATTAGAAGTAATCAATAGTAATAATCTTAATAATTTCAGTGAAATAATAAGTTATTACAAGTAATCTAAAGAAGTTACTTTAAGTAATCCTAAGTAATAACTTCCAGTAATCCTAAGTAATAATTTTAGTAATCCTGAGTAATAAATTCAAGTAATCCTAAGTAATAATTTTAGTAATCCTAAGTAATAACTTCAAGTAATCCTAAGTATTTCTTTTAATTATAGTAAGTAATTCTTTTGATACACATTAAGTATTTCTTTTAATAATAATAAATAATTCTTTTATATATATTGAGTATTCCTTTTAATATTCTTAGTAATTCTTTTATCACTTGTAAGCCATTCTTTTACTTATGACAAGTAATTTCTGGAAAACTATTACTTGAATCAGTAAATTTATTTGTAGGTTTTGAGTAATTTTTTACATATAATGAAAATTCTACACTGTTTTATTATAAATGCATATAATTTTGAAAAGTAACATATATACCTTTCAAAGAATCATCATATACTACATTGTATATCTTTGTTGTAATCCATTTCTACTCTTGTTTGTTGTAAGTTAACATGGGCTACCTCCCCAGCAACTCTTTGTGCTACATTTTTATTTAATTGAAATAGTACACAAAGAGTAGCCAGAAACATGAATACCCACAAATTGTCCTTTTTGAAAATTTCTTTTTTTCCTTTCATGCTTGTAAATCGTGCAAGTATTTCAACAAACTCAGTACACTTTTTGTTCAAATTCAAATCTGAATGAGTTCCAGCCATTTTTTAAAAATACCTCATCAAAGTCAAATGAAAGCTTAATTCTGTTTGGCTGAATATTTTTTCAGTCTCAAATCAAAAACTACTTGTTTTAATACCGGAAATATGATACAATTGTGTACATTTATATGTATAATAGTTAGTCAATAGGTATCAACTTAAGTAAGACCAAGTTTATATTATAAAATTATATCAAAATGACAAATGATAGCTTGAAGATATTTTGATATGAAAATAATTTAAGTAATGGCTAGTAATTTAAAGTTATCATTTTATTAATTTGAAGTAAAATTCTAAGTAATACAAAGCAAATTGTTAAGTATATAAAAGCTAGTTATCCAAACTTATGCCTACTTAGTAATCAAAGTTTTATTTTCAAGTTATTAGATGTAATTCCAGTAACTTTCACATGTTTCATACTGCATTTTAGTAAGAAAAAATACATATGTGTAGTTATTAAAATATTTCACTAAATTGAAGTAATTTTGTTTACTTAAAACAGTAAGTTAATTCTTAATATTCATGTAAAAATAAAGGCAAAACTTTTATCTGTAGAACTTGCAGTGTTTATATATAAGTTTCAAATTTAACTTTTGAGCTAGACCTTTTTGAAATTTCAGAGCACTTCAATTATCCCTTCCTTTTAAGGAACTATAGTAACTGACAAATGACCACCTTATTAATTTATTTTAATCTGTATATACCCTAATTAAGGAAACACAAGTTTATGATGCCCTTCTATATTGACAATTATATCTTAAAAGTGATCAAGCAGAAATATTTTTATTCAGCTTTAAATATTTATTAAAAGAATTGTGCAAAAGTCAGCATCCTCATTTATATTTCAAAAATATACTTATTATATATTGAAAATTTTATTTCCATATCAATCTTCTATTCATATCCCTAAAACCTCAATTGACAATATACAATGACAAAAAAATATATATGATCATATTTTAATAGATAATTTTAATTGAACTTTTATTCCCATTGCTCCTCTCTGCATAAAAAAATTATTGTGAATGCTAAATTTGTGAATTCCAGTGTCAGGTTTTATTCACATCATCAAATACTGTAGACAAAATGTATGTATAAATGGCTGTCAAAGCTATGATAATAAAATCAGTTTAGTTGTGAAAAAAAATAATCAACTGAAATTACTTTACCCGCAAGCTCCCTTTAATACAAAACCAAACTTGCATTATGTCGTGCTAGTTATGTTCCAAATACACTTGTTCTAAATGTTTGTAAATTGAGTTTGAAGTTTCAATGCAATTAGAAATATAACAGTATGATTCTGAAAAATAAATAAATAAATAAATATATATAGAGTAAAATTATATAGTAATCATATTAAGTAATTTATCTAATACTACCTAGTAATGAGAAGTATTTTTTTTCTTCAAATAATCAGAAGTAATTTTGGTAAATTATTTACTGCATTTAAGTAAAAATAAATTAATAAGTAATTTTGGAATAGTTATACTAAATTCAAGTTATCAGTTTCTACTTTAAACTATTTGGATTACTTAAATCAAGTAAAAAATCAATTAAGTAATTCCAAGTTATTCCTTCAGAATGTTTAGTAAAACTAAGTAAAAGCAAGTAATTGTAAGTTATAGTAAGTAAATATGTAAGTAATATAATTACTCAAAATGAGTAAAGAAAAATTAATATGTATTTTTTTAAAGTGTATCAGTTGATTTGTTTATAGGATAAAGAACAATTATTATTATACTGCCCTGATGCTTAAAACATAGTTTGTTTCATTTATTTGTTGTAATTTCATATCAAAGATATAAAAATGAGAAAATAAGTAGTATGATTGCAAAATTATCCTACAGAGACCAAATAAAGTAGAAATAAACAACTATAGGTCACCGTGTGGTGTTCAACCATGCGCAAACCCAATACTGCATAGTAAGCCATAAAAGCCCCCAAAATGACAAATGTAAAATAAATCAAATCAGAAAAAAACGGCCTGATTTCTGTACAAAACAATATACGAAAACCAAATATAGTAGACTGAAAAAATCGACAACCACTGAATTACAAAATCACACTGACTTGGGACAGGCACACATAGGATGTGATGGGGTAAAACATGTTTTCGAAACACGCTCCCAAAGCCTTGGACAGTGGTGTAACTTCACAACATAAGAACAAACTATAAAAATCTATTCAAAAGGCTTAACTCATCAGATCGATAGAAATCACAAAAACAACTAACAAAAACATGAAAGACACAAAGCACAGCTCTGAGAGAACTCGCAGTTGTTGAAAGATAGTTGAAAGCCAATAACAACTTACCACAAATTATGTATCTTAGACTAAATGCCTGAAGTCTTTTTGAATTATCAAAATGAAAGGATGTCTGAACGAGTGAAAAGTAAAATCACAAAAATACTGAACTCCAAGGAAAATTCAAAAAGGAAAGTCCTCAATCAAATGGCAAAATCAAAAGTTCAAACACATCAAACGAATGGATAACAACTGTCATATTCCTGACTTGGTACAGGCATTTTCTTATGTAGAAAATGGTGGATTGAACCTGGTTTTAAAGCTAGCTAAACCTCTCACTTGTATGACAGTCGCATCAAATTCCATTATATTGACAACGATGTGTGAACAAAACAAACAAAATCAATAGGTAAAAATGTCACAAATAGGGGTAAATAGTCTAATTTGGTAGGTCACATTCGTGAAAAGGGAACAGGATTGTAGTTACGACATAAGGAACATATCCGAAACCCTACCTAAAATACCTAAATATAGATTCCATTTAAAAAAAGGTCCTATAAATGGGCTTACGCATGGCATCACATCTGCACCTAGAGTAATATTTTATCATGTGCCCCAAATCAAAATGCAGTCTTGAACACGTAAAATGGAAATATAATTAAAAATGTCTCATATTTATACTTGATATCATTATATCTAATTACAAAGAACAGAATATCATTTAAGGACAATTTAAAACTTACTTAACTGTAACTAATTTAATGAAAATAAAAAAATGAAAAGATTAGGATTCAAGTTAAATGAAAAATTAAAGCCTAGATGCCTTCATCCAAAACGTCTGTCTGGAGATTTATTGTGTTTATAACTAATATGAAACTCAACTACAAAATACCTCTGGCAGTACTAGATAGCATTGAAAATATAACTGATTTGATTACATATTCAAAAATATGAAAAATATATCTAAAACCAATGCCTACAGGTAGTTTTGCCTTTAATTTTGAAACATCATAACCAGAAAACCACAAAGGATTCATATACATGACTAAAAATCAAATCTATAGCAATATAAAATGCTAGCATGTGAAAGGTAAGAATATTCTATTACCAAAATCGAAAAGTATTCAGTAATTCTGGTATAAGAGCGGTACGTCCAGGTGAAATGTTTCTTTTTTTCAAAATTCAGCGGGACAGTAAGTAGAAAAATGACATAAGTCGTCATCTAGACACGTGCGATACGACTGCCAACAGCAATCAAAAGATCATTTTCAGATACGACCAGGTCGGTAAATAATTTAAACTTACGCTGATTTGTTACTTATACAACAACTTTAAGACGTGGCGATAATTTGTTATAATTGACATTATCAATAATTTGCGGGCTTGCAAAAAAATTGGTAGGGAATATTCATGCACGAAATAACATCTAATTTCATAAAATATTGAAGCAACATTTTAGCTTTATCTGAGAATAAATTTGTACTGTTTCCAGAAAACTTCTTCTTTGAGAATATAGTAAAGCATGTTATTGGCGTGTTTAAAGTAATGTGAAGTCTGTAAGTCTTTTTTCATATAAATTTGTCTTGTTCTTTATATTACTCTCTGGTTTCTTCCAACTTTGGCTGATGCCTCGTGTAGAGTCAGTGTCACACGATCTTTGCACGATATTGAACCCTTGCAAAAAATCACTGAGGGTTCCGTTGGTGGCCTATCCAAATAAGAAGTATATAGGGAAAGTTCAAATTGATTTTTGGTGTGAAGCGTGGAGGTGGAACTAGTTTCAGGACGTCAGATACGATGGTATCCATCAAAGGACATAAAATAAGTTCTGCGCGTGGGCTGAAGTGTACTTTAGAAAACGCAAAATGAATCCTATTATTGCGTATTGGTTTTTTCATTTTTTTAATATAAGCAGACTGGGAATTTCCCGGCCATTTTCGTTCGTACACTTCGATAGTTCTTACTTTCGTGAGTTTGTCAGTGATGTCAAGGTTTTAATGCAAACAAAATAAACAACAACAAAAAAAAAAAACTGAGGAAATAGAAGAAATTAATAGGACATTAAGCGGCATGACTTTCATTGGAGTCATATTTTAGATTGGGGATGTCTTCGGGTTTGATAAGACTCAATTACCAACCCACTATTGCGTGATACATGATCACTTGATATAACCAATCAAAATATGTTATAGGAGTAACATGACGAGGGTCACAGGCAGTTCAGATCTGCTAACCCTTCCTGAGAACCTGAGAACAACCCAGTCTTTGGATTTCTATGTTGTGTTTTGTATACTGTATTTGTCTTTTTGTCGTTTTTCACTTTTTTCAATGGTATTGTAAGTTTTTTCTTTTATTAATGAGTTTGAATGTCCATTTGGTACCTTTTGTCTCTCTTTTAGAATATACAATGGCTGTTGCCGTCTTAAACGATAATTATGTAATTCATTGGGATTTGAACAAACTACAGGAGATAGCAGAAGGGCATATTCCTACCTTCCATAAAAATACGAAAATAAAAAAAAATAGTTTTCTTGTATATAACTTTAGGCCTCCGATGGCTTCATCAGCTCACTAGATAATGATTTGGTATTGACATGATTTATAACGTACTTTTTTTAATTTCCCGTTTATGAATTAAGAACCTACTAAAAAACTAAGGTAACAACTCAGTCAGGCAAAGTTGGCCTTAGCTGAATTTGGATATTGATTGTAGGTCTCTTTTCGTCATATTGCTCCTGACGTTTTTACGTATTTAATTCTGAAATTGGGATTTTGCGAAATTATCAAATTTTCTCTGGTGTTTTTCAGAAAAGTGCAAATGTGTACAGAATAGTTTGGATACTACTTTACCAAATTAAATAGAAAATGTGTGGGACTTTTTAGTTTCATCACCATAGCAACCGATTTTTTCCTTTGAAACGGATTTATTATTTGCAGAATATTAATATTGCAGTTTAAGAGCTTAAATGTCCTGAATTGTTTCATAACCGATAAGAAAATGCATAAAGCTAACGCTAACTCTAAATCACCATTGTTAAGAGTTGCTGACTTCAATAGTTACCACAGAAACACATATTGTCCATAGCAACATCCATTCAAAACTGCATAAATAGAAATTTATGTAAAAAATACATAAATAGAAGGTGTATATATTAAAATTGGAATACGACTGCATGCTTTGCTTTGCTTACTCACAGTCTTGTCTTTTCTTTTCATAAGGTTCAACAAATGTAATATATAATGTACCATTGGGGTTGGAAGGTTTGGGGAAAAAAGGGAGGGGGTAGGTCTATTTTTTAAATATCATACATGTAGATTCTTGAAAAGAAAACGTTTGGTCGGAGAGCCTGATTATATAAAGAATCAAATTTTTTCAGAAGTTTCATATTATAACATCGATATAACTTGGTTTTAGCATCAGAGCTTAGTTAAGGTAGTTCGCTTGTTTTGAGATTTTGTCAGATTTTCGGAAACCTCTGGTTTTATTCATTTGAATGCCTTTAAAAAGGGCCATTGACCCCATCTTTCTTTTATAAATCTTTTACATGTGTAATGATAAGCCATCTGTAAAGTCTTATAAAATTTCGATTATTCTTTAATAGTTTTTGAGAATGTAAACTTGTCAATGATAAAGCTATGAAAAGTCAAGAGAATATTTTCCCATAAAATTTCGAAAACAAGCACATTGACCTGTATATTTTTTTTACTCTTTTGATTCCTTTATTGATCCCTATCGATATTAACTAGTGTTTTGAAAAGTTAATTAATTTGAAACTGAGAAGCGAACTTCCTTAAGATTGCAGTTCAACCCGACTTTTAGATTTTTGTTAAAATATACAAAAAAACACATCTTTTCTTTTTTTCTGAATCATGGAATTTTGTGAAATTATCAAATTTTCTCATGTGTTTTTATTGAAAAGTGCAAATAAGTAAAGCATAGCTAGCATTGTAGTAACAAAGTTTGAATACTACTTGACCAAAATAAATAGAATATTGCGTGGGGCTCTCTTGAATTTGATAACCATATTAATGTATTTGTCCCTTGAAATAGAGTTTTTATTTGTTGAATTCTGCAGTATAGAATTCAATGTTCTCAATTGTTTCCAAACCTTTATGAAAATACATAAAAGCATATATACACTCTAAATCTAAACTACAACGGTTAAGTATTATTACAACAGTTGTCATGGTAGCAAATATCACCAATAACAACATCCAATCAAAATATATATAATATAATTTTTACAAATACATATAATTATACTAATAATTTTCATTTTCTAATGGGAATATAACTGCATGCTTTAATCTATTTAACTCTCAGTCCTGTCTTTGCTCCTTGAGAAGACTGTGGCATTTTGGGGAGGAGTGGAGATTTGGTAGTTTTGATTGAATCTTTCATAAATCCTTTTAAGGAAAATTGAGAGGTTTAGCTATAAAACCAGGTTTCATCTACCATTTTCTACATAAGAAGTCAAGTCAGTAATATATGACAGTTTTATCCATTCGTTTGATGTGTTTGAGCTTTTGATCTTGTCATTTGCTTAGAGACTTTCTGTTTAGAATTGTCCTCAGTGTTCCGTATATTTGTTATTTTACTTTTTCTACAACATTTGGTTTCAATCTGGTAATCTATAATTATTCATGAAATGTTACTAACAGATGATCGACTTCATGGGGATTGCAATAGCAAATTCTAGCTTTTGTCAAGGTCCATATAATTTTGAAAGTATTGCTCTGACAATATATGTCCTTTACAAATGGGAAGAAATTAAGAAATTTTGGAAAATTCTAATTTTCCTAGCGCAATAATTCTCACAAATTTCAAACAGCAAGAGACTCAACTTGAAATCTCACTTATAAATATGAGCTTACAAACCAATAATAGAAACATTTGGTTTAAGCATTTCCAAACCGAAACTGAAGTGACAAGGACAGACAGATGGATTGACAGACCAAAACAAAACATATAAAGTCATGGTCTTTTAAGAACACTTTACACATAACAAAGGTAAAATCTCTTTGTTATTACTCAGGATAATGCAATGCTAAAGTGTACATTAACTACTGCACTGTTCAAATGTACTCATACGTTTGGGGCTGATCCTAGACTTTGAAAGGGTGTTATTCCATAAAATAAAAATAAACAGCTGCGCCATGAGCACATGTTACGCCCGTCGCTTTTTCAAAGAATAAATTTCAATAACTTCTCAATGTCATATCACAAATTCATGAAAAACTAAAGGGAGGTTATGTTAATATATATAAACCCAACACCAAAGTTCGGCCGTTAGATTTTCTTGTTTGAATTGTTTTACATTGTCATTTATGGACCTTTACAGCTGACTATGTGGCATGGGCTTAAGCCCCAGTCCCACTAGACCACGATCGCACCACGCTCACCGCGATCTAAAATAAATTCAGATCGTGGTGAGGTCGCGGTATGAGCGGCATGAAAATATTATTTTTCGTTGATTTCACGATGATACTACGTCCTCAATACGCTCATTACAACGATCCTGCTACGATTATACCACGTTCTCACCACGCTTTCTCTTCGATTTTCATGATCTTACTACGCTCATCACGTTCTCACTACGACCATACCACGAGTTATCCGATTGCAACACGATCTTACCACGCTTCTACTGCGATTATAGCTCGTTCTTACCACGATTATACTACGTTCATACCGCGATCTTACTACGTTCTCAGCAATAACGTCAACATCGTGTTCCATATAAATACTGTTACATTCCTTATATTTCTGATTAATACTTAGATTTCTCGGAAACAACACCGTCATGCCACCAAAATCTACAAGAACGCGTGGGCGTGGTGGTAGGTGTAGGTGTAGAGGCAGACGGAGGTCTGATAGTAACGAATCTGATCTACATGTAGCAGTGATGTCGCACCGACCAATGCAACCTGAATCTTTTTCTTTTTTTTTCAAGTTTTTTTATTGTCATATAAACCAACTCATACGATTTGTGAAAATTATATACAACCTATTGCTAGTCCATCAAGCTCAAATGACGATGTTTTAGTGAACGAAAGCAGGGATGACAGAGATGTGTCCAGCAGGGTTGAGCCGTTGGAGAAAAAACAAGAGGTCCAAATTACATACAGACAAACAAAAGCTGGAGGGCTTTTATATATTTCATGTGAAATGACAATTACCATGATGGTCGTAGTAAGAACGTAGTCGGGTCGTAAGAAGAGCGTGATGAGGACAGCATGGACATGCTAGAATCGTACTATGGTCTTGAACAGCTTGGTGTAAACGTGGTATAGTCGTAGTGGAAGCGTAGATGGGTCACGGTGAGAACGTGCTGGTCGTAGTGAGGTCGTAGTAACGTCGCTGTGAGATCGTAGCGCAGTCTCTCCGAATAGAATCCTGCTTTCGCTACGCTCTCGCTACGATGTAACAGCGGCCTTTGCGATCTTACCACGACCTAACTGCGCTCTCACTACGCTTCTACTACGACCTGATTTCGCCACGACCGCACCACGATTGTTTTGAACATGTTCAACGATGACCACGCTCATCACAATCTTGAAGACCTCACCACGACCGTATTACGACCTTACTGCGATCTACACGATCGCACTACGATCGTCTAAATTTGTATTTTTCACAGATCGTAGTCAGATCGTGGCCTAGTAGGACTGCGGTATAAGCTCATTGTTGAAGGCCGTATGATCACCTATAGTTGTTAATTTCTGTGTCATGTTGGTCTCTTGAAGAGAGTTGTCTCATTAACAATTATACCACATCTTCTTTTTTAAATTCACAGAAAAGATTAAAAAAATCTACATGAAAGTCGAAAAATATAATATGGTATGTATAACAGAAAAAAAAGGCTCCAGAAAGGTTCTCATAAGATCAAATGGTCACTGAGAAATTTCTTTAGTGAACCATGCCATTTAAGGCAAATTATACAGTTGACAGTGACACCAACAAAATTCAAACTTGAAGTCTGTTTTGTGGTAATAAGCATTGTGTATACATGTTTCATAAGATTTGGTTGAGGCAAACTAAAATTAGAAAATGGAAACCAACTTTGTGACGACTAATGTACTGACAGACATGGGTTAAACCTACTCCCCAATTGCGGTGCGGCCATAAAAGTTTTACTTTTAGTTTTGCCCTTGTACCTTGAATCGATCAAATGTGTGCAATTCGCGGGAAATTGAAATTTGTTCTTTTATTTCACATTGGACACTAAAGTCTTGTATTCATTAATGATTACAACTTGTTTGGACTAGAAAGCATTGATAATTACAAAGAAAAATAAGATTGGTATGTACTGCGCTGTTTCTAGTGTTGCGGTTAATTGAATAAAATCATGTGTGGAATTTGTCTTCAAATTATTACTGTTATTAATCTTGTGATCATGCAGACATTCTCAGCATAGTGGTTTCATTCCAAATCTCAGGACAGTCTTTTATAAAGGTTACAGAGACAGATACAGAAAATAGGGCGTAATTCATGTAAAGGTTAAAAAACCGTTGAGAATAGCAAAACGATTTTTTGAAGATTCAACCTAAAGAAATGATACATTTTACATGTTTACTTTCTTAAAGGAGAGGAAGGAGATTTCAGAAGAAGGATAAAAGTGTGCTTCAGCTGACCCCCAACAACACACACACACACACACAAAACAAGATATAATGTTGTCGGAATCATGAACTTATGAATATATGAGAACGATGCCTGGTGAAGGTATGATTCATAATTAATACAATTAGGATGCACAATAATTTTGATTTGATAATTTTGCCGGTAATAGCATAATTATTTTACCGGGATTAGCACAATTCAAGTTAGCAGATGTATCTATTTGTCTATCTCAGGGATCCTGAATTCCAATTGCGGGATAGCAGTACAACAAAGGAGCTATTAATGATATGTTAATAGCTATATATTAAGAGGATTCCATTATACTGCACTTCTGATATTAGCGATCACCAATTGACTATTATTATTTTTAAAGTCACCACCAACTTAAAATTTGATTCAATTTGCCTGTCCGTCTATCCGTCCGTCCATCACACTTCAGTTTCAGTTTAGAAATGTTTTGGCCAAATGATTCTATTATTGGTTTGTAAGCTTAATATTATGTTACAGGTCAATTTTGTGATTTATGCTGGTGGAATAACATCTCAGACGGGTGTGTGCCCTAAGAAATTCAGAATGTTCTTACAATTGTTAAGGGCCATATCTATCATGCCTTACCATAAGCCAGGTTGGCCCGGCTATTGCAATCCCATGAAGTTCATCATCTGTTTACTTTCAAAATGGATTATTAGATGATGAACTCGAAACAAAGTCCGACCAAACGCAATTATCTTTTCAAGTATCTACTTGTATGAAACATTTTAAAAAATCAACATACCCCCCTTTTTTTCCAAACCCCCCAACCCCAATGTTACATCATATATTACATTTATTGAACCATCTGAAGAAGAAAAAAACAGACAAGACTGTGAGTGAAGCAAAGAATAAAGTCATATTCCAATTTGAAAATAAAGACCCTCTATATATTTTTTACATAAATTTCTATTTATGCAGTTTTAGAGTGGATGTTGCTATGGATAATATGTGTTTCCATGGTAACAATTGAAGTCAACAACACTTAACGATAGTAATTTAAAGTTTGCGTTAGCTTTTATTTATTTTCTTATCGGTTATGAAACAATTCAGGACATTTAAGCTCTTAAACTGCAATATTCTGCAAATAAAACTCCGTTTCAAGGAAAAAATCGGTTGCTATGGTGATAAAACTAAAGAAAATCCCACGCATTTTCTATTTAATTTGGTAAAGTAGTATCCAAACTTCATAACTACAGTGCTAACTATTCTGTACACATTTGCACTTTTCTGAAAAACACCAGAGAAAATTTGATAATTTCGCAAAATCCAAATTTCAGAAAAGTTGAAAATATGCATTTTTGGCAAAATTTTTAAAAAAATTACAAATTTGGTTGACATGCAATCTTCACTAAAATGAAGCTTAAACCAAGTTGTATCAATGTTACATATGAACATTAATGAAAATGCACGATTCTATTCATAATCAGACTCTGAATTGTGGTGATTTAGCTGATTTTTGAAAGATTTTACTACGCTTAACAACCAAAAATAGAGTGTTCGTTATCATAGCACCCACTCATATTTTCCCTCTCAAAATTATTTTTGAGCAGTATTCATTTACTACTTCTACTCTTCTAAATCCATTTAAGATTTTAACATCGGTAAAATACTGTCGCCTTAATTTTAGCAAATGTTTAAATTATGACATCATTGTGACATAACACGTGACATATCTGTACTAGGGTTTGCACTTAAAACAAAATGTGCTTCGGTCAACGCTTTTACACCCTATAAAATTATAAAGACAGACATTCAGTTCTTAAATACATTTGTTATTCATTTGTCTTTTGGTTGATACGATAGAACGGATTCGCATTGCTGCTAGTGCTTTTAAGATTTGTTTAATTATCTAGTAGTCTTTTTCTATATTAATACTTTTTGATTTTAATTTCTGTTAATAAATAACTGAGGTTTCAACCTTTCTTTAAATGATCGATTCTATATGGACTTTGCGTTTCTAATTTGAGGTTCATCTCCTAAAACATATTTCAAGTGAAGGTGTGGTTGGGTTTGCAGAATAGAGGATAAAAGGCACAACAAATGAAATTAGAGAGATATCGCTAAAACGTAATTAAAGAGAATGTTGGTGAATAGAGAATAAAGGGAAAAACGAATTCTGAATAGAGAAAATTGCCTAAAATTTAAAAACCAAAAATATTTGACACTTGTTCAGATTTTAGATTTTCCATGTATTGTTTGGTAGACTGTTTCTGGTCTTTTTGTCGTTTTTCGTTTTTTTCTAGGATTTTGTCGGTCTCTCATCGACTAGTATGAGCTTTCATTCTCCCTTTGGTATCTTCCGCCTAATTTTTGTTTATTATGGAATATCGTGTGAGAACTTATCCATCGTTGAATTTACAAATTTGCAAATAATCCACCATTGAATTATCCATCATGTATAAATATCATGTGGAAACTTGGCAAAAAAAGTTATTGTGTTATACATTTTACTAACTGATGATTCAAATTTGAACTATAATTTTCACCTTAAAGGTTAAAAGGAAGTAGTTAAAGATGACTGGCGCCACCTAGTTTTTACATCCAAGATAATAGGTAGAAGTAAATTTATTTTCTGCTGTCCCGTTAATTAGAAAAGAAAATTGAAATAGTGAGAAATGAGTGTTGGCTATTGGTGTAGAAATAGCGAGAAATTTGGAGGAAACTCTCTGTGATGAGCAAAATTTTCTGTGCAAAATTAAGCATTCATACTATTTCGAAAATTCTGGAACCATAGAGTACCCTTAAAAAATACCATTTTTCTATCAAAAAAGCTGCGGCACCATATGTGTTTTGTAGTTTTATCCACACACAAAGGTGGTGAAAATTCAGAATTTGACAGTTTTTCATCTGATCTTTTATAGTGAAAACGCAGAACCCAAAAAGGCTACCATTGTCGCCTAGTATGTAAATAATTACTTCATTTTAAACATTAATAGCCAGATAAAGGATTAAAAACAAACCACAGTGATAAAGCTAAATTTAGAATTTCAAATTCCTGATTCATGTGATTCTAAAAATATCTTTGTCATGTTTACCTCATATGATAATAGATAATCGTTATTTTAAATAGTATTGAAAGGACATGTTCAGGTAAGATAGACGTAATGTTTTAATGGTCAACTTGTACCTGGTTTTTCAGACTGAAATGACTTCTTAATTATATCATAGTTGTATTGTTACATTGATGTTGGTCAGGCTATATACTGAAATCACTATTTTCAGTTTATAGAGTTGTATTTGTATGTTCAGTTGAATTTTATGATATGACATTGTTTCAAAACGAAAACAGAGGTAGAATTTTACAAGATTCTCAGATGATTAGTGTTTATTTTAACTTCATGTTTGGAGGAAATATTACTCTTTCAGTTTGTATAACTTTGTTTGTTAATGTTTGTCTGAATATTGAAATATGATGTCGTTTCAGTCTTTTTTCCATGTGCTATTTAGTGGCAGCTATTCAGTGGGTCACTTTGCTGGCAATTCGGGTCACATTCTATTACGTCCGTCTAATCCGGTATCATATTTACCCACTTTTGTACCAGGACTTTCAATAATAGTTTAGTTTAATATTACAAGAAAAATCCTATGTCGCTGCATTCACTAAATGATATCTGTTTCGAATCGCATGACGATATAATAGATGTTTTACAACTCGCTAAATCTCACTTACATGATCTGACTTAGATTATCTCATTAAGTTAGAATGTCGTGTGATTTCAAGAGCTTTGATTCGTATGGTTTTTTCTTTATCTGGTCGTGGTTTTTTCCATTCCTTTGTCTTCCCTGAAATTTAAAATAATCGTATAGTACATACTTGAGGGCGCGCGACATTATTCTTCATTCGTTATACTGGAAACAAAATTTTTTGCATGTCAAATTTTACCTTAGAAAATCTTTTTTTTTTTTTTTTTTGTATTTAGGCTTTTTTACACAAAAATAAAATGTCAACTGCAAACAGATAAAATTAGTGAATAGAGAGAGAAAAGATCTTTTAGTTAAGTTAAGTTAAAGTTGTCCACCATCCAACCCCACCAATTCGTTTTGTAGTATTTAATTTGTTTTTCACAGTGGTTTGTAAAAAATCAAACATAGCAATATATAAGAACGTCAGAACAGATCCTTCTTTGTAAATATAGATAGTTCTCGATATAACTTAATTTTAGTTTGTGTTTTTCCCTTGGCCGCAATTTTGGAGGGGTGAATGGTAGATTTTCTTATTTGACTAACCAAATTGAAACATGCGGTATAACAAAGTCTGATAAGAGATCCTTACTACATCGTACTGAAAAGAAGCCAAAAAGAAATAAAAATTGTTCAGAAAACAACTTTTTCTAAAGTTAGCAGCCAGTATTGAATTTGGTTGATTTATAAAGGAATGTGTGCACATAGACCTCTTACATGGTGACGAAAAGGAATAATCTCAAATAGTGTCAATCGAAACCTATCTATTCCTCAATATGTTTAATTAAGGATGTTTGCTACTCATATTTTTGAATTTTTGCCAGATTTTCGGAATCCTCTGGTTTTATCAATGTTTTGTCATTAAAACATTTTGCCCGCTAACCCCTACTTTTATTTTCATAATTTAATTACATATAGTTTAACAAGCCATATTTGAAAATCTTATTAAATCTTTGTTATTTTTTCATAGTTTTGAAACAAAAAAGTAGACAATGTTAAAACTATGAAAAGTCTAGAGAGAATCAAATTTTCAATGGCTTATATCTCGAAAACAAGCACACGGACCCTTCATTTTTTCTGCTTTTTTAGTTTCTTAATTTATATTCTATCATTTTAGAACAGTCTTTTCAAAAGCTTATTATTTTGAAACAGAGTAGTGAACATCCTTAAGGCGACAGTAGTTTACCGACGTTTTAGAGGACAAATCAAGATAAATAACACATGAGGGAATCACATAAACTCCAAAAGGAGCAAGACCTAGTGCGTCGACAGGGTTATCGTCTCCTGCTATACATGCATCACCCACCATGTAAATTCACACTCAATCAAAAAGAGGACACAATTGTTAAAATTACGAATCAGCAAACGCTTTCATATAGCCATAAAATGTAAACAACTATGTCAGAATGTATATGTCACAGGTAAAGTCTTTAGAGAAGACCTCGTTATCTAAAAACTTGTGTCTTATTCATTGTCAGTTTTCTTATCTTGAAAATAAAATATATATAAAGTCAAGTATAGCCATAAAGTAAGGTTAACGAACCAAGTGCTGGTTGAATTTAGATATAGATATATCTTTCAAATATATCGGTGTTAAAAATACAGCGATCGATGCATTTCTATCCTATGTTCGGAGAATATTGTCTGAGCAGAAAGTTGATGAACCAGGGTTGTGTCAAAGAACTTTTCGTCCTTTTTCTAAAATAAGTTCATCGGAAGATACCAAGATCTTGTTGATAAATATTCAGTATTAACTTTAAAAATAATACATGATGGTCATGAAGTATAGATTCTAGGTACTGACGTTGTTTATCATCTTAATTACGTGTTATAGTGTTCTTTTATTTGTCTTTGTAAATTATTAACCTTTACTGTTTAGTCCATTTTTGATAATATCCTTTTGGCGTGGCTCGGTACTTATACATCCCGCCATTGTGTTATTGTTCTATAGTCCTTTTTGTATTTTTGTCTTTCATTTTTGCTTATGTGCTTTGTCTATATGCCATTTTTGTATTTCTTTGTCGACATATTTGTTTGTTTTTATAGTAATTAAGATTATAGCACAATGTTGACTGCTGTACCCCTATTTTTGACCTTTTTACTTATTATGTCTGTTTGTTTTATTCACACATTGTTGTCAATATAATTGAATTTTATGCGACTGTCATACAAATGAGAGGTTTAGCTAGCTATAAAACCAGGTTTAATCCACCATTTTCTATATAAGGAAATGCCTGTACCAAGTCAGGAATATGACAGTTGTTTTCCATTCGTTTGATGTGTTTGAGCTTTTGATTTTGCCATTTGATAAGGGACTTTCCGTTTTGAATTTTCCTTGAGTTCTGTATTTTTGTTATTTTACTTTTTAATACCGTGGACTCATTTATTATCGTGGGTACTAATTTTCATATATTTAGGGAAATTGTATTTTCCTGGGTATTGATTTTGTGGGTTTGCCAAACCTATAGAAAGTATATAAACTTTCAAATTCATGGTTTTCTTTTATTCATGAAATCATAGAAAATCATAGAAAATTGGTACCCAACGAAAAACAAATCCACAGTAATTATGACGAAACATTACAAAAAAGAGTGTGTTGGTTTTTTTTCCCCTAGTATTATGATTTTTCCTGAACTGTAATGAAGGCCTATAATTTTTTATTTGTCTAGTCATAAAAAAATGTTGTTTTTTTTAATATTATAGATCGTTTATTAAAATCAAAATATTGAACTGTTATCATAAAAAATGAACTTTGCCTTCAGAATATCACTCGTAAAGACCTTTGAACGGTGACTATCAGCAATGAAGTGCCTTTACTTATTTGTTCGTTCATTGTGCAATACTGTTAAGATATAGGGATACACACAGGTAACATGGATACTGCTATAATCGTTACTACAAAAGAACATGTAAGGACATTTAATTTTTTTAAATTACTCATTTCCATTTTGACATTTTGTTCTTCAAAGTTGACATTTCTTAGTTCCAAGTTCCCATTTCTCTCTTTCAACTAAACATAAGTTGATATTTCTCAGTTCAAACTTTACTTTTCTCAGTTCCAACTTGACATATCTCACAACAAAGTTGACATGTTCATCAAGTTATTGTGTCGTTAGAATACTGTGGATTTCCCCATTTGGTAGTCAGTGGTCGACCATTTAATCTTGGAGAACATGGTTTTTGTTTAAATTGGTCTTTAAAGAAGCTGCCAATAACTGCAAATACTCTTAAATCAGAACTTAATGACTTTTGTCTTTTATTTATTTGTGGGTGTGCCTTGAACACATCTTATTCCTCAACGAAGCTTCTTTTCAACTGATGTTTACAGTTTTTGTTGTTACACCACTGACAGAGGTTAAGGAGAGGGTTAAACGCTCACAAACATTTAAAAACCCGCCACATTTTTGATTTGGCTATTCCAAACGAGGAACCTGTAATCCAGTGATTATCGTTGGTTGCTGTCAGCTATATAGATATTTTGTTCGTTGAAGTGAATTATATATCTGGTCGTTGGCTATTTTAAATTGCGTATTACACATTTTGTCAAGACGGAGCATTGTATGTCTTTTGTAATGTGCAATAGTTCACAACTTTGTTTTTTGGTCTTTATAGATGTTTCCTTATTGACAATTGCAATCCTCTCCTTATTTTATACAAATCGTGTGTTATAGTCGGTTTTGTTTTGTTTGTTTGTTTGTTTGTTTATTATTTATTATTTATTATTATTATCAAGTATCGACGAGTATACTGAAATGCCTAGGAGTCTATTGTTCTAATATAAGCATACAAATCAAAATGACAAAATATTTGTATTACATTATTATTTCCTTATAATGTTAATGGGATTCCATATCGACTTTTCCTCATAATGCATACTAGTATATCATGTATATGTATTTTTCCACGTCCTATTACCTTTGCATACACGAATAAAGCATAATTATATATTGATAAGTTATAAAATTCAATAGTATAGGGTATAAATATTTGACAATTTATAATGACAGGACAGCCGAGTTTAAATTGATTATATATACATCACATGATATTCAAGAGGGTCTAGGTGGGGTCTACAGAATAGAGAATACTGGGCAAAAAATGCAGAATAAATGGCTAAAAAAATAATAATAAATTGTGAAAAATAGGCAAAAAAAATAAAGAGTAACGAAGAATTTGGTGCTGAAATATAAAGAATAGAGAACAATGGGGAAAATAATTAAAGAAAAGAGAAAGATGAGCTAATAATTGCACAATAAAGAAATGAAGGATCCACCATACAGACCCTCATTTAAAACACGGCGTTGAAAAAAAAAAGTATTGAAACTTCATTATCTGATAACAGATTTACACAATTAGGAAGTTTTTTCTGTAGTTACCATGATTGTTTATGATAATTATTTAGTTAATGTTTTTAATTCTTTACAATTATTGAATAATTGATAATGTAAAGTCACAAAGATGACATTTTTGAAATATTACATGTATGTAACATGTTTAACCACGCCACATTATATATGTGCCTGTCCCAAGTCAAGTGCCTGTAATTCAATGTTTGTTTGTTTGTTGTTTTCACATAAATCAGGCTTTTTCTTTTGAATTGATTCACACTTTGTAATGTCGGGGCTTTTTATAGTTGACTATGCGGTATGGTTTGTAATAACTGTTGAAGGCCATATGGTAACCTATGATTACTCAAATCCGCTTCATTTGATTTGTTTCTCCTGATAGAAATTCCTTCTATGGAAACTTTGTTATATAAACTATGCTGTAATATCTTTTCAAATAGGAACAAATAATAATAGCATTTATTATTTTTCCGTTAGAAACAAAGTCTGTATTATTTCTTTAAGTAGAAATAATATTCCAGAATATTACTTCCATTTGGGACTGATATTACTAAACAACTGTTAACACTAGTAACGGGTTTTACTACTGAAACGGTCATTTTAAACTGAACAACTCTTGAATGCCTGAATTTACTGCAAGGAAAAATGTCAAGATCTTTTTCAGTTGTTCAGTACATGTTCAGTACACTAACTATCGCGATCGATTAAGTACCAGTCAGTACTGGTTTAGGTAATTAAGAAAAACCCGTACCGTTAAATCCAGTACTGTTAAGTACATTTTAGTACACGTCAGTTCATCGATAAAATAGTTGATTGGGAATTTTCAGTAGTATCCAGTACCAGGTAAATCTATCAATTTTGACATAAAATTGTTTGTGCAGATTCATCAGGTTTGTCTCCCTTTATTCGAGCTTGTTTGTAATACCCTGATTTCTCAATTATATCCATCTCCTTCCGTGAAAATTTGTTTGCTTTGTTCAATTGTCCAAAATAAAATATATGTGAGGGTTAAATGAGCATAAATTACAACTAAAATGAAATATGTTTTCGGAATTGCGTACAAATTTACCTATGATTTAACGGCTTTCGGTAAAATTCTACAACTTTTAACCTTTAAAAAATGTATACTCAATTGATTAAATCGGACTTGACAATTAGACTTTGTTATTGTAAACATCAATAAATTTCACTATGACATGTAGTTTTATGAGATTAAAATTCATTGAATATCATTCAATTTGCAATGTATATTTGTTCATGTTTTAATATCAAATATACTCTATTGCAATCATAAAAATATAGCAAGTTTTCAAATGGAAAGAAATATTGATGATCGCAAATAACTTTTACATAAAAACTGTAATGTATTTTTACTTCTTTTGGTAAATTGTATCTATAAAGATTATGTTCCGTAATGACAGGAATTTTATTCGAGGTCTGTAAAATACTAGACACAAGCTTTTATTAATACTTCGTTAGTTATCAAGTAAAAAATCGAAATTTATAACAGTTAAAGAATATTGTTTATACAGCATAAAACATAAAAGGCTCCTTAAGTCTGCATAATGAGTCGCTAAAAATCGACGATTTTCAAATAAAATGTCAAAACATAGTTGTCAAATCCGTGAGTAAATACGTAAATACGTAAACCTGGTGGGTCTTTGTCTCATTGGCAACTACTATATACCACATCTTTTTTTTTTATTATTCTCTAGTTAAAATTTAAAAAAAAACTTTTTTATAAGTATATGTTGACCATAAGACATTTGTTAATTTTTGGTTGATGGGTGGATGTCTGCTACTTTGGATTCATTAGTGTTTGGGATACCAAATATTGGATTTCGTGGTAATAGATAAAGCACAAAATTAAAAGTTCAACGAAGTACACATTTGCTAAAGAATTGTATTGTAAGTTAGACTTTGGCAAACCCACTAATTAAATATCCACAAGAATACAATTTTTCCTGAAAATTACAATACTGATTACAGAAATAAATGATGTACAGAATAAAGAAATCATAGACTTGTATAACTAATTAAATAAATAGGGAATGTGTCCATGGGACACAGATGATGCCCCCGCTTGCATATAACATTATAAAGAGATATAACTCAAGAACTGTAAAAGCAACGCTACCCAAATTTGTACTTGATCTGAGTTTTGTGGTCATAAGCATTGTGCATAAGTTTCATAACATTTGGTTGAGGCAAGCTAAAGTGAGAGAACGGAAACGAAAAATTCAGCAATTTTTCCATTTGTAAAGGAGCATAACTCAAGAACAGTAAAAGTGACGCCACCAAAATTCAAACTTGATCTGTGTTTTGTCGTAATAAGCATTGTGTATAAGTTTCATTACATTTGGTTGAGGCAAACTAAAGTTAAAGAACGGAAATGAAAAAATTCAGAAATTTTTCCATTTGTAAAGGGGCATAACTCTACAACGGTAAAAGTGACGCCACCAAAATTCACACTTGATCTGTGTGTTGTGGTAATAAGCATTGTGTTTAAGTTTCATAACATTTGGATGAGGCAAACTAAAGTTAGAGAACGGAAACCAATTTTGTGACATACGTACAGACGGACAAGGGTAAAACTAAATGCCCCATCCGCTACCGAAGGGGCATAACAAGTAAAACTGTGAGCTACTGCTCATTGATGATACCCCCGCCCAAATACTTGAAGGTAAACAGGAAGTTGTTGAGTGATGAATCTAAAAAACGCATCACATGGTATAGCTGACTTATATAAACCCTGAAACAAAATTTCAGAAATCCTTGTAGTGTAATTCCTGAGAAAGATGCGACAAAAAATATTCATGGGACGGACGGACGGACGGACAGAGGTAAAACAGTATACCCCCACTTTTTTTAAAGCAGGGGTATAATAAAATTTAATAGTAAAATGATTTTCAAAAGAATTCAACTGAATTAACACTTTTTTCAAAGATGATGAAAAATGGTCTACAAATTTAAAGAATACAGAAATTAACATGTTCAAGGAGCTCCCATCCAGACTACAAGACAGTTTTGGACTTCTTCAATCCGGTCAAATAATGGGACATACTATTACCATCTATGAATTACTGGTAGTGAATCATAGCCTTTACTGAACTTTTTTTTAAAACGTGACTTCGACCCCTGCTGGTGACCTCTATTAACACAGGTATTCACATGTTTTTTTTCTGTTCTAATGAATGAAGGTAGCTTTACATCAATGGAAAACACTATGCATATTAAGGACACCATTTTTATACATGTATGTAAGAAACCTGCTTTAATTTGTAGTAGACCGATCTAGGTTTAACTAGATTTTAAGCATGCTACCGCAAAAAGAAAGAGTTTGCTGAAAGACATTCAACTCTTTTCCTGAATGCTTTGTGCTTTGTCATAAAATTGAGAATGGAAATGGGGAATGTGTCAAAGAGACAACAACCCGACCACAGAACAGACAACAACAGAAGGTCACCAATAGGTCTTCAATGCAGCGAGAAATTAGCGTCCTTAAGCTGGCCCCTAAACAAATATATATACTAGTTCAGTGATAATGGACGTCATACTAAACTCCAAATTATACACAAGAAACTAAAAGTAAAATAATACAAGACTAACAAAGGCCAGAGGCTCCTGACTTGGGACAGGCGCAAAAATGCGGCGGGTAAAACATGTTTATGAAATCTCAACCTCCCCTATACCTCTAGCCAATGTAGAAAAGTAAACGCATAACACTACGCACATTAAAAGCCAGTTAAAGAGAAGTCCGAGTCCGATGTCAGAAGATGTAACAAAAGAAAATAAACAAAATGACAATAATACATAAATAACAACAGACTACTAGCAGTTAACTGACATGCCAGCTCCAGACCTCAATTAAACTGATTGAAAGATTATGTCTTCATCATATGAATATCAGGCACAATCCCTCCCGTTAGGGTTTAGTATCATACCATCATAAAATATATGAGAAGACCATAACCCGTGTCATGCCAACAACTGGTTTTAAATAAATGTGTTTAGTTCCGATGCAAAGACCCTATAAGTGAATCAATATTAACGCCAAAATATGCAATCTTTAATGACCTGACAACAGTATCGTAACTATATCCCTTCTTAATAAGTCTATTTAAAGGTTTTGTTAGCTTCTGAGGTGAATACTGACATTTTGTGCTTTATAAAGAATATTACCATAAAAGATTGGATGTGAAATACCTGAACGTATAAGAAGTCTGCATGTTGAGCTATATTTACGAATGATGTCCTTGTACCGATGATAAAATTTAGTAAATGTTTTGACTAGTTTGTGATATCGAAAACCCTGGTGTAATAATTTTCAGTAATACATAAATTTCTTTCGTTAAAATCTGAAATGTTGTTACATACACGAGCGAATCGTACAAGTTGAGATATATAAACACCGTAAGATGGTGACAAGGAACGTCACCATCTAAAATGGATAATTAACGATAGGAAATGAAAATCATCTCTTTTATCATAAATTTTTGTATTAAGCTTTCCGTTAATGATATAGATATCAGGATCGAGGAAAGGGCAGTGGTCATTGTTCGTATTAGCTTTATTTAAAGTAAGTTCAACAGGATAAATTTCTTTAGTGTACATACTGAAATCGTCATTATTGAGAGCCAATATATCATCCAAATATCTAAAAGTATTATTAAATTTTTGTATCAGATGTTGTTTCGATGGGTCTTTGCTAATTTTAGTCATAAATTGTAACTCATAGCAATACAAAACAGGTCCGCAATAAGTGGTGCGCAGTTAGTCCCCATTGGAATTCCGATAACCTGACGATATACGGAATCTACAAAGCGAACAAAAATATTATCTAGTAAAATTCAAGGGCAGATATAGTATCAAAGCATGTCCAATTGACATAGTTCTTTTGTTTATTGCTACTAAAAATGACCTAAAAGAGTTAGAACATATGTATTCACATTCTGACTTTTAAATGCCATTTAATTAGGTGTGAATTTTTCTTAATGAGAATGTGAGGCAATGTGGTATACAGGGTAGAAAAATCAAAACTTTGAACAGATTCAAAATCACCAAGATAAGCATGCAATTTATCAAGTACTTCCAACGAGTTTTGACACTCCAAAAGTAATTAATTCCACTATTTTCAAAGGCCTTATTTGAACAATTTATTATCAGGTTTTGATTGTACCAAGTGAACTGGTAAGAAGAATAGACAATTTAGTAGTGGAACAATGGCTTGAAGACGAAATAAATCTATATTTGTAAGGTGTTTTATGTAGCTTCGGAAGCCAGTACATAATTGGGACTTTCATTGTATTTGGTTCTGCTTGTAAAGAGGTAGCTAAAAGTTTATGTTTGTTACAGATGTCGTTTTCTGAAAATGGAGTCAGTTGGAATGTTGGTGAATTGGTGATTTCTTTTTTCAGAACCTCAATGTAAAATTTACGTCAAACAATAATGATATTATTAGCAGCTTTATCGGCCGGGACAAAAACATATTCCTTGGCTAGTTCTTTAAGTTTATGTTTGATACGAGAAATACGTTTACTATGGTTGTTGTTAAGAGTAAAATGTTCTTTAAAATGTTGAATACGTATATCAACTATGTTCATTACTGAATTAAAAAGAGTCCAAAGATTTTCCTGAATGCTTTGTGCTTTGTCATACAACAACCCGACCACAGAACAGACAACAACAGAAGGTCACCAATAGGTCTTCAATGCAGCGAGAAATTCCCGCACCCGGAAGCGTCCTTAAGCTGGCCCCTAAACAAATATATATACTAGTTCAGTGATAATGGACGTCATACTAAACTCAAATTATACACAAGAAACTAAAAGTAAAATAATACAAGACTAACAAGGCCAGAGGCTCCTGACTTGGGACAGGCGCAAAAATGCGGCGGGTAAAACATGTTTATGAAATCTCAACCTCCCCTATACCTCTAGCCAATGTAGAAAAGTAAACGCATAACACTACGCACATTAAAAGCCAGTTAAAGAGAAGTCCGAGTCCGATGTCAGAAGATGTAACAAAAGAAAATAAACAAAATGACAATAATACATAAATAACAACAGACTACTAGCAGTTAACTGACATGCCAGCTCCAGACCTCAATTAAACTGATTGAAAGATTATGTCTTCATCATATGAATATCAGGCACAATCCCTCCCGTTAGGGTTTAGTATCATACCATCATAAAATATATGAAGACCATAACCCGTGTCATGCCAACAACTGGTTTTAAATAAATGTGTTTAGTTCCGATGCAAAGACCCTATAAGTGAATCAATATTAACGCCAAAATATGCAATCTTTAATGACCTGACAACAGTATCGTAACTATATCCCTTCTTAATAAGTCTATTTAAAGGTTTTGTTAGCTTCTGAGGTGAATACTGACATTTTGTGCTTTATAAAGAATATTACCATAAAAGATTGGATGTGAAATACCTGAACGTATAAGAAGTCTGCATGTTGAGCTATATTTACGAATGATGTCCTTGTACCGATGATAAAATTTAGTAAATGTTTTGACTAGTTTGTGATATCGAAAACCCTGGTGTAATAATTTTCAGTAATACATAAATTTCTTTCGTTAAAATCTGAAATGTTGTTACATACACGAGCGAATCGTACAAGTTGAGATATATAAACACCGTAAGATGGTGACAAGGAACGTCACCATCTAAAATGGATAATTAACGATAGGAAATGAAAATCATCTCTTTTATCATAAATTTTTGTATTAAGCTTTCCGTTAATGATATAGATATCAAGATCGAGGAAAGGGCAGTGGTCATTGTTCGTATTAGCTTTATTTAAAGTAAGTTCAACAGGATAAATTTCTTTAGTATACATACTGAAATCGTCATTATTGAGAGCCAATATATCATCCAAATATCTAAAAGTATTATTAAATTTTTGTATCAGATGTTGTTTCGATGGGTCTTTGCTAATTTTAGTCATAAATTGTAACTCATAGCAATACAAAACAGGTCCGCAATAAGTGGTGCGCAGTTAGTCCCCATTGGAATTCCGATAACCTGACGATATACGGAATCTACAAAGCGAACAAAAATATTATCTAGTAAAATTCAAGGGCAGATATAGTATCAAAGCATGTCCAATTGACATAGTTCTTTTGTTTATTGCTACTAAAAATGACCTAAAAGAGTTAGAACATATGTATTCACATTCTGACTTTTAAATGCCATTTAATTAGGTGTGTGAATTTTTCTTAATGAGAATGTGAGGCAATGTGGTATACAGGGTAGAAAAATCAAAACTTTGAACAGATTCAAAATCACCAAGATAAGCATGCAATTTATCAAGTACTTCCAACGAGTTTTGACACTCCAAAAGTAATTAATTCCACTATTTTCAAAGGCCTTATTTGAACAATTTATTATCAGGTTTTGATTGTACCAAGTGAACTGGTAAGAAGAATAGACAATTTAGTAGTGGAACAATGGCTTGAAGACGAAATAAATCTATATTTGTAAGGTGTTTTATGTAGCTTCGGAAGCCAGTACATAATTGGGACTTTCATTGTATTTGGTTCTGCTTGTAAAGAGGTAGCTAAAAGTTTATGTTTGTTACAGATGTCGTTTTCTGAAAATGGAGTCAGTTGGAATGTTGGTGAATTGGTGATTTCTTTTTTCAGAACCTCAATGTAAAATTTACGTCAAACAATAATGATATTATTAGCAGCTTTATCGGCCGGGACAAAAACATATTCCTTGGCTAGTTCTTTAAGTTTATGTTTGATACGAGAAATACGTTTACTATGGTTGTTGTTAAGAGTAAAATGTTCTTTAAAATGTTGAATACGTATATCAACTATGTTCATTACTGAATTAAAAAAAGAGTCCAAAGATTTTCCTGAATGCTTTGTGCTTTGTCATGTATACTGAGGAGTAGCAAATACTAATTTTAAGTCTAGAATAAGAATCTAACTTACAATCACCCTTACTTAAATTTGGTAGGCAAATTTTCAGCGGTTGTTGTTCGTTGCAACATCATATTTGTTTTTCATAACTAGGCTGTTGGGTTTCAGTTTTGAACTGTTTTATGTTTTTTTAAATATATGACTTTTAATAGCTTGCTATATATATGCAGTATCAGTTTTACTCATTCTTGAAGACTGTACAATGACGACATTAAGTTGCTACATGTAACATCTATCTCATTTGGTCTCTGGTTGATAGTTTTCTCATTTGGTCTCTGGTTGATAGTTATCTCATTTGGTCTCTGGTTGATAGTTATCTCATTTGGTCTCTGGTTAATAGCTATCTCACTTGCAATCATATCACATCTCCTTATTTTATATTATACAAGACTACAATATCATGAATATAATAACATGTACATGTAATTGAATGATAATTGTTGTCTTAATTTTGTTTAATAGCAAAAGCAGCTGTGATCAATGGTCATATAAATAAAATGATACTTTGAAGTATTGTCATGATTGTTAACATGCTTGACCAGAATAAAATGCCAGTTTGGTGACTATGTACTATAATATAAATATTCACTGAATCTATAAAATCTTGTCATTCCAAATTGCTATTTCAAACAAATACTTATCCAAGGCACTAATCAAATTCAGATACATGTATGATGCACTACAAATATATGCACTAAGACTTCGAATTCTTATAATTCCAAATTGCTATTTCAAATGAATAATTATCCAAGGTATTAACAGTTATCCAATTGTATGATCTTTCTAACAAATTATTAGTTTGCTATTTATTCAATGCACTATTTGCTTCTTGTCCAGTTTAATCCCAACACCACATCATGGTAGTACTACTGTACAATGCTGTTTGAGCTATTCATTTGTCCAAAAACAATGAATAACATACACAAAATTATGAATTCATCCACTCTTTCATAAGTTGCAACTACCAAGCGATTGACATCTATATTTTCTACAAATCATAAGTGCACATTTATCATTTGTAGACTGCTTCATTTTTCTAGCCAGCTGCCAACTGGGAATCATCTACAAAAAAAATATATTTATATATTAAGAATGGACTTGTTTCTTTAGTTTATATGTATCTATTCTGTAAGTACTCTAAAATTATATTCCAAGAAAATCACAATTACAACAACTTTTATTTAGGTAGGAGAAAGCATTCAAGCACGGCCCGAGAACACAGTTATAAATTTCATAGTGCATTTCTTTTAGACAATATTTTTACAATGTGGTGTAATACTTTTGGGACAAATTATATCAAAATTATAGAAAACTTCATCAGCTCTAACTCGAAATATGGACAATTTTATGTTAAGGGGGTCTTGGATTCTTTGACAGCTTCCGAAATACTAATTGTTAACCTTTTTCAGCTGGACCAAATCACAACTTTACTTTAAAATTCATGACCCAATTTTTTTACAGTGTAATTTCATCCCCATACTTGCTATTTGAGACATAAAACATGAAGAAATAAATTTGGAAGGGTATAAAAAATTCCTTGTAGTGGTTGCTAATTGTACCATAAGATACGCCTATTGTTATTTTCAGATTTTCTATACAAAATAAGTCAGTATAGGTAAACAAATTCATGAAAAGCATTATATATATTTTGATTGATTGGTGTTTAACGCCACTTTCAGCACTATTTTGACTATTGTGCTATTTCCTGGAGGTTTATGTATATTGGTGGAGTAAGTTGGAGTGCCATGAGAGAACCACCAAACCTTTGATAGTAAAACTGACAATTCTACACAATTAAGATTGGAGTATTTAATAGCATGCTAAATATACAGGTAGATCTATAGGTTAACAATGGTTAAAGTGCACAAATGTGATATAATTTTTTTTGTGTGCAAATGTAACATATGTTAATCCCCAAATCTATGCAAATGTAATACACCCGTTTTTGCAGTTTTAGGCATGTACCTGACAGAAACAGAAATTGTTAAAAAATATCATGGGATATGACAAAATAATGTCTTACCTATGATATTTTTTTTCCTACCAGAAGTCATCTTTGCATTCAGTTACATTGTATAGGAAAAACATATCTTTTAATGGGAAATTTTCAAACCGAAAGGGACACATGGTCCATTTTAACATAACAGTGTTTTTTTTTTTGTTTACATCAAAATGGACAACTTTCGAGTGTGTGTACTTTCCAGTAAATTTCATATGTCACAATGCCTATGTTAATATGTCACAGTAGGAACCGATTGCGTGGGGCAGCTGTTTGGTAACTCCTTCTTAAAAAAACTCGAGATTGGTGTTTACAGATTAAACTTTGACTTCTGGTTGTATAAATAAAATGTTGATAACCATTTATAGCAAATGCTTTTCTTTTTCAATATAAAACAATGTTAAGTTTTCGACAGGCAGCTCCCTTGTTATGCTTGTCACTGATGTTACACAGCTAGGCTGCCCAGTGGGAGATTCAAAGGGTGGGGGGGGGTTGGTTCCAGGGTTGGAAACCCCTGTTTGAGACGATCAATGCTTTTGAATGGGGACATAAGGTTGGAACCACCCTTTATCATGGGTTTAGGATCCGTCCCTGCTGTCCATGTTTATTTTGATGCTAAGGCTAAATTTTATACCATTAATGCTTGAAATTGATCAGCTTCTTGTTTTAGATTATTTTGTTTTAAATGTCGAAGAACAGGAATTTCAATGAACAGTTGTGTAACCGAACCCCCTTCTTGTGAAAGTCGTCGGATATAAACAGTTAATAATCATTCAACTAGTTCACAAATCAAACAAACACTCTTGTAAAGTAAGGAATGTATATGTATATCGATCGAAACTGTCAAAATGTTTTCAAAATATATACTTACGTTACTTCAGTCGGACACAGCAAGTAACTGTCAAAAGACAAATGGCGCGAAACCATAGCGTGGATATTTTCGAAAGCTATCGGGATTTTTCATCAATCCAATCTTTACGGCTGAACTCTCAGTTTACAGTCAACAAGATCTTATAATTATCAGAATTTCATATGGTTCCATACAAATATTTTAACAGTTATTATTCATGTTATTTTTACCAATTTATGAAAATGAAACGCATGTTAACAAAAACGCGTATCTACAGTCCCGTTGTCGATTATGTCTCCTTATATTTATTTGTTTATTATTGTTATTCATTTTTTTTCGCTTTTTTATTACGATTCCTCTGCTAATCAAAGGAAGCTATCCTCATAATATTTTGATACCCAGTCAATATGTTCAGCAAAGATAAGATAGATTTGTTAAATTTTTCTCCAACTAGTCAATACGCATGTACCAAATGTATCAAGTATCGACGTATTTCAAATATCGATGAAGTACAAGCTGGTGATCATATCTGTTTTGAACGGGACATGAAATTCTATCATGCTATCCTTTCTAACATTACAAGCGTCCCAGATAGTGGTTGTGTGCAAATGCACATCATCCATGCATCACGTACAAATGAGAAGTCACTTGCAAAAAGTTTGTTTGGAAAAGACTTCAAACAGCATGATATTATAGTTCAAGATGTTCTCCCGAAACTAGATGTCGCTTCAGTAGGTCTGCACATAGTGCAATATGGTCGTCAAACGTATAAAAATGAAAAGACATTAAGACGAGCTTTGGCTCTTGTTGAGAAAAACCGTGGACAGGTAATACCAGTTGGGTCCCTTTCTTCTCAAAAAATTCGCCCAGAGGCACAGTTTCGTCAACATGCTCCGGACGTCACATCAGGACACTTTGCAACTTGGTGTGCGACTGGGGAAAGCTTTTCCTTTGACGCAAAAGAGAAACGAAAATTAATCAAATATACTAAAAAAGAGAATGGAATCTCTATGTTTTTGGAACTATTCAGTGACGAAGATCCGGTACAACAGATTACAGAAACACATCAACAGCAGTTATTATGCGACTCTTGTTTTCTAACGGAAATTATCAGGCTTACCAATAATCAAAAGAGTCCCGAAAAGACATATCGACTTATCGCGGCCAATGGAATTGCATGGACTAATGAAAGAAAGATTCCGTGTGGATTGTATCGCGTGAAATATAAACCAATGAGTAATGAAGTTGTTATCAAGGTCAAGCGTTACAACTCTAACTTCAAGAGGCTTGCATTGGTAGTTAAAATTGAAACATTCGTGTTTAATCTCACCCCCGGACAGAAATGTCATACAGACTGCGAAGTAAAGTACAAATTCCCGTATCCTTTTTGGAAGATTCCGGAAAGGAATGACGATAAATTTTGAATTCAAGAAAGGTATTTATGATTGGACGAAAAGTGGGAAGTCTGGCGATAATATGGTCTTATAGCTTTATAGAAAACATTTTTTTGGAGAAACATTATATCATGCATTGTAAATTGGTTAAAATGGAATTTATCATGTACAAACTTAATCTATTTTACATAAAGAGAATTTCATATAACGTAAGCACAACTTTATGGATAAACTCTTTTTTGCCTGTCATTTAAAAAATCTAATGTTGATTTTCTGTCTTTGTTTGTAAGACAAACATCTTTGTATTAAACATTGAATACCTCAATTATTTTATTCATAGTCTACACAACTAGTTTATGAATCATGCTTGGAGATTTACTATATTTACTGTAAAATGTGGTGTTAAAAAAAGACAAAACATATGATATCATGTATCTAAGACTAAAATATCAATCAGTACATATCCAACATCCAATGGATTTAGTGTATAGACGTCATTAACAGTCAGAGAAAAGCATGACCTTGTGCAATTCCAAAATAAAAGTATCGACAGATTGTAGTACGTTAAAGTGTATAAGTGTATAACAAAACTATTTAGTATGATTTTAATTTACTGATAACAAAATCAATATTTATACCAATAAAAACAATATTCAAAGATCTAATTACAGTATTCCACCGAAAGTGAAAACACTTAACATCAAACCATACTGTCTGCAAGAAATTAAAGTGGAATGCAAGAGTCCAATTGCACTCAGACTTCTTGTATCATAACATCTTAGCATAGAAATGAGCAAAAAGTAACAAATTTCTATTTTCTATAGCTTCTGTTTGCAGTTGTATATGTAAATATGTATACGGCCTAAATTGACCCAAAATAATTTTCAGTCTTACATGGCCTTATACCACTTTATACTCATGTGGTATTCTATTTGTAACCTTTCTTTTCATTAAAAGTACACTGAATATATATGGAAGAATTATTTATAACAAGATATAAGAAGATGTGGTGTGAGTGCCAATGAGACAACTCTCCATCCAAGTCAAAATTTATAAATTTTAAAGTAAACCATTATAGGTCAAAGTACGATCTTCAACATGGAGCCTTGGCTCACACCGAACAGTAAGCTATAAAGGGCCCCAAAATTAAAATACTTCAAAAACTTAAAATTGGAGGAAAACAAGACATTTTCATATGAGGCCCAGTCTTCTTCCAAAATCTCTATTTTCAGGTACATGCTCATATAGATTTGACTTTTGAATTGTAAAATAACCAAAAAGAGCTCCAATAAAATTCAAAACGGAAAGACCCTTATCAAATTGCAAAATCAAAAGCTCCAACACATCAAACGAATGGAAAACAACTGTAATATTCCTGACTTGGTACAGGCATTTCCTTAAGTAGAAAATAGAAAAATTGTTCCATTTAAACGTCAGAAATAAACCTGCACACAAAGTTCAAATATAAAACATGGCCATATTGTCTATCAAATATATTCTATCAACATAAAACTTTTTCAACTGTATTATAATTTGCTAAGCTTAAATCATATTATATAGTTTTATTTAAATTGTTTTTTATTAAAATTGGTCAAGTTTTTCTATTCTATAAGGTCTGGTCTTTTGATTTTTGTTGTCATTTTTTTAGGTAAAGTAGTGATTTGGTCCAGTTGAAAAAGTTAAAAGAAATTGTTATGTCTGAACTGGGACTTATACATTTATCTATTAGTCCCAGGATGAAACTGTCAAACTGAGGCCCCTTAACATAAAATTATCTGTATTGCTAATTAGGGGTGGTAAACATTTCTATAATTTTGATATGATTTGTCCCATGTGTTAACAACACTGTAAAAATCTTATTAAAAAACCCAGGTGGGATTTTTTAAATATGCATGTATTGTTCTACGAAATGCACTACAAAATAAATGCGAGGGGTGATTCAGGGTGCTCCTTTCCCAAATTTTTTGTTGTATTTTTTGCCCACTTCCAATATTTTTTCCTTCTTTTTACCAGATCCCACCTTTTATCCCCCTATATCCTACATCCTTACTTTTTACTCCTATTACCCACACCCCTATTTTTTTACCCTCTATATATATATCCCACCTTAGACATATATATGTCTCTGATCCCACATACAAAAGGGTGTCCCCCCTCAATTGTGCTTGCAACATTCATTTTCGGAATGCATTTCAATTTATTAAGTTACACATCTCTATTAGTATTGCTTTGATAATCTTTTCCACCATTCATACAGCTATATTGTGTCTTTTTTTTTTTTTTTTTTTGGATAAAACTTGAGTTCTCCACTCAATTACCTTTTATGATTCCCCCTTTTCTTGCGATTTCAATTGTTCTTAAGTTCCTTTTATCAAATTAGATCATTCTATGAGTTCAAACATTCGAATTTATAAAAGGTTATAATTAATTGGAGAAATCTAGTTTTACCAATTCGGGAGTCAAGTTCTGAAAACTGGAAATTTTATCACAAACATTGTTACGCCGTTTTCCAGCCATGATCCCAACATAAGGTGATCGGATTACACGATTCTTAATGAGTTGCTAAAGTATAAAGAATAGAGAAAAATGGCCTAAAAAATTAAAGAATACAGAAATGAAGGACCCTCCATCCAGACCCTCATAAAATTTGCTTATTTTCCTAACACAAGCACATCATTTAGGCCTACTTGTTACATGCATTTAATAAATATCATAGTGACTGAGTGTTTGTTCTTTTATGATAAAAATCCAAATATTGTAAGTATATTCTAAACAACATTTGGGTGATTGCATGACTGAACGGTCATTACTTAAAATTGCCTGACAAAAGAGATTTTGGAAGAAGACTGGGCCTTATATAAAAAATGAAATATTTTTGTTATAAATAATTCTTCCATATATATTCAGTTTACTTTTAATGAAAAGAAAGGTTACAAATAGTTTACCACATGGATATAAAATGGTCATAGGCAATGCAAGACTGAAAATTATGTTTGATGATTAAATCTAACAATTGCAATGATCAAGATTTGGCCCTAAAGGTGTAACACCACTAATTCGGGCCCGGCCAGAAAGCACGTACCAGAAAGTAGTACATATTTAACACAAAATAGTTCCTACGCATGGGTGTAACTTTCAAAATATGTAGAATATTTAGGAATTTTGGTATCAAATGAAAGCTGAATGACTGGTGATCACCTGTTTTGGTACATCCGAAGTTCCGGGAACCAGTTCTTTCTTATATGCCAGTAAAGGTATGTTGATTTTTCAGTACAATGCACCATAAAGTGTTGCTTTGACATGCAATGATTATCACTGTATTTGAACTTAAAACAAAGAGCTGTGCCTGCTTGAAATTGAGGAATTTAACATAGAAAGCAATGGGGCCATGAATTAGTGGTGTACTTCCTATTACAGAGAATCACCAGAAATTCAATTTTTAGAAGTTGTATCTATTCTAATGAAAGTTGGTCATATTTGATGTCAGTAATCATGTTTAATCAACTTTTTGGATGAACAATTCTGTATATGGAAAATTTCAGCTCTTAAATTGACACAATAAGGTACTTTAGCCTTTTATGGTCATACAACATGCATGCAGTTAAGACTTGACTCCAAGTTCTTATTTTGCATTATTTTGGATTGAAATCAATAAAACATGTATATTATGACTTGTTTATGGAAAACAATAGCTCTTGGTCAAATAATCCTATGAATTTTCAAGTTTTATTGGTTTTCTTATGGTAGCCTTTACAATCTAGGCAATTGGTATATACTCATAAGAATTCAAAATCTCATTGTACATGCAATTTAGAACTAGTGTAGCAAGTTATCCAGCTGAGGGATATATAAATTGCTCTTAATAATCTATGTTGTACCACAGAAGTATGGTTTATAACAAAAATGTCCCTTTACCAATTTGAAGAAAAAAAGGGGGGACAATATTCTCAATTATGTCTTAGGTTTGGACTAATATATTTTTATTTAATGAACAAACTCTGATAAAAACATGATTATTGGTAAGCACATTGCTTTCCTAGTAGAAATTAACAAATAGAACCATGACATTGAGAATAAAAAAATCATATTGGCCATTGGTAATATCCATATGCAGTTTCCTTTGCATAACCCATATATGTTACTACTAGTCCAATTTGAGCTTAAAATCAGTAAAATAGTGTTTGGAGTAAAGCTTTATATGTTTATTTTGCTTGAAATAGATTATAGAATGAAATGGAGTAATGCTGAAGTCAATATAGCAAGTTTGGTTCTGTTATAGGTGTAACACCACTAATTCGGGCCCGGCCAGAAAGCACTTACCAGAAAGTAGTACATATTTAACACAAAATAGTTCGTACTCATGGGTGTAACTTTCAAAATATGTAGAATATTTAAGGAATTTTGGTATCAAATGAAAGCTGAATGACTGGTGATCATTGTAGAACATTTTTGAATTACAATTTTGAAAAATAAAACAATTGCATGAAATTTAAAAAGAGGGTACATTTTGCCTGTTTGTCAGATCTGGAGTACCTGTTTTGGTACAACCGAAGTTCCGGTAACCAGTTCTTTCTTATATGCCATTAAAGGTATGTTGATTTTTTCAGTACAATGCACCATAAAGTGTTGCTTTGACATGCAATGATTGTCACTGTATTTGAACTTAAAACAAAAGAGCTGTGCCTGCTTGTAATTGAGAAATTTAACATAGAAAGCAATGGGGCCATGAATTAGTGGTGTACTTCCTAAACAATTTTAAAGATTGCAAAAATGCTTTTAATGCCCTTAATATATAATGTAGATTGTATTTGAAGTAACTGAACACTTATTTGATGTGTCAGATTTATTACAACTATTCAAAAGTCAAATTTATATGAGCCTGTGCCTGAAAATAGAGATTTTGGAATGAAGTGGGCCTTACATGTAAAAGTTATTTTTTCCATAAATTTAAATTTTTGAAGTTTTTTGTTATATACAATTCTTTTGTATATTTTCCATGTAATTTTAATGAAAAGAAAGGTTGCAAATAGTATACCACATGAGTATAAAGTGGTATAAGGCCATGTAAGACTGAAAATTATTTTGGGTCAATTCTAAGGCCGTATACATATTTACATATACAACTGCAAATAGAAGCTATAGAAAATAGAAATTTTTTACTTTTTGCTCATTTCTATGCTAATATGTCATGATACAAGAAGTTTGAGGGCAAATGGACACTTGCATTCCTTTTTTCTTGCAGACAGTATGGTTTAATGTAAAGTGTTTTCACTTTCGGTGGAATACTTATCAATCCTTTAAATAAATTTATTCTAGAAAGGTTACCAATTCAACACTATAATTAGATCTTTGAATATTGTTTTTATTGGTATAAATATTGATTTTGTTATCAGTAAATTAAAATCATACTAAATAGTTTTGTTATACACATATACACTTTAACGGTACTAAAATCTGTCGATACCTATATTTTGGCATTGTCATGTTTTTCTCTGACTGTTAATGACGTCTTTACACTAAATCCATTGGATGTTGGATATGTACTGATTGATATTTTAGTCTTAGATACATGAATTGTTTTATTAGTTGTTATTGTCTTTGAACTAACTGTCAGTAACTACGAGTACTCTCAGATCTGTACTTCGTGTCTTTTTTGTTGTTAGGGATGAGGGATGGATAAATACACTGCCACGTCCGGTCTGTGTTTTTGTTTGATTGTTCTGCTTTGTATCGATCTGATGAGTTAAGCCTTTTTCAACTGATTTTTATGCCCCACCTACGATAGTAGAGAGGCATTATTTTTTCGGTCTGTGCGTCCGTATGTTCACTCGTTCGTTCGTTCGTTCGTTCGTCCGTTCGTCAGTCTGTCCCGCTTCAGGTTAAAGTTTTTGGTCAAGATAGTTTTTGATGAAGTCCAATCAACTTGAAACTTAGTACACATGTTCCCTATGCTATGATCTTTCTAACTTAACTGCCACATTAGAGTTTGGACCCCAATTTCACGGTCCACTGAACATAGAAATTGATAGTGAGAGTGGGGCATCCGTGTACTATGGACACATTCTTGTTATAGTTTGTTCTTATGTTGTGCTGTTTCACCACTGTTCCAAGTAAGGGGAGGGTTGAGCGCTCACAAACATGTTTAACCCCGCCACATACTTTATTGGCCTGTCCCAAATCAGGAGCCTGTAGTTCAGTGGTTGTCGTTGGTTCATGTCGGTCATATTTGTTTTTCGTAAATTGTTTTGTAATAAATTTGGCCGTTAGTTTTCTAAATTGAATTGGTTCATATTTTTTATGACGGGGACTTTTATAGCCAAAACAACAACAACACGGTATGGGTTTTTCTCATTGTTGAAGGCCGTACGGTTGCCTATGATTGCTTAAATCCACTACATTTGTTTGATAGTTGTCTCATTTGCAATCATACCACATCTCCTTATTTTTATGTAATTTTACTACCGGGTAGTCCCACATAGCATATATTTGAGCCACTTATATTTACATAATTCTACAAAAGAAAACAAAGATAATATATGAAAAAACACAGGTACACTTATCAATGTAAAGTGCTCTTTTTTACAGATTTAGCGAAATATTGATGATGGAGCTAAAATTTTTATGTACAAAGATCCTCATATTTCACTTGCATCAAACAGTAAGGCTGTTCTACCAGGACTATACATATATCAAATTTTGAACATTTGTTCTGTGGTTATCTACTTTTGCTCTAGATTCAGAGATCACAAATGATAAATAAAACTTGATTAAAACCTAGAAATACAAATCTCAAAACATGAAAACCTATGAGATAAAGAGTCAGCATGCCATCAAGGTATAAAGATTGCCATATAATGCCAAAATGAGACGTTTTACAGAAACTTTCGTAATGTTTTTATAGTTATTTCCGGAAATCGCAATAATTAATCTTATATTTGTGTCCTTTGTTCAATTGTTCAGCAATCTAAATAATAAGTGCATGGAAAATCTTATGAATTAATAGTTTATGGAAAACAGTTAAGATTCCCATCTTTTAACCATATGCATTTCCTTATTTTTCCTGACAATACCTTTTCAGTGTTATCTTTTGTTTTGTTGGGTTTTTTCTTTACTGGTGTGACTTCAGTAGAAAACAATTTTTGTGGTAATAAGTTCTTTTTCAGTAAACAGTTTCTATTCGTTATTACTACATAATGGATTACACGAGCTTGAGTTTAACCTTATAATCTTTCTTCAATGAGCGTTTAGTTTCGCCGAATGGTCAGTTTCAAACTGGGACTATTATAATAAACCCGACAAGGTAATCGATACGATTGTCGAATGTCGAGTCCCGTCAATATACTATGTCCCAGGTTTCAAAGCCAAAATTACTTATATCTTTGTTGTTAAAAAAATTAGTTATTTGATTTGGTTTGTAGTGAGGATTATGAACAATTAAATGATACTTTTTGACAAAAAAAAACAATATTTTGGATAAGTATGCTATGACCTGTTATGTGTATAGAAAATGTTAGACATGCATCATAACAGTATCCATTATTATGGGTTTATCTAGGCAAATGGCTGCATCCTTATTCACCTGGATAACTTGAAAAAAATAGTCCCACCACTACTGATTTTTATAGCCGAACAAATAGTCCCAGCACTATTCATCCGGCTAGCCGGACAAATAGTCCCAGCACTATTCGTCCGGCTAGCCGGACGAATAGCAACTGCCTTAGTCTAAAGATAACAAACATGAAATTACTTTGATAAATATTAAAAACATTTAACAAGTAGGTCTGAATATGTGCTTGTGATAGGTAAGTAAGTAAATTTGATTTAAGAGTTATTAGAGGTAACAATAAATATGAGCGTAGGAAACAGCGAAACTTTTCGAAACAAAATATTACAGAAAAAAAACTCGAAAGTCATGAACATTTTTTGTGAAAAGAGCCAGTGGTGCGTAGGAAAGCTCTTACCATCGACTTCAACATATATAGATATATATAAAACATCAAAATGATCGAACAAAGCATCAGCTAATTTTAAAAATAAGCATGCCTACTCATCAGATGCAATAAGCATAAAATAAAACAGCAAATGAATCAAAAACACAAGAACATACAAAGTAATATATACACTGGCAATTCCTTTCTTGTGAAAAAAACCTATGTGAATAAATACAATCGTATACAATAGAAAATAAATTTCACTCTTAAACGGCAATTTTGATCTTTACATCAAATGAAAAGTTACAACCTAGACCATTCTAGACATGTTCAAGTTATTTTTCAGATATTTCCGAATTGAAAAGTCAGTATTGTCAGACCTTAAGCTTGCAGTCAGTCCAATAATGTGCATTAGATTTTGAGACAATTTAATAGTTTCATGTTTTATACAAGTAAATAAGAACAATCTGAAAATCAGAACTAATACTAAGAATATCAAAACCATGTTTACTGTATGAGACCAAAAATGTTACGTATACATACCTTCCGTGGATAATACACTTATGTTTGGCATAAGAACTTAGTGAGAATAACATTAATCCACAAAAAAACCTGAAAATACCGTTATACCGGACGATAGAAAAACATAATAAACCACAAATCAAATTCCGAAAAGGGTACTATAATCCGTTTTTCTTTTTTACTCTCAAAATCTATCAGATAGTTAACAATGATATATTAAGGAATACTGTTTTAGATATAAAGTTCATATTTAGATTAATAATAGAAAAAATAGAAAAAATAATGTATTAATGATAAATAATGTATTAATGATGAATAATGTATATACTAACTGATTTATAAATATATACTTGAAGATACCCTGGTCTTTAGGTACTAATATACAGGGATCTCCACTGAAATACCTGTACCAGTGAAGAAATCAATCTGTTAACAGCATGTGCAATATTGTTGTTGAATAAAAAAAATTAAAAAAGAATATCATAACTGAATGCAAGCAATTTGAACAACCTGGGTAATTGTAGTGGTTCACTCAATCTGTTATTAACTTTTTAAGACCTTAACAGATCAAATTGACCGTTCCAGTTCAAGCTAGCGTTACTAGTGTTATCAAAAGCTTTGGATATATTTCAAACATTTTAATTCTTTAATAGAAAGAAGTTATCAAGAGTTCACTAAAAAAAATACAGACAACGACCCTTTACAATACACTACAAAGAAAATTTGAAACTAAAGGTAATCGAGCATATACCGGGGAATAACTCATAAGTCTAGTGGTTACGTTGTGTTGCATTGATAAAAAAAGGTGGAAAAGGACGACAGACGGAAAACAATACATGGTGACGTGTGACATAGATAGTCCATAACATTAACATGAGACAATTCATGATAGTTTTCCTAAAACTGTCGAAGTGATGATTTTAACTTTTACCTTGTACTCAGCAACGCACTATTAAATGTAATCAACATAAGATATGTTACCAATTTATTTTGTAACAACATGGAGCTATATATTACATATTTAGGTGCGTCAGAACTGTGTGTACATTCATTAAGAAAGTTCACAATGGGAAAATATTCATGATCTTTTGTTCGTTCCATTTTGTCATACGATGGTGTTATCAATAAAATCATCATATGCCAGACGCGCGATTTACAGACTGTTTCTAGATTTCAGTCATGATATGAAACAAATTCACTGTATATGTCTTTCTTTTTTTTTTTTTTTTTTTTTTTTTTTTTTTTGACCTGACAACCCATCAATAGACCATAACTAACGATGTAAAATATACAATATACACTACAACGTAGTCTTGAAAATTAGAAAAACAGGCAGTATAAATGATTACGTACACTTCAAATTGTACAGTATATCAAAAACCAACATTTTCTCAGGTTACCTCAAGAAAGTCAAATATTTCAACAAATATGGCATTAGGCTGAAAACAATATAATCTTCCACAGTCTATGGAAGAATATATATTCTTACTCTCTTATGCACCTTGAAAATTTCCCAGATTGGAAAAGTTTAAACACCCATTTAAGATCAAGAGGCACACAATGCTTTAATAACGCGTAAAACAAACTCACCTGATGAATCTTAAATGAAAATAGTTATCTGAATTATAAAAAGAAAAACGATCTGAAAGATAATGATTTACTGTCAAATAAAATAGATTACCTAAGTTGTATAAGTAAAATCTTTCGAAATATTGGGTTCTTCAACTTTGTACTTTATTTGGCCTTTTTTTTTTTTTTTTTGGCGTACAACATTTCTATATAAATAAGAATATGTGGTATGGGTGCCGATGAGACAACTCTCCATCCAAGTCACAATGTATAAAAAGTTCACAATTAAAGGTCAAAGAACGGCCTTCAACACGAAGCCTTGGCTCACACCGAACAGCAAGCTATAAAGGGTTCCAAAATGACTAGTGTAAAACAATTCAAACAGGAAAACCAACGGTCTAATTTATATAAAAAATGAGAAACGAAAAACAACTATGAACCACACAAACAAACAACAATCACTGAACAACAGGCTCCTGACTTAGGACAGGTGCATAAAAATACAGTAGTGTAATATTACAACATAAAAAGACACATTATAAAATAGCAATTGAAATGTAACCTGGTATCTATGATGAGTTTATTCATTATGATTCATGGATTTTGTTTATACAGGTGATCGACGAATTTTATTGTTTAACGCAGTACAAATTTTCTGTAGGCTTGTACGTAAACTTTTGTAAAAACATAAATTCTAATATCCACGACAATACACTGTTCCTTCATCCACGAAAAACAAGTATCTACGAAAATGAATAAATCTCCAATATTAAACAAACCGTCGTTTACATTCAGATTACAGGAAACTTATATGCACATATCTGCTTTGTAGGATAAATGTTTCGATTAACAACCTTATGGCTTACAGAAAATAATTTTCATATATTTGTTTTTAAACAAATACATAATGATGTTTTTTTCTTCTAAACTTTTCGTCATCCGTGCATTTTTTTGTGTACTGTTCTGCTGCGTACATCAAGACCCTATTTGTGTCAAACCCATAAGTCGAAAACAAACTGACAACGCCATGGCAAAAAAAGAAAAATCGATTAAATGGCAAACAACAGTAATCAAAACACAATAGAGAAACTGAAGACTGAGCTACAAGACATTAATAAAAAAAGAATCGGGGTAATCGCAGGGAAACAGATCCTGCTCTACGTGTGGCACCCGTCGCATTGTGATAGCACGTGTTTTTTCTGTTTATCTTGTCATCTTGTTTTTTTACCATGGTGTTGATTCTGAGCGGGTATATGTTTCTACTATTGATGATCTGTTGTGAACTGTGTTCGTTTATTCAATATTTCTGTTGATACTGGTAACTGCCGTCCTTTTTTAACATGCCAATTGTTATTACTTTTTAATATTCTACTAAATCAAATAAAAGAATATTAACTACGATCCTTTAGTGAACAAGTGTTTTAAGGTGTTGCAATACATATACAATAAGATAGGTATAGATAATAATATTCAAAGATCACAGGCTTTTAAAGTCAAAACAAAACAATGGTATTATTCATATAAATTAAAATATGCATTTCAATTATAATAATTGAACAACAAACTATAGTTTAACGACCTTTGTTCTATTTTTCCGACTGTTGTCCATATTTTGAGGATTAGGGTATTCCTAAACAAATCTTACCATTTACAAACACATAAATTCCACTTCATCACCAGATGTCGTTTGGAGATTCAAAAGTGTTCTTAGGTCGAGAAAAAAACTTTGTCAGGAGCCACATTCAAAAACACATATAACGAAGAGGAAATAATTAAAGTCCTGGACATTGTCGTGGACAACATAAAGGCTTAGTTTGATGGACTGACCCCCTTACATCCAGTCGATATTCCAATTGTCTATTCATCTGTTCAACACAATTTTACAAAGCTCTTTACCCACTTTGTAAAAACAAACAAAATTAGAAGAAAAACGAGGAAATATCACTATTTCATTCTTTTAACAAGATATTCTAAAAATATGAATTTAACGCTAGTTATTTCCTGTATTAAGCAATTAAAAATGTAACGATTTCAATAAGTTTTTCTATTAACAGCTGGTGTACTGTTTAGAGCGGACATTGTGGGGTTCCGACCGGGCGTTACTATAATAATGTTCAAACTAGGCATTAAGAAGCCTTGGCTAGGTGTTGTGAGGTTAAAACCGGACCCAGTGATGTGATAAATGAGCCTTTTAATCTTAAGACAGAGTCTTATGATGATTAGACCAGGCCTTATGATGTTAAAACCTAACTGTGTGATAATTTTACTGTTATCAGTATACATGCTTTTTAATTAATCACTAGAAAATTTAACTGATCAGATGAAAAAGTCTTACATTCAAACTAGTGTGCTAATTACTTGTGCATTAAACTAGAGAACAGGAATCGTTAAACAATCTATCTTAACCGAGCAACAGCCGCTTCCTAAGGGAAATATATAAAGAAACACAAACAACAACTAGCAACACATGGTCTGAATACCCTGATAAAGCACAACCCCCTTATTATTTAGGATAATTGCTTGAACTATTGTGGTATTTTTCGATGCCAGGAACGCATTGTTGACCTGTCAAAAAGTCACTATATAACTTTATAAAAGGAGTAGAAATAAAGCAAAACCTTTTTATCTCCAGCTTAAATTATTTGACTATCTGGTTTCTCGATATTATATGATGTTTAAGTTATGCTTTCCTTCAAGCCTTTGAGCGTTCCTGATGAATGTAAATCCAGAAAAGCGCTTTGGAAACATGAAAGTTTTCTTCTACTGTTTTCAGAATCTAAAGGATTGTCGATTATTTCATTGTATTGTTTGTACCCCACAATAAAAATAACGTCACGTCATTTGTTGATTTCATACTTTTAGGACTTTGTAAGCTAATACTGACAACTAAATCAAAGCCACTAAAAACTAGTAAAAAAATCAATGCATCTAAGACTAACATATCAATTTGTACCAAGTCAGGAATATGAAAGTTGTTTTTATTCGTTTGATGTGTTCGAGCTTTTGATTTTGCCATAAAGGACTTTCCGTTTTGAATTTTTCTTGGAGTTCGGTATTTATGTTATTCTTTTTTCAGTACGCATATAACATCGAACATCCAATTACTTGTTTGTTTAAATGGCCTAACCTCTTTTTTGTCTCAACGTTTTTGTGTTGGGAGAGGGATGCGATCTACAAATTGCGATATATTTGGTATCATTTTCAAAAGAGTAGTTTTAATCACAATAAATAGTTTTAGAAAAGTTTAAATTATACTATTTTTGATTGACTGTTGCTTGCAGAACGATTGTGAAAAATACTTTGCGCATGTGTAGCATGACATACAATTAAATGAATTCGTTCAGATTTTCAAAGTAGGATGCCAGAATGAATTTGAAATCAAATTGCACTGTTCACATTTCTTTTTTGAGTGTGTAAATGGATGATGAAATAACGTTAAATGTTCGTGTCAGAAAACAGAGAGAGAGAGAGAGAGAGAGAGAGAGAGAGAGAGAGAGAGAGAGAGAGAGAGAGAGAGAGAGAGAGAGAGATGTGGACAATTAACAGTTTAATTTACAATGGAAGAATCCGGTCATGAAGTTATAAAACGATTTTTGATTTTATATCAATTATATTTACGCATTACTGGCACTCAAATCAAGTTGATCTATGAGTTTGACTGTCCCTCTGGTATCTTTCGTCCCTCTTTTTTAACAGTTGTCATTTATATTTTTTCTACAATGTACACTTCACTACCAAGCAATATCATCAAACAGAAGTTCTATTTTTTTTACCAAATGGTCATTTGGAAAATCTGGTTGCAGATATATTTGATGCAACTCACATGAAGCATTCTTCTGTAATGAAAAATCGAAATATACAAGATATACTATCTGGAACTATGATGAGATGATTCAAGCTGTGAAAGATTTTCTTGACATCTGTGTACTTATCGGCAATAAAGTTTATCGACATTTTATAGACATTCCTATAGGCACCAATTGCGCCCTTTTAATGACAGACGTGTTCCTTTATTGTCATGAATCACAGATTATGGCCAAACTCAGTAAAGATCCGTCTAAACTGCGCATTCAGTGGATAAATTTAACGTTACTTTGATGATATTTTTGCTTCAAATAATCAAGAATTTCTTATTTTACTGCGGAAATGTAACAAAGGAACTTACTGTTAATAAATATAATACAAACAGGAATAATTCTCCTTTCCTAGATTTGGATATTTCTGTTTCACACAGGGAAAATTAACGGCAGAAGTGATGATTTTTGAATTCCGATTGTTATTTATTTCTCTTTTGTTGTGTTTTGTAAACTATTGTTTGTTTGTTGGTCTTTTCTTTTTAATCCATGGCGTTGTCATTTTATTTTCGACTTATGAATTTGAATGTCCCTTTAGTATCGTTCGACTCTCTTTTGGACGATGATGTTCTTATTCTCACCTTACGGTGTGTATATTTCACAACTTGTTCGCTATGCCAGTGTCTGTAGTCACGTTTTAGATTTTTAAGAACGTATTTTTTTTTTTAACATTAACAAATTCTTTATTGCACTAGTTTCTAGTTGCACACCTTTAATAATAAAGTATTGTCTATTGTCTATTGTCTAAAAATTTGTCTATCATATTCTATCAAGATAAGTTTCGAATATTAAAAGCATTGTGACCCATTATGCAAGAAATCAGTGATTTTCATTGCGTAAAGGGAGAAAACTCTTTTTATACATTACATGCTATTTGTTTTTGTACATCTACCATCATGACCTTGTTCACATACAAAATAAAATACACATACACTCGCCTATGCATACGTATGCATGTATATATATTTCTACACACAAATGTTAGTTTATACACCTAAACAATATAATTATATCGTTCGTATTCTATAAATGATCATGATTACTTTAATATTATATAAATCGAAAAAAACATGGAAAAAATTAACATGAATGTACCTTAATTCCAGTTTACAAAGCACTTAAAATTTTTGCAACACTGTAAAGAATATTAAGTTTATCTTGCCGTATACACTCTAATTCAAATATTTCTTGAAATTGTTATTTGAAGATGCAAAAGTATTGACTGGTTTTGATCTGTATTCAGAGATATAGTATGCCTTATAAATTGCGTATGTAATTATTGTTAATAAGTAATTTACTTCATAGTACTCTTCTTTCTCTATTTTCTATCCCCATGCTAAATTTGATAAGCTTAGAATGTGATTTCCTATTTCATTTTTTTCTAAAATATCATTTATTTTTTCCCAAAATACTTTTAATGTTTTACATGTTAGAAACATGTGTTCGTAATCTTCTGTTATATTACATTCATGGCAGTTTAAGTTTGTACTTATTTGCCATTGCTTCAATAAAACTTGACAAGGTAGGATATAATACAATAGTTTCCATTCAAATATATTGAGTGTATTATCTCTCAGAAAAAAATTAGTGAATTTTTAAAATGCTTTCAGTTTTATTTATTAAGTAACGAATTTCTAATAGACGATTCCATTTTGAGAATCCCAGTGGTCTCTTTACCCTGATCTTTAATAAATTTATAAATATTTTTTTTGTTTCCATATCATTTAATAAAAGTTCCGGACCACTATTTATTTTGGTGCTCAGCTTGGTTAAAACTTAAGTCTAACTGAATTCGCATGATCAATCATTGTTTTCCATACTATTGGAATAGCTTTTGTAACTATTAGCAGTTTAGCTATCCAATTAGTTTGCTTTTTATTTATTTATTTTTTTTTTTTTTTTATTTCTCAAGTACTACCTTTTCTGATATTTTCCCATTGGTATCTAATATGTCATTTATATGAATTATGTTACTATCAATCTAATTTTTAAAACAAGGCATTTACCCTTATCTTTTATATAGTTATTCCCCATACAATCTGTTGTCGGATTGATCAAAAGTTTTCAGGTGTTGCAGTTGTTCTCTTTGTATATTTTATCCATGTTTTGATTATTTCTAAGTATAAGTCTGGTATTTTGTACTTATTTATGGTAGATATTGAATTCATATTTTCTATGTTCATATTAAGAATTAGAAAAAAAATTTCCAAAGTTATCAAAGAAGAATCTTGGTATAACTTTCCAGTTAGAGGTTTCAGGGGATGTTAATCTTTTGACCCATTCTATTTGAATTGCTTCAATTTGTTTTACAATGTCTGTCATATTTGGACCGTCTTGTAACATTGGGGTACATAATACTGCTCTTTTCACTTTTTTTGTCCGTTTTTTCCAAATGAAATAAAAAAAATATTAAATTGTGTTAAATGATTCGTATCTATATTGTATACTGTTGCGAAATATGTCAAGTTTGGGATGATGAGAGTTTTAACAACAGTTGTTCGACCTATCATCATTATATTTCTTTTCTTCAAAATACTTAATTTTTTTTCTGATTTTTGGAACTGTTTATCAAAATTTAACTTTTGGCACTCTTTTTCATTCTATCCAAAATATGTTCCTAGAGACTTAATTAGTCCATTAGTCCAATCAATGTTTTCAAATTTGTCTATTCTGTGTTTTTGTTTACATAACCATATTCCTTCAGTTTTTGCTCTATTTAGATTAAGCCCTTGGAATGTCCCAAATATTTCTATTACATTTAGTATTTTAGATATTTCCTTTTTATTTTAGAAATAAAGTTGTGTCATCTACGTAATTTATGTACATCTGTTAAATTTATAAGTCAGGGATGTCGTTACCAAAATTAATGTAAACCTTTACCAAATTATTTTATAGGTACTAAGATTTGGTGAAAATGTCTAACTGTACCTATAGTTCCTTAATTTAAACAGGATATCAAATCCAAATGTTGATGATGCTGTTGTTTATAGAGCCCGGGCGATCCTTTTAAACGTATTGATCCCTTGAATAAACTTATTCTTTATCAATTTAAAACAATAGCAAAATCCTTAAATATTGTTTTTTAATCGGAACTAAAATTGTTTGCTCATATTGTGATATTGCACAAGGTCATGCGTTTCGCAGAAATATTATATAATATCTTTGTACTAAATTGGTTTGACGTGTACTGATTGATACTTTTTCTGGGAGAACATTATTTATTTATTAGTTGTAATTGGCTTTCCACTCGCTTTCAGTTATTGCAAGCACTCTTATATCGATGCTGTGTGTCTATTGGTTTTTATATTAGTTGTTTTTATGTTAGTTGTTTTTTGTGTTCGTACATACATGTTAAGCCCGCCATATTCTGTATGCCTTGTTTCAAATCTGGAGCCAGTAGTTCAGTGTTTGTCGCTGTTCATGTTTGTATTTGTTTTTCGTAATTTTTTTTGTATAAATTAGGCTGTTAGCTTTCTCGAGTAAATTACATCACATTTTTTCATGTCGGCGCTTTTAAGGGCAAACTATACGGTATTGGTTTTTTTTATTGTTAAAGACCATACGGTGACCTGTAACTGCTTATATCCACTTTATATGAAATGTTTAGGATAGGTCTCTCATTGTCAACGATACCGCCCGCCTCTCCTTATTTTATATATGGCCAACTTAAAATCGAATTTGAGGAGCATCGAAAAAGCAAAAACGAGGAAAATACGGCCAAATAACTTAAACATAGTTCGTCGCGATCTTATAAAAGTCATATTTTATTTTGATATGACTACATCTACAAGCTAAACTAACTAGAAAAAAATGTAATGAATTCAACTAGAAAGTGCCAATCGCTAAAAAAAAATAATTATCAGTGAAAATAAGCAAAATCAGTAAAATGAATATACGCTATCCAGCTTGAAAGTAACTTAGACTAACCGTCCTGTTTTCCTTCTATAAATGTGCAATATACTTTTTGCATGCTTCAAATCACTAACCTTATATAGTCATGTTTGTCGATAGTGTAAACCAACTCTTCTTTTTCGGAACTTGCGCTTTCTATCCTAACCCATGACGATTCGTTATGGCGTTTTCTAACTTTGTAAATGTATTCATATAAGAGAAGAGCTTCTTTCGATGCATTCGAGGGGCTTCGATTGTCGAGTGGTCTAACTAGTCGGACTACTCTATATCACTAGCTGGTCAACACTGGGGTTTTGAGTGCGAATCCCGCACGTGGCGGGTGTGTTCGACTCCAATCTTAGTTGACTAGGATAATCAGTTTTCCTACCGAAGGTCGGTGGTTTTCTCTGTGCACTCTGTTTTCCTCCACAAATAAAAACTGACCGCTACGAAATAGCACAATAGTGATGAAAGCAGAGTTAAACACCAATCAATCAATCAATAAATCGTTTAATTCGAAACAAATTATATTTGATATTTTTAATCGCGAAAGTAAATTTCTTGAAAATTATTTGGTTTACAATATCGAAATAAGCAAACCCAATCTAGGTCGTAAATCAGGATAATTTGTCTGTTTAGATATAACCAGCTATCATTTAATGACGATTTGTTTTATGTATGTTTGATTTGATCTCATTTTGTTTGTTTTTTTTTTGTTTTTTTTTTTTTTTTTTTTTTTTTTTTTTTTTGGTTGCCCTATGGGTCAAATTAAAGCTTGCATGAATATGGATTCAAATGAGGTTGAATTTTTGACTTTCAAGACAATTATACATAAGCGATGTTTTTGAACTAATTTTGACAAATTTGAACCAAACTGACTGATAATATCCAAATACTATTTCAATATTCCGCTTTTATAAATGTTTAAAACAAAAAAAAATCATTTTTTAATGCTTGATATAAATTGTAGTTACTACTATTTAATGGAAATCATTGTTCAATAAGTTTAATTCAATATTTAAAATAAATATTTTTTCCACATATAAAACAGAACAAATTCAAAAATCATCAGAAACGAACACTATTATGATAATAAGCAAAGACACATTATTTAAACCTGCGCTTATTATTTGCAAAGTGGTATATAAATAGGAGGTATAGCTATTGGAATAGTAACATTTGAATCATCAAACAGTGTTGTTTCAATAATCTACTTTACTCTTTTATTATTTTATCATTGTGAGTCATCGCAATGTTGCAATTCCTCCCTCTCCTGCCCGCATGGTGTTGATGGAGAAGTTGTTGTAGTTGGCGTAGTTGCAGGGGTTGTTTGTGTTGTGTTTGATGTATTTATGGTAGTTGTAGTTGTAGTCGTCGTCATCATCATTTGAATCATCATTGGCATCATGACAATTGCCATCGTCATTATCGTCATTGCCATTGTTGGTGCAGTTTGAGATGCAACTGAAAAACCACAAAGACAAAAGAGTGAATATTTATGTTTCCATTTTATCACGCATGCTCTCCATTAGATGCTACAAATACAAAACTTAGCCATAAGAGAAAAGTCACTTTAACATTTACATGTATTTTGAATAAACAATCACTTAAATCCTTAATTATTATTGTTAGCTATTTTTTAATCATAAGCTCTGTTTAAAGATTTACTGCTTTAATATAAACAAAAGTATGTTTAAAGTATAGAACCATTAGTTCTTATGAGTTGAACTAAACATTATCAATATAAAAAAAAATATCAGTAATTCTCTCTGAACATGTTGATATATTTTTTTCTTTTATTAATATGTATAGTTTATGGAATAAAACCACTGATGTATAGCCTCATTGCTTTCTATGTTAATTTCTGCAATTTCAAGCATTGGTAGCTATTCTGTCTTAAGTTCAAAAAAAAATGACAGTCGATTCATGTATTCACAAAACTATACCTTACCCTTACTTGTGCTGATAATTTCAACATACATTTAAATGCATATTAGAGCGCGTACTGGTTCCCGGAAGTTTAGTAGTACAAGAACAGGTATATAAAAAAAACAGGGCGAAATTGCCCTGCAATCTTAATTCATATATGTTTTATTATTAATAAGAAACTTTCAACAAGGTTCTACAGTGATCCCAAGAAATTAAGCTTTCAATTTATACTAAAATCACCCAAACTTTTTACCTATTGGCAAAGGTACAGTTATGTATAGGAACTATTTTGATGAAATATGTACTACTTTCTTTTAAGTTCTTTCAGACCGGGCCCGAATTAGTGGTTCTATACCTTATGTAGTTTCAGGACTATCATTTAAGCGGTTGAAAATTTTTACTGGTGAAATGTTTAATACAATTACAAATAAAGATAGCAACAAGTAAAATAAAGATATGTTCTTGTTTTCCTTTGTTTTGGTAGCTGTCTCCTTGACGTGTCACTTCATATATCAAACATAATTAAAACACAATATGTGATCTTTTATTAGATTTGTAAAGAAACTTTCAGATTTCATATGTCTAACTACTTTAAGAGTTCACCTATTTTTTCATTGACCGAGTAAAGTAATAGAAGAGCAGGATCGTCAGGAGACAACCTGAGGTAACAAACAAAACCTTAGGCAATTGTTTCGACTCAAAAAGAGTAACACCGGCACCTGCACCGGATGCGCAGCCATTGTAAGAGTTCTCCGATTTGGATGCATCTCCCGCCGTGCAAATAGACGTCACCACGACAACGTTATTTACTAGTCCGTTTAGTGTGATCTAATACTGAGAAACTAAGAAAAGCAACAATACAGATCAATTTGTAAAACCTGCAGAGTTATGACTTAAGTTAGTTTTGCATTTATATCTGTCTGTGTAGCTGTCAGCTAAGAGTTAGAAACTGTTTGAGAATACTCAGTTGTTAATACAATAGACTTGGACGGGACGAAATTTTACTGCTTAATAATTGGAAACTACAGTAAAGCCTAGTTATGTCAAGTGTAATTATAGTGCATATAAAGTACGGTTTGCCGAGATAGCACATCACATTTGTATTACTATTACATATAGTAATAAGAAAGAATATTTCCCG